>CM034467.1:28772670-29377149 GCA_019925255.1 Litchi chinensis
ATGTGATTTAGTAAGGTAGTAGTGAAAAATGTTGTTGTTGTTTTTTTTTTTGAACTCTCTGTTTTGTTTATATTATTATTATCATGATCTATTAATGGTATTTATCTACTGCACTTTTGTATAAGATTGTATGTAATTGTTGGTGCATTCCAATTTATAGTAGATGTTTGCAATATTATACAGAGAGAAGCACCAAAAATAATGACATCATCTACAGCAATCTGGAACACAATTGCCTCATGGATCGTTTTGATCTGGATGGAACCTTTGTTTTACTACACTCTTGTGATCAATGATGAGAAAAAGTCCCTAGAGGTTAATATAATGTCGACTACTGATATCTTGGTCGTCTATGTGGTTCTCCAGGTCTACAGAATCCATATTCAAATCCAACATGGAAGAAAAAGGCGGCTCGTCTTTTCTACTATTGAATCTCTGGCATTGAACTTGGCACGTGTAAGGCTCACACTTTACAATTTAATGTTTCTATTCATTTATGAATTCACCTTAGGATTTTGATTCTACAGAGCTTTTTAGGTCCTGGATCCTGTATATAATTAGCCAGAACTCCGCATCTAAAATCGTTGTTAGATTTGTCGTCCAGGGCATACATTATGTCTGGAATCCCGAATTTTAGAAAAATTAGTTGATTTCGCTATCAATTTCTGTATCACTTGTTGTATGTTCTGTCCAGGGGCTGCCGTATGTACTTTTACAGGCAACTACAAGAATGGAGGACACTCCAGCATTTTTTATTTGGATGACCCTGGTTCTTAGTTTGGTCTTGTTGAGGGTTTTAGGTATATTCATATTGTTTCTGAAACAAGTTGTAAAGATATCAAGCGAAGGAGCTATAGCTACACTGATAATCAGGCTATTTCTAGTATTTTACCTCTTCGGTGGCCACATAAGTTGATATACCATTTAGATTGTTTGACAAATTATTTAACTTAGCAATTTGGTATTAAAATTTCTATTTTCTATTACTATGTTTAGTTCCAAAAGAAAAAAATTAATGGATATTAAAGATTTGTTTCGTCAAACACACAATTCTTTGTCCTTTTAGTTATTTGGAGGCTTGTAGTACTTGTCTGCCATATGGAAAAAAATGGAATGCTGGATTGTTATGAAAAACACTGATTGGGAATGGCAGGGGAAGCTTTTGAGACTGGTATTACAGAGGTGAAAGATCTTTGAAAGAAGTGGTTATATTGTTTCAGATGGGGCTTGAAAAATCTAAGGTTTGTGCAAGCGGAATTTAGATCTTTTCCTAATATAAGCTTTTTAATGATCTGGTGTAATCTCAAGAGACATAAGTATTTTAATCAAAGAATGATTGAAATGAGATTATTTTTCACATTTACTTTTCAACAACCAATTATATGCTTCAAAAACATTAGAAAGAGGTTCAGATCAGGCAAGGATCTAACTCCATGCAAAAGATCTACATTCTAAGATAATTTTGGTTTTATATGTTAGTTGTTGAGAACAAACTGCATGTCAGGATCGTTACTGCTACTCTTTCTATAGAGACTTTTCTTAACCTAGTAATTATCTTACATTTTGCAATAATAATGGTATAAGCCTGAAATTAAATACCAGTTGTTGGCAAAAAACGTTTGCGATTTTCCTTACCATCTATGGCACCGTAACTTTCGCTTCATTTTTTGCATTTATACTGGAAATATGCGGGTTAGTACATATTATTTTGTATCTTGTCTCTCAAATTTGTTTCTAAAAGCTTCAGATTGAACACCACGAAATTTGTTTTCTATGAATCAGTCTTTTGTTTTGGTTGGACCACCTTAAAAAGTGGGGCATTAACCGCCTCGCAGTCTGAGGTGCCTCCAGGCAACTGCCTCAGATTATGCAAGTGGGGCATACGCCTCTTCCAAGTGAGGCAACCGTGGAACAGAAGAGAGGGCAAGAAGAGGAGATGAGATGAAAACAACAAGAGATGGAGCTGTGGTTTCCTCTCAGAAAGCTCTTAGAAGAGCTACAAAATAGTATTAACAAATACAAACAATATAAATGGCGACAAACTGAAGGCGTCAACGTTGAAATTTTGCTCAGTAATCTCCCCATTGCTCAATAACCACATGAGAACAATGCGCATAGTCCATCTGTTGCTATTCCACCGCCATCGGCAAAGCTTGTTGAGAAGAAGAAATTCTTTCAAGAAAAAAAGGTTGATGGTTCTGCTATGGCTGGTCTCATGAGAGGCCCTTCATTACACAGCCGGAATGCCAGCAGTTCTAGAAGTGGAAGCTTTGATTTCAGCAAATGACAACCGGAAAATATAGAATTCTCTCTGGTAATTTCTTCTGGTTCTTAGTTTAGTACTCCTTGGTTACACGTTATAGTTGGAGTTTTTTATAGTGTGGGAGTTCTGGTGGTTTTTATTTATTTATTTGTCTAGTGTTGTAGTTGTTGGTCGAATGGAGTAGCAGCACATAGCTTGGTCCTAAAGATACTTGCATATGAAAATATTGTTAATGTGAGGTAATATAAGGTTCTGATCTGAGGGTTTCACCTTCAAGCAAACTGCCATTGTATTTGCCACTTTGTAAAGGAGTATACTTATTTATTTTCATATATCTCTTATGTTTTGACAGATGCTAAAGAACGCTTAAATATCAGCAAAAGTGCTTAAATAATGTCCTTACTCCTTACATGCCATGATGGAAGAATTGTGTTGGCTATTTTACTACAAAACGCACGAATGCTTTGAAGGCTCTTATTTTTGTTATCATATTAATTTCAGAGATGGAGTGAAACATTATTGGCTCATATATGTAATTGTATCAAGCCATGGTGGTCTATGCTAAACACATTCGCATTGTTAATGAGAGGGATCCAATCTTCGAGATGTATTTTGTCACTGATTGCTTACATCGAGTAAACAGCATGGACTATTTTCACAAAGTATCTAATGAGTTTTAATAGTTTAGGCTTTGTTTTGCTGCATTTAGAACATACTGAATTTATTATATAAAACCTACAAATTATGCAATCATGCCGAAGCAACTCCGATGGATATATATATCTTTGTTTATTTTTATATTATTATATATACAATAATGATGAAGATAGAAAAAAATTTTCTATCATATACAAAAAATTTTCTATCATAATCTTTCACATAATTATGATTTAATTTCTATACTTAACAAACAATGTTATTATAAAAAAAAAAAACCCTAGAATTATTGGGAACTACTCCTGTAAAACAACCTTGTTCTTCATGTCATCACCTATGCATCCATGCATTATCCACCTTCCAGTCTTGTCAACATCATTCTATGGTACCAAAGTGAGGCTGCCATGCGCTTCAATGTCACTTGCATCGCCATTACGTATAAAAATCTTTTCATCACCCCTCCACGTACCGCAACTAGTACTCAATTAGTCAATTAACAGTAATCAACTCTTCATCTTCCTGATAGAACCAGAAACCAACAGCTAATCCAAAATAGGGCTAAATCTAGTCCTTTACCTCTTCAGTGGTCACGTAAGTTAATTTACCACTTAGATTGTTTGGCACATTATTTAACTTAGTAATTTGGTATTAAAATTTCTGTTTTCTTTTATTTAAAAAAAAAAAACATTTTCTTTTACTATATTTAGTTCAACCAAAGAAAAAAAAAAAAAAGAGAGAGAATCATAGTTTCCCCTGTAGTTTGATGAAATAGTCAAAATCCTCCTAGGTTTGAGAAATCGCTAATATCTCCACCATTGGTTTATAAAATAAATGGAAAAAAAAAAAAACCCTATAGTTTATTAAAATATCCAAAAAAAAAAAAAACTCCTATCATCAATTTAAATGTTAAAAGTTAATGTTTGACTGCTAACGTGGAAGGGCAAACTATCAAAGCAAAATAAAATAAAAAAAAAAATATTAATTTAATAAAATATAAATTTAATATTTAAAAAATTTGAAAAAAAAAAAAACTCTACCGTCCATTTCTAAAATAGATGGTAGTGACCAAAACTATTAATTTTGTTAAAATATTAAAAATAAAAAAAATTAAAATATAAAAAAAAAAAAAAAAAAAAATAATTCAAAAAATAAAATAAATAAATAAATTTAAAGTTCAAAAACTCCTTTATCTCTCTTCTTCTTCTTCTTCTTCTTCTTCTCTCCCCTACCAACGGTGGTTCTACTTCTCCTCTTTCTCTCTTTCGATGAACTCATCATCTCTCTGTCTCTTCTGGTGATGGACCTACTTCTCCTCTCTCTCTCTCTCTCTCTCTCTCTCTCTCTCTTTCGATAAAGGAAATTCATTACTGAAAACCCAACTTCTAGGTTTCCGACGATGGAAACCCGGAGATTGGGTTTTCTAGATGGGTTTCCAACCCACCCAAGAAACCTAACCTCTGGATTTTCATTATCGAAAACCTAAAAAACTTTTAGGTTTCTAACGATGAAAACCTAGAAAAACTTAGAATTTTTTTTTCTTAGGGGTCTTTTTTTGGTTTCCATCATTTTGTTGGGTTTTTTTCTTGGGTTTTTTTTTTCTTATAATTTTATGTTGCTATTATGGCTGGAAACCTAGAAGTTTCCATCATTGTGTTGTGTGTGTGCTTTTTTTTTTTTTTTGGTATTTTTATTATGTTGCTGCTGTGTTTGATATTGTTGCAGGTTAGGGTTTGGTGATGATATTGTTGTTGTTATTGCAAGTTGGGTTCATGTTTTGGAAAATTAATTTATGTTTTTATGTTCTTCATTGAAAAAGAACAAGATAGTGTCAACTGTCTATCAAAAGTTGATGGATAGTGGAAATCGAACCTGGATCTCCACTTTCCTTTTTTTTTTTTCAAAATTTATTTCATAAAAAATTTTAATTAATTTTTTTATTTTTATTTTTAATTGAGGGCAATTTGGCCTGTTCATGTACTATCATTGTGAAAATCATTTTCTTATTAATAGCGTTAACAGAAAGAATAAAATGATATTTCTACAAACTATAAGGGGGTAATTAGTTATTACCTCAAACAACAGAGGAAAATTAGGATTATCCCAAAAATAATAATAATAATAATGGATATCAAAGCTTTGTTTCATTAACCATACAATTCATTATCCCTTTAGTTATTTGGAGGCTTGTGGTACTTATATGTCGTATGGAAAAGAATGGAGTGCTAAATTGAAGCTTGCAGAAATCATCACGAATGTCATTTTGCAAGTGGTGGATTCAATATCTATTTGGGAGACAACAAATTTCTAAATAATACCTATCTAACGAATGATACAAAAAACATAGAGTTGGGAATTGTAGAGAAAGCTTTTCAAACTGGTATTATGGAGGTGAAAGATGTTCCAAAGAAGTGGTTATATTGTTTTAGATGGGGCTTGCAAAATCTAAGGTTTGTGTAAGAGAAATTTAGATCCTCTCATAATCTAAGCTTTTTCTAATCTAGTCTAATCTCATGACACATAAGCACTTCAATCAAAGAATAATTGAGAGATGAGATTATTTTTCATGCTTACTTTTCAACAATCAATCACATACTTCAAAATCGTTAGAAAAAGGCTTAGATCAGGAAAGGAGTTGAATCCATGCAAATGATCTATATTTAAAGATAATTTTGGTTTTATATGTTAGTTGTGGAGAACAAACTATATGTCAGGATCATTACTACTACTCTTTCTATATAAACATATGATCTAGTAATTATCTTATATTTTATATTTTGCAGTAATTTTGGTCAAAACCTGAAAGTAACTACCCATTATTGGGAAAACATATTTGTGATTTTCCTTGCTCTCTATGGCATGGTAACTTTCATATTTTTCATTGGAAATATGCAGGTTAGTATATAATATTTCCTTTCTTATCTCTCAAATTTGTTTTTAAAAGCTTCAAATAGAACACTACAAAATTTGTTTTCTATGAATCACAAAATTTGGTGGAACAGCTAAGACGGCAAAAAAAAAGAGATCAGAAGAAGACAACGAGAGATGGAGCAGTGGTTCCCTTTCAAAAAGCTCTTAGAAGAGCTACAAAATAGTGTTAAGGAATACAAACAATATAAATGGCAACAAATTGAAGGTGTCAATGTAGAAAATTTGCTTAACAATCTTCCTATCAATCTTCAAAAGAGTGTAAAACTAATATCTACTTACAAATGTTTAAAAAGGTGAGTTTTTGGTTTTCTCATCCCTAAAGAATTTGTTTACCTATCGACCTCCTATGAATATCAAAAACTTCATGCTTTCTCATTATATAATCCCTAGAATTCAATTAACTAATATCTTTTAGTTTTATTGATTTCTCATTCCTATACTTGAATATCCAAAAAGACTGAGAAATTTCAAAGATGGAGTGAAGCATCGTGGTTCATATATGTGATTGTATCAAGCCAGTGGTCTATACTAAACGTACTCATATTGTCAATGAAGGTGACCCAATCATTGAAATGTATTTTGTCTTGCAAGGCAACTTTTAGACCTATTCCTCTTTAAGCTCTAGCAACAATGTTCCTCAAGACAGCAATCTTTTGACATATGAGGACTTTTGGGGGGAAGAACTTGTCAGAGGACTTTTAGGGGGAAGAACTTGTCAGTTTGGCTCAAAATGAACTGTCACTATCAAACATACCTAGGTCAAACAGAACCATTAAAGCACTTACAAAATCAAACATATTCATTAAGCACAATCAGAGAGCTCAAGTCATACAATCATACTTTCGTCAAAGAAGGATGTGAGCTTTGAGAAGGAATGCACAAATATCTACATAGGAACAAGCACCAGCAGCAGAATTGAGTGGGCTAGAAATTGTTGTTGTTCAAGAATAATAGATGAGTTTGATTTTGTGGTCTATGTTCTTGGATTTTTAATTGGACTAAGTTTTGTTTAAAAATATACAGTTATAATTAATCGTTGCTCTATCTTAAAAAAATGCATTACTCAACAAACATGTCATGATTTGTGCATTCAAAATTTGTTGTAGGAAATACTTAGTGCTGTTCAGGTGACTTCACAATGCAAACCCCTCATAGTAACACCACATAGTAATAAACAAAAGTGACACTGTCCAATATGCCATGGTGGCAAAAAACACTTATTCAATTTGATTATAATTCAAATTCAAGTCGTCCTACCGTAAGTAATATATAAAAAATTAAAAAAGTTAAAAAAAAAAAAACAAAAGTGCCTAAACTTTGAGAATTAAATGCTACATCAGTTGCAATTTTTTGTTAAATAAAGACAATTGTGAAGGGAACAAAATTACGAAGGTGATCAACAAATTTTGAAGCAAAAACTCATCAGAAATGATAGATATTGATTTAAAAAATAGATAGCCAACAGAAATGATAAGCACTTTTAAAATACAAATTGATGGTCTATGTATGCATCAAGATTCCATCTAAAATGTTTGGTCATTGACATTGTTGAGCAGTATAAATATGTTGTAGCTAAAGTTGTCATAATAACGTAACTTAAGAAATACCAAAACAGAAAAAACATAATTTCAAAAAAAAAAGGAAAAGAAAAAAACATGGTTTGTACTTGGCAAAATAGAGGAAGCTGAACTGCTGATCAACACCATATAGACAATATGGACTATTTTCACGAAGTATCTAATGAGTATTAATGGTTTAGGCTTTGTTTTGTTGTACTTAGAACATATGAAATTTATTATATAAAACCTACAAATTATGTAATCATGCAGAAGCAGCTCCAATGAATATATGTTCTTGTTTATTTTTATATTATTACATATAAGATATAGATGAAGATAGAAAAAATCTATTATAATTTCACATGATTATAATTTAATTTCTACACTTAGTTGATAATGTTATTATATAAATAAATAAATCTAAATAAGGAACTACTCCTATAAAACAAGATCATATACCTCTGTGGGTTTTCTTATAAATAATGTAGGCAAGAATCAAACCCAAGAAAAAACATGGTTTGTACTTGGCAAAATAGAGGAAGCTGAACTGCTGATCAACACCATATAGACAATATGGACTATTTTCACGAAGTATCTAATGAGTATTAATGGTTTAGGCTTTGTTTTGTTGTACTTAGAACATATGAAATTTATTATATAAAACCTACAAATTATGTAATCATGCAGAAGCAGCTCCAATGAATATATGTTCTTGTTTATTTTTATATTATTACATATAAGATATAGATGAAGATAGAAAAAAAAAATCTATTATAATCTTTCACATGATTATAATTTAATTTCTACACTTAGTTGATAATGTTATTATAAACACAAAAAATAAATAAATAAATAAATCTAAATTTATAAGGAACTACTCCTATAAAACAAGATCATATACCTCTCGTGGGTTTTCTTATAAATAATGTAGGCAAGAATCAAACCCCGTCACTAATCAGTCGAGAAAAGTGTTTAACCATTCAATTAACTACGAGTAGAGATACTAGGGACTTTTGAACACAAGTACCAAATTGAAATCTAATAAAAGTGAGAGGAAAAAAAAAAAGGAGAGTTTGTGGGGGGTGGGGTGTACTTAAGACCTGAAGAGCGAGGGCCTGTCTAGTAGCATTTTAGCAAGCCCATCTTCACTTTTTGGTTCTTTCCCAAAAAAAAAAAAAAAAAAAAAAAAAAAAAAAGGAAGTCCAATAAATCTTTGGGAAAATGGCATTAAGATTCTCCAAATTTACTTGAAATTTCACTTCTAGATAAAAGACCTTTTAATTAAATAAACCTCCCCTGAAATTAGTCAAATGGTTGACTAATAGAAAACATAACTGGAAAATGACTTTTCAAGTGAGACATTACTTAAATCAAGGATTTATTGAGGCGTTCCAATGGTATTTCTCCACATTCTCCAAACCTTGACAACTATATATGCTATAATGAAATAACAATAAATCCACTCTGGACTAGGCCATGGAAAAAGGACCGTAAAGTTGAGGCCCAACAGCCCAATCAAAGGCAACATTAGTTTCTCTGTTCTATTGCTTGTTTTCTTGTTCGAATAGAGGGTCATGTGCCATATTCAAATATTATCAAACGTCATTTATGTTTCAAAATTATAGAGGTTTAATTGAAATATTCGAATTTAGTAATTTAGGTTTAACTGAAGTAGCATAAAATTTTAAGTTATATATAAGATGACTCTATTCTCATATAGTATGACAATTTAAGTCATGCAATTAGAAAAAAAAGAAAAAAAATCTTCATGAAATGTTGGTTGATGAACTTCATTAATAAAGTTGAATTAAAGAATCCATTTACTTAAATGGAGCACACCAATCCTTTATCAACAACTTTATGATTATGAAGAAAACCTTAATTGATGAGATTAATTACTTAAATTTGTCTTCTTTTCTCTACATAGATATGTGGTTTTCATTTTGTCTTAATATTTGTTCCTTATTATCCAAGCAACAAAGCCATGTTATGCAAAAAGAGCAAAATTTTCCAGGACCTCAACTTCAACAACCATTAACTATGGTATGAATTGCCAATCAGAAGCTTACACCATGTGTCATTACGCGAGTTCAGGAGACAATACCTGTGCTTGAAGCCCCACGGTGGTCCATCCACATTTAGCCCTCCATCACATCAACAACCCTCATATGGAGGAACCTCAAAATTTATTATTCCACAAGCAAATATGGCTGCTTCAAAACATCCCCCTCCCCCTCCACTTAATGATCATATCAACAAAATGTAGCTATGGCTATGCTTGTAGCTTTCTAATTATTAATACTAAGATCAGAAAACTTAATTGTATAAGAAACTTTATTACTGATATTAAAAACATATACATTATAATAAACGTCTACATACAAATTAACCTAAAAACAATTCATATATTTATTAATAAGGTACTAAAAATATTATTAAAAAAACTAGTAAAAAAAAAATTGAGATGGCTTAATGATAAGTCTGTCACATACTCATATCAATAAAATTATGAATTCAAATCATGTACTATCCTACTCCCCAACTCAATTAAAGAAAAAAAAATCCAAAATTACTTGCCATTGAGAGTACAATTACTCTAATGATAATGATTCCAATTCTTCAATAATTTCCCTCATTGAGTCCTGCCATTGAAGGTGTTGCTTCAGTTTTCTTTGTCCCCGTCTCCCCATCTTCATTCCTAGTTGTAGCAGCAGTACTTCCTCTATAACCCTTCTTGGTTAAGATCCTACAAAGCACGCACAAGTCTTCATGTGAAGACACAACCTTGTTCTTCATGTCATCAAGTAGGCAGCCATGCATCATCCACCTTCCAGTCTTGTCAACACCCTTCTATGGTACAAAAGTGAGGCTGCATGTGCTTCAATCCAATATGGTCCCTTCCATCACCATTACGTATAAATATCTTCAAGGACGTAGTCAGAAATTTCCTCTAGAGCGGCTAAAATAAAATTTTTAAATGAACATCGATATTATGAAAATAATTTATAAATTAAAAAAACATAGATGTACCTAATTAAAGAAAATAATTAAAAATATATATAGATATACTTAGTTAAAGAAAATATAAGAAGTCTTAATTGTCCTTTAAAATCATATTAGAAATAAACAAAAATAAAAGCAAAAAGATTGAACCAAATATAAAAGAAACATGAAATATAAGTAAAATTAGACATCAATCAAATTGTAACTAAAGATATTTAAATAATTAAATTTATTGAATATGAATTATAGCATAATAATGTTATAACATCAATAATCTTTCGTTTGTTATACATAGACAATTTATATTTTGACAATTAGAATTTATAATTACTACTATACTTTAAATTAAATAGTGCATTCGGAAAAACAAAAAAAAATATTATAATTTAAAATTATTAATATGTAAAAAAAAAAATGAAAAAAAAAAAAAAAAAAAAAAAAAAAAAAAAAAAAAATAATATATGAAATAAAATAATTATACATGCAACATTTGAATAGAATTATAAATATAAACAAAAAAAATGCATATAATAGGTCTGGAATAAATACGTTTTAAAAAGAATTAATAAATATATATTTTTTAAAATATATATCATTTTATTATTATATATATTTTTTACAATGCGGGCAGGGTGGAGTGAAGTCATTAACTATAAAACTTGAATTATAGTTAACCTAAAATTTTAATCAATATAATCAATTTATATAAACTATTCAAATTCATAACAAAAAAAAAATATGATAATATCTAAATTTTTTTAATTAAAAATTATAAAAACCTAAATATTTAAATAAAATAACCACTCAAATTCATAAATTTTACAAAATAACATACCTACTTGGAGACTAACTGTCGATATAGACAAAAAGATGAGACTAATTATTAATGCTAATACAAAGATGGAATAGAACCACGTCTAATGATGTAAGTCAATAATCAAAATTAATATAAATTTTATATTAAATAAAATAATTAAATATATAAAATTCTTAAAATACATACTAATATAGAGAATATGGAGAATAGAGTCAATAAAAGTTATCTTTTGTTTGTTTCCACCACATGCTCAAGTGAAAAAAATAAAATAAAATAAAATAAAAAAATATCTCGAAATGGATTGGAAGTAGAATCGCAAAAAATTAGGGGCAAAAGCAAGAAGTGAATGACCATTGACCAATCAAAATCAATGGATCAAAGCAAATAGGCGTGGTGTGGGGCTCAGTGCACTGCACAACAATAATATTATGGAGGAAGTGAAGGATGTGTATGGACTATGGTGAAGCCAAGATGTTTTGTTTGTGAATGTGGAGTGGTGTGCTGTCGAGTGAGCTGTAGGATGAGACAATTTAAAAAAATTTATCAAGTCTCTCTTGTAAGTCATTGGAATTGGGCCAGCCAATATGTATCGGGTTTGAGACAATTTAAAAAATTTTACCAAGGACCAACTGCCAAGGCTGTTGTATGTCCTTGAAATTGGGCCAGCTAGTGTGTTTCAGGCTTGGGTAAGTGTTCATAGTGAAGTATAAGCCTAAAGGGCAATTTAGTAATATTATTGAAAATTTTTCAAATGGGCTAGGGTAGGCTTGAGCCCACCATAGCCCAAACATAGCTCCGTACCTGGAATGAATGCATGATGGTGACCCGCGCTTGAATTATAATTAAGCTCGAGAAAAATGAAAATTGGAAGGGGACCGCTACCCTTTGTCATCATCTCAAGTGGATTGCCAGTGATGAAGCTTTTAGAGCTAATTTGAAAGCTACTGTGATATGTTCTTGTTTTAGCTTCCACTATCATGAAGATATCTCCTTAAATTACTTGTATCTGGGATTAAAATACACACCATTGATCGAGTACTTTTGAGGGAATTCATTCATGATTGTATTTAATGAACTTTGCATTTTGAAGGTCGTACCTGTAGTAGGATTAATTTAAATGTATAATTATTTTTCACCATTAATGTATGCCATGTAATTAATTTTTTATTTAATGCTATTAATTAATCTATGACAAGCTTTGTAATATTTATATACAAACATCTTTCATCCTATATTTTTCAATGGAGTGTTTACATAGACTGCTTAGGATTACTACGTATAGGCCAAATGGAATCTAAAACTTTAGTGATTTTTAATATGCTTACGTTATTTTTATATATAAAAAGCAATGTGTTGGTTTCTAATTTGCTTTTATAGACTTCGAATTAATGGGTAAACAATATTTAAAGGCGTAGGATTGGAAAACACAAATTTTCAACTATTGGATTGAAAGAAAATTAATAATATGGATTAATTATTAATTTTAAATTGATATAGTTCACCCTATTTTATCTCTACCTTTAAACTAAATAATAATATTATTAATTCAAATTTCATTTAATCTTTTCTCTTTATTCAAGTAACCAAGTCATGTAAATAATATATGAATTTGAAGCTCTCAATATAAACTTTTAAATAAGATCCATATTGCATAGGTGTTGACAAATATATAAATAAAAAATCAATTAAAAATTAAATAAATAGAGAAAAGAGAAAATAGAAAAGAACATAAATGAAGAGAGAAATTGGTGAATATGCAATTATTTTATGCAACATAACTCTTCTACTCTCCAAAAAAATTAAAATTATACCATTAATTTCCTTTTAATTAAATGGTTAAAAAATTATGTTAAAACTTATATCAAAATTTATATCCCTCGATCCTGTCTTATATTTAAAAGTACTACATTAATATGGTGGTGGACCCTATACGTTTTGTTTGATTGTTTCAAGTATAATATTCTTGCATTTTACTTTTGTAGTTGTTTTAGATTTTACTTGTCTTTTCGTACATATAAAGTAGAATTTAATTTATCTTTGAAAATTAATTGATTAACTAGATTAAAATTTAAATTTGTCAACGCGTGGAAATGGTCGACCAGAGATTCTAGGCCCAATACCTATAATTAACAAGAAACAAAGCAGAAAACAAATAGGAGTGCAAGAGGAAGAACAGAGATAGCACCAGAACAACAATAAAAAATAGATAAATGCAGTAAAAGCAATTAAAAGAGCAAGACTTCTAATATGAGAGTAACAAGCAAGTAACAACAGATAAAAACATTTAAAAATGAAAGAGAAGAGAGAAAAAACAATGAGTGCAAAGAGATTTTTACGTGGTTCGGCAATGATGTCTACGTCCACGAGTCGCTCTCAATATATTTTAACAGAATGACCATATCACTAATAAATGAGCTATCTCTCCCCTTACAAATGATGTCACCTCTATTTATAGAGGGAGATTTACAATTGAGTGTAGTAGACGTTAAGTAATCAACTACTTTGACATGACATTTATTACATTGACTAACAGCTCTTATAGACATCGAATTAATGGGTAAACAATATTTAAAGGGGTAGGATTGGGAAACATAAATTTTAACATAAGTTTTGACATAAATTTTCAACCATTAGATTGAAAGAAAATTAATGATATTGATTAGTTGTTAATTTTAAATTGGTACAGTTCACTCTACTTTGTCTCTAACTTTAAACTTATTATGACCGTTTTTACGATATGGATAAACGGGCCGTAGAAGGCCCGTGGGATGGATCCAATGATGAAGGGCCCAAGAAGCCCAATGCTCAGGTCGCATGGCGAGCTCGCTATATTCTCCAGCTCGCGCTTATATCAAGCCTACCTTAGTGTATCTTCAGCTCGTGAAGATAAACAGGTCAAATAACTGAGCTCGTGCTAGGTAATCTTCTAGTAGCTGATCTCTCAGACTAATGCTTCCCGATTTGGTGTCAGTGAAATCTATGTAATCCCGGATCCCGATGAGTAATTAATTCTATGACGGCCAATTAATACAACGGGGATTTTACATGAGCATTTAATATAGGCATGGTCATGTAAGAATGATTAGTACAATAGCAATTAATACAATATGGTCAAGTCAGAGTAGTTAATGTAATAATAGCTTTTTAACGTGTGTAATACTCAATTGCAATCCCCCTCTCTCTATAAATAGGGGTAAAATCCTTTGTAAAAAACAAGTTTAAGCTAGTATTACCGTCACTCTGCCAAAATATATTCAGAGTAGCTTGTGGACGTAGGCACACTTACCGAACCATGTAAAATTTTTGTTTTTGCATTGTTCTTCCTCTCATTTCTCCATTCTTGATTGCTCTTTAATTGTTTTTACCAACTTTCACCATCATTCATTATCATTTATTAACAGAGTTGTAGTCTGAGCTGATAAATCTCCAAGTCGACCAATTCCAGACATCGACAAAACTAAATAAAAATATTATTAATTCAAATTTTATTTAATTTGTCCTCTTTATTCAGTTAATCAAATCATATAAATAATATATAAATTTGAAACTCTCAATATAAACTTTTAAATAAAATCTATATTGCATAGGTATAAACAAACATATTGTTTTAAATATTTCAAAATAAAAAATCAATTAAAAAATAAATAAATAGAGAAAAAAAAAGAAAAAACATAAATGAAGGGAAAATTGGTGTATATGCAATTATCTGGTGCAACATAACTCTCTAAAAAAAATTAAAATTATATCATTTCTTTCAATTAAATTATTGAAAAATTGTGTCAAAATTTGTATCTCTCGATCCTGCTTTATATTTAAAAGCACTACATTAATATGGTGGTGGACTCTATACGTTTTGTTTGATTGTTTCAAGTATAATATTATTGCATTTGATTTTTGTAGTTGTTTTAGATTTTATTTGTCTTTTCGTACATATAAAGTAGAATTTAATTTGTGTTTGAAAATTAATTGATTAACTAAATTAAAATTTAAATCAATTTGAAATTTTGGCTTTTATTTTTTACAAAATCCTTACAGAACAATCTCAAATTGTGAACACATCGATGGTGTTTGTATTGGTCTCCTATTATTCAAGTTGTCATTTGTTTTATTGTGAAAAACTTTGTGTAAAGAAAACAAAAAAAAACAAAGAGGACAAATACAAACAGCATCATTTACTTGACCGAGTCATGCATGGTTGGCGGACTATGGTTGGTGAGCCAGTGCATTATATTACGTAGTCAATTTTTATTGCTACGAGAACGCGGATTATGTTATCCATAGTGTTTTCGTGGCAGATTCCTACTTATTGTCAAGAAAACAAGTTGGACATCTTTACAATTGTAAAAAAGATGGAACATTCTTTCTTGCTTTTCACAAAATCATGCGTTTTCACTTTGTTACATTAAATTGGGAGTTTCAAAATGGATGAATCACTCCAAGTCAATAGTCAATCATTAGAATATTGAAGTTTTCAAAAGAGCTAAATTACTCGAAGTCAATCATCAGAATATAAATGTATAGAGTATATTATTAAGATAATCTCATATTATTAAAGTATAAATTTTGATAGCATAATATCTTCCTCTCTAGTTTTATGAACACGTTGAATCAATATATTTCTTTTGAGGTTTACAAAATTTCTAACACATTTTCTCTCTTTATTTTTAGGTTTACAAAATTTCAAACACTTTTTCTCCCTTCTTCTATTTCAACTACTCTATAGGTTTAATGACGGATTCAAAAAATTTATCCGGGCATATGAATAAAGCAAATAAAACATTAAAAATTAAGAATATACTAAATATATAATGTTTTTACATAAAATAATATTTGATAATACTATATAGTTTAAATAAAATGAAATATATATAATATTTGGATAAAATTGATGACCTTATACTTAAAAATCGTAATGAAATTATTAAAATAAACAAAAATATAAAATATATAAATTAAATTTTGAGATGAGAACTGAAAGAACAAAATTGAAAAAAAGAAAATATTAATTAATTAAGAGTAGAAAACATATTAGAAATGAAAAAAATTAGATCTAAAAGAAGTAATAAAAAGGTGTTAAATATATAAATGGAAAAAAAAATAAATAAAAAATTAAAAAAATAATAAAAAAAAAAAAAAAAAAAAAAGGGGGGGGGAAAGAAAGTAGCAACACGCGCGGATCCGGATTAAAAAATAGGGAGAACTTCATTCTAGTCCCTATGTTTTTAAAAAATTCTCGTTTTTAAATGCGAATCCATTTATAGTCTTCATTCACTTTTTAAAAATCATAAATGTCATCATTTTGGTCCCTATGTTTAATATAGAGAACTTCATTTGGTCCCTATGTTTAATAGATAACTTCATTTTGGTCCCTATTATTAAAAATGACAAATGACTATTTGATGAGTTTTTGAAAAGCAAGGGACCATAAAGACTATAAATGGATTCGCATTTAAAAACGAGAAGTTTTTTAAAAACATAGGGACTAGAATGAAGTTTCCATAAAAAATATAATAATAATTTCAAAAAAATAATAATAATAATAAGTTAATGACAACTTTTAACATTGCCAGCAAGTACTTTACAAAAAAAAAAATTGCCAGCGACTCGGCGTAAAACAATGCACAAAAGTCAAAATGTCAGTGTGTTGAGTGAACTGCTCTGCGCAGGCAGCACTGTGTTTGTATAATTTGTTTTTTAATAAAAAAAGCAACAGCAAAAGATCAATTTTATCAATTTTATGTTTTAAATATAAAATATAAACATAATGAAAATCATTAAGAATTATTCAATATCGATTTATTAAAAAAATAGTCTAATAATAATAATAATAATAATATAATATAATTGTATTGAGTACACTGCTCTGCGCAGGCAACACTGTTTGTATAATTTGTTTTCTAATAAAGAAAGTAACGGCAAGAGATCAATTTTATCAATTTTATATTTTAAATATAAAATATAAACATAATGAAAATCATTAAGATTTATTGAATATCGATTTATTAAAAAAATAGTCTACTGATAGTAATAATAATAACAATAATAATGGAAGTGTTAAATACACTCTGCCAATACACTTAAGAAAGTATATTGGGAAAGTATATTTAATAATAATAATAATAATATTAATATATTATAATATCAAGTTTTAAATATTATAGTTTAATAATTATATATCAGTTTAAACTTTCTGATCTAGTTGTAACTAATATGATATCAAAATCTGAAGATCCATTGTTCAAATCCTCTCTCTCACTTTTATTTGAAATTTTGGTTGCATTTAACATATATCTATAATCTATCCATATCGTATATTAAAATTATGGTTGTGTTTAGCATTTATCCATCAGTTATTATCTGTCCACATTGCATGTAAAGAGACGTGTTAATTTACTATAATTTCAAATTTTAAATACTATAATTAAAACTTAAACATATATGTAACAAATGTTCATCATCACCAACTAAATTTTATTATTTTTTTTTAACATTAATAATCAAATGAATATATAATGTGAATAACCAAACTAAAAGTGGAAGAAGAGGTTACTTTTTCATTACATTAAATTCGGGGTTTTAAAAAGGATGAATTACTCGAACTCAATCATTGGAGTATAAATGTATATAGTATATTATTAGACCAATCTATATTATTAAAGTATAAATTTTGATAGCATAAGATCTTCATCTCTAGTTCAATGAATACATTGAATCAGTTAATATATTTCTTTTGAGGTTTATAAGATTTCTAACACCTTTTCTCCCTTTCTTTTTAGGTTTATAAAATTTCAAACACCTTTTCTCCATTTTTAAATTTCAATTACTTTATAGGTCCCATGACAGATTCAGAAATTTTATTCGAACACATAAATAAAGTAATAAAAGCATCGAAAATTAAAAATATATTAAATATATAATGTTTTTATATAAAAAAATATTCGATAATATTATATAGTTTAAATAAAAATATATATAATTTTTGAATAAAATAAATTTTTTTTACTTAAAAATCCTGAAATTATTAAAATAAATAAAAAAATAAACTATATAAAGTTATAATTTTTTTTTACGATGTAAAAAGAAAAAAAAAAATTGAAAAAAAGTAAATATTAATTAATTAAAATAAAAAAATATTAAAAATAAAAAAATAAGTCTAATAGAAGTAATAAAAAGGTTGTTAATTATATTATAAATGGAAAAAATAAATAATAGAATTAAAAAAATAATAAACAATTATAAAAATGGAAAGAAGTAGCGACACGCAACAAAAAGACTTCCAGTCACTTAACATCAAAACAGTCTTTAAAATAAAATAATAATAATAATAATAATAAGTTAATTTAAAAAAATAATAAATTAATAACAACTTTTGCCAGCTGTAAAACATTGCACAATAAGCAAAATGTCAGTCTGATTGAGCGCACTGCTCTGCATTGGCAGCACTGTGTTTGCATAATTTTCAAATCTCAGGGGTTCACGTGTCTTCCCTTAGACCAACGATGGCTCCGCCCCTAGTAACCTCAATATCATTTTTCTACGTTATTTAGTCAAGTTGGATTTTCTTTGTCCCCCGATTTTTCTTTTTTGTTTTTTTAGATAGTTCCTCGATTTTTCTTTTTAGTACAATAACTGTATTTAGAATAAATTCAAAAGGTATTCGGGATCTTTAATCGTGATATGATATTAGTGGTACGGTTTGGGGGATTACTCCCACTAAAAGGGAACCACTCACACGAAAGTGGAGAAAAGACCCATATTAGAATGGGAAAACGACTGTATAATTGATAAAAAATTAATTATGAATAGTATAATTATTATTATTATTATTATAAATAATTATTATATAATATTAATAATATACAAGGGGTGTCGAACCCATGCCCCTTACAAAGGGAGGCATGGGTGGCTGCTGGCGCCTATCACTGCGCCAGCAGCCACTTGACAGTTCCTCGATTTTTCTTATTTCAACTAGTCTGTGTGACAATTTTTACCGAGTCAATTCTTGTTATTGTGACAAGCTCATTCGTGATTCCAAGATAATATGGACAAAAAGATGTTATAATCATTCTCTAGTTGACCATAACGTTTTAGTCTTTGGGGTCATGCTAAATCAAGAATATAAGCGAGCAAGCAGCAGCAAGATTAGTATTCGTCATTACCATTAGCCAGAAGGGAGGTTCCTCTGTCAAGTCTACTTCGAGCTACTTGGAGTTTTCCATTGCTGATCGTGTAAGTAACTCTTTGCTATTATCTATGATATGTTAATGGAAAATATTTTCATTGTTGATCAAGATATTGAAAATATTTTCTGGTTGAATATAACTTCCAATTCTTTGGAGTCTTTCTAAATCAAGTATATAACTGACAAGGCAGCAGCAAAATCAATATTCGCCTTTACCATTTGCCTAGTCAGAAGAAGGTCAATCTGTCAAGTTTACTTCAAGCTACTTGGATTTTTCCATTGTTGATCATGTACGTGATTTCTTGCTGTTACCTGTGTCCTGTTAATGAGTTAATTCTTCCAATGTAATTGTGAACAACCTATATATATTTGTGCTACATTGTCATGTGCCTTTTTTTTTTAATAAATTTTTGCTTTCAGTTTTAAAGTTGCCTGAATTAACAAAAAGTACTACTTATACATGTTTTGATCAGGTCCGATCGACAACAGCCCACCTCAAATGGAGAGTATAATAATGCAGGTCAAAATTCTGGCCAACAAGCAGAAGAAAAAAAGGTTGTCTGGAAAACTGTTAATAAAAATATGGATTCTGGTAAGAGAAGGGTAGGTGGACTCTGCCGATATGTAATAGAGGGAATCGGATCTCCATGGCCTGAAGAAAGTCGGAAAACTTTTGTCTTGTGGATTTTATCAATTATAATCGATCCTTTGGTTCTCTACGTTCCTAGGGTCAATGATAAGAACAAGTCGCTTGATTTTGACGAATCATTCTTGCTTATTGTCTCTGTTCTCTATTTTGTTGTCCACATTTGTATGTTCCTGATCTATCGCAACACATGTAAGAAATCATACCCAAAACTCTGGTGGATCTTTATTGTGGGTGCACCACTCGTGCCTGTCTTGACAAATGTAAGTGGCAGACTCTTTTCTACTCTATCATTGTTTTGTGTATTTGAGTTTCAGTTTACAAAGAGCATTGATAGTCGTTTTACACGTAATTTTTGGATCCTAAAAATGGTTTAGTGCTTTGTGTATGCATATTACTTCGATGAGATCCGTCTGACTCTAACACCAAAAAAGCACTAGCTTTACAAATAGTACTGAAAAATTGAGTTGAGATTTTTTAGTACCACTAGTTCTCAAGCATGCATCTGCAAATTAAAAATAATATATGAGTATTTGACAAAAAAATCAACCCTTTTTCTTTATACAAGTTTCAATCATACACCTTTTTTGAGCTA
This sequence comes from Litchi chinensis, assembly GCA_019925255.1. Classification (NCBI taxonomy): domain Eukaryota; kingdom Viridiplantae; phylum Streptophyta; class Magnoliopsida; order Sapindales; family Sapindaceae; genus Litchi; species Litchi chinensis. The sequence goes on from CM034467.1 coordinate 28,793,321, forward strand.
TTTAAAGGGACTTTCTCTTAATTTGATTATTGCTTTTTGTACACTGTCCAGGGGCCACTGCAGCTTTTACTAATTTTCAAGTCAACGAAAAAGATTAAAACTTTACTATTTTCAATTGGAATGGGCTTATTCCTTATTCTGTATTTGCTGAGGGTTATGGGAGTCTACAGATTGTTTATAGCAACTGCGCTACGGGAATCTGCACTTCTCAGATTTTTGATCAATTTTATACTTTACTTATATGGAGGTCATGTAAGTTAATCAGTCATTTAATTATGACGATTTAATTAGTTTTCCTATATGCTTTATTAAATTTTTATCAATAATGTCAGATATATTGTATTTTATATTTTGCTTGCATCCTAATCCATAATGAGATAATTTGTGAATGAATAAATAATAAAGGGTATATTATACTTTTAATATATTAAAAAAATGTCATTGAATGTCGTAATCTAATTGTCTAACAATTTTTTTACCAAACTAAAGGTAAATTTAAAGTCACCTTGAATCTTTAATTTCTATATAGGAGTTTCAAAGCTCGACAATGTTAAGTTCCCAACATATAATTATGTTGTTAATTTATTGATTTGTATGGTATTAGATCAACTGCAAAATTAAATATTCAATTATATACGTTTCAACTGGGCATATTTTATGATTAACAGTGACTTACTGTCCTGGCCTTGTCTTGCCTTGTCTTTTAGATATTTGGAGGCTTGTGGTACTTATTTGCGATATGGAAAAAGATGCAGTGCTGGAGCACAGCTTGCAAAAGTCATCCTGGATGCTATTATGCATATAATCGTTTCAATGTTAATTCGGGAGACAATAGATTCCTGGATGATATTTGTTTTAACACGATGGAAGACAAAACCTATGAGTTGGGAATCTTCAAGGATGCTCTTGAATCTGGTATTGTGGAGACAAAAAACCGTGTGCAGAGGCTGTGGTATTGTCTGAGATGGGGCACTCAAAATCTTAGGTATGTGCAAAATATTTATTTTATCAAGTCTCCATTTTTTCTTTCTTGAAAAAGTATGGTCTCCTCTCCCTAATTACTTCTGACATACTGATTATATTTTTTCTACGTTATGTATATTTCAATTTTTGATGCGGCATAGTTTTTGAATTAAAATTGAACAAAAGTAAATGAACCTCAACCAAATAAAATATGATTACAATAACATCAAATGAAATATCCAAAAATAACATAAAGATCAAAATATTCCAAAAATAATCTCCTAATAATATGTAGTCTACAACCAGATACCATTTTACATAGTCTGCTACCATTTAATATATCTAAATCTAGTGACAATAGCTTTTAGGCCTTACAATAAAGTACTTCCAATTAAATGACCAAGAACTTAAAACTCTAAGGTTAAACGAATTAACGATAGATACTCCATAATTCCACACTTAAACCTCTAAGGTTAAATGAATTAACAATAGATCCTCTACAATCCCACACGTCACCACAATCTTTCAATAATCCCGGCCATGAAAGAATATGATATACGGTTTACACCGAACTTCCCATTTTTCTGCTTCAATACCTACACATGCCATATATATTGTTAACCAAGAGGAAAACAATGTTATGTAAGAATGCATTGATTATTGCAGAGAACATATCCCTAAAAGTGTCACCAATATTATTGCAGAGAACATTATTAAAATAAGAGAGGGCTAAAGTGTGTATTTTAAATAATATGTAGCATGTAAATGTGGAAGAATTTCATTGGCCAAAGGTACGGCCCTATGGGCACCGCTTTAGCTTCGCCTCTAGTTGTGTCTCTAAAAAGAGGTACGACATATAAGAAACTCTATCTATTAGGCGAAAAATCCTCTATGTGATTATTTCACGGTTGATGTGGTGAGATGGACAAATGGAAAAAGTAAAAGAAAATGAAAAGACCAATGGAAAAAGTAAGAGAAAGAGAGAAATAATATTATTTCATTGGTCTATCCCACCACATCAACTATGAGACAGTCTCAAAAAAGATTTTCTTCTATTGGACATAATAAAGGTTTTCTATTGCCATAAATTTATTCATTCATTGTCTTATACATAGATTTAGCTATGGTATATTAAATGTGTAGTTACTTGGTAGTTACGATATATATATAAATATATATATGTTTTCTTTTCAGTGGTTGTGGTCAAAGCCTTGCAGTGGTTATTGTGTTTTTATATAGTTTTAGTTGTGTTTGTGGCAGCCAGATTTTCTCTTCGAAAATTTGGTCTCTTTTTTGATTAAAAAAACACCCCAACAAAAAGGTTGCGTTTGTGGCATAAATTTTTAACATAGATTACAAAGAGATCAAACTTTAGTTCAGGCGTACAATTTGTTTTGTGCCGTTGTCCACTATCTAATGTCTATACATTATAGCCATTCTCAATGCACTGCCCAAGTGCAAGTAAATGATCAGGCAATACATATAACATATGCAGTGGCGATTGGTGTGAAAAGGTGCACCACTTCACCTTTTAGATTAATCTCTTATAATATATGTATTTATATCTTTTCAGTGGTTATGGTCAAAACCTTGAAGTAAGTACGCATGCATGGGAAAACATCTTTGTGATTTTACTTGCCATTTACGGCATGGCAACATTTGCTTTTTTCATTGGGAACATGCAGGTTGGTGTACAAAACTCTGCTTCTTATTTCAATTTTGTTTATATTAATTGTAAGCTTAGGAAGCACTATGAACTTTATTTTCTTTATTCCCTGTTTTTGGTGAAACAGAATCTTATAAATGCTTCAACTAGTAAATCAGAGGAAACCGGATGGACAAAACGAGTTTTAAAGAAATGGTCTCCTTTTGAAAAGCTCTCTGTGGGGCTGCAAAATTGTGTTATTAAAGAATATGCGAAATTCAACGACCAACAAATGGGAAATGTTGATGTTAAAAATTTGCTTAGCAATCTCCCCAAGGATGTCCAAAACAACATAAAATGCGAACTCTGCTCAAAATTGCTAGAAAAGGTGAGTTCTTTCGTCTGCACAGAATTTGCTTATCAACTTGTTTGGTTGCCTTGGTCAAATTATCCTATCACATGTTTGCATGCTCATAATTGATTGAAAAAAGTCAACAATTTAAGAAAACTAATAAATGAACATCTTTAAGCAAGAAAATTTAGGGTAAAATTTAAAGGGAACAATGTAAGTGGAGAATTAAAATTAAGGAAACATTAGTTAATCACCATTGTTTTATATGAGTCTTGATAGAATAAATTTTCTTTATTGAAACGCTTAGACTTTCTCTTGTCAAATAACTAAATGTCTATGAGGCGGGATGGTAAATGTTTTCTTGTTTTTATCAAATGAATGAAAAACAATAAATGATGAGATAAATGTTTGCTACAACGAAACACTTCTTTAGTAGCTTTTAACAAGAAACTTAATGGTAGGAAATTGTCAGATCTTCTATATGGAAAACTTGAGAAAATAAGTTAGGAATGAACTTTACATTAAATAAAATAGAAACAAAAGAATGAATATAGCGTAAGATTCATTGATTTTAAATTAATCAATACTTAGGAGTCGTTTGTTTTTTTTTTATCTGAAGACTGAACAGTGCTGCTGAAAACTAAAGACTGAATAGTGACTGAAATCTAAAATCTGAATAACATGTTTTTTTTTTTTTTTTGCTCTTACCTTTGAATATATTATAAACTTGTTTGTTTTTTAAATTTAAAATTATCTGAAAACTAATAAATTGACATTTATACCTTTTTTACTATTTGTTATTATGTAATTTTAATTAATGTAATATAAATATTTGAAAATAAATAATTTAATAAATTCTAAAACATTTTTTATGTAAATATTAATAATATTTTATTCATAATTAAAATATGATTAAAAATATACAGTAGTATTAATCATATTTATATATTTAAATATATTAATATATTTACCAAAATATAAAAATGAATGCTTAAATTGTAAATGAAAATATATTAGTTTAATTTCAAGATAATTTGGGATGAGATATATCTAGATTTTACTTTTCAAATATATATTTTTGTAAATATCAAGGAAAAAAAAAAGAAAAAAAATTTGAGTAATATAAAATTAGGATAAATTCGAAATTATGTTATTTTGGGGAGGATAGATTTGGAATAAAAAATTTTATATGTCATTAAGTGATTTGTAATTAAGTGAAAAATCAAAAATTCTTACTTAATTTTTTTAGTTATTTTTTGATAGTTTTAAGTGGTTTGACCACTAAAAAAAACAAATGGAAACAACTTAATAAGTACAATTCAGTACTATTAAGTCTTAAGTGAAAAAAACAAACAACATTTTACTTATATTTGAATTATTGATTTACAAGCCTCTTAAGTTCATTAAATGTAGTATCTGAAAAGGAGATAACTCTTGTACATAATTTTATAAACTTAATAACTAATTTTATTGTTTATTGCAAAATAAATGGTTCACAAAATTTGTCCTGATACTAAATTTATCAATGTTAGTTACTTAGTTGTAAGTTGTCAAATATATTTTGAATAATTGGTAATTAATTTTATTAACAACTGCATAATCAATTGTTCATATAATTGAGGAACTGATATTAATAAATTCGATCAACTGAGGAGAGAAAATAGTACTATATAAGTATTGTTGAGAATTTTTTTATATGAACGTCAGAAAAAAATATGAAATATAGAAATTGTATGAGAGGTGCTAGTCTATTTAAGTAAAGCAAAAGTGATAAGCTAAAATTTAATATGTGAAATACTTAGCTTTCTATAATTAACTTAATGCAAGTAATTGACCTATAAATTTAGAAACTGAATTTCGTTCTCAGCATTAAGCCCATCAGAATTTTTTTTTTTTTTTTTCATTGGGTGTAGACACTCGAATCTTGATAATTATGAATAAAATAATTAAAAGTTGTAATAATATAATCCTACATTATAGTCACCAACATATTTTTCTTAGATTTGATGATTTTTCGTAACTATTCTTGTATATCTATGAAGGTTGAGCATTTTCGAAGCTGGAATGAAACACAGTTGGTAAATTTATATGATTGTATCAAACCAGTTGTCCATACTGAACGTTCTCGTATTGTCTGTGAGGGAGACCCAATAGTTGAGATGTGGTTTGTTGTGCAAGGTGAGGTATGGACCTACTCCTCCAGGGTTGTAACTACCAACTCTACCAACTATCTTGAATTCTGGGGAGAGGAACTTTTCGATTGGGCTCGAAATGAATCCAACATACCTATTTCAAACAGAACCATTCACACCCTTACAAAAGTTGAAGCTTTTGTTCTTACCGCCAATGACTTAAAGAAATTGTACAATACTCATTGAAGCTTTGATCATACAATCATTTTTCAAGTATAGAAGGATCCGGAAAATTGTACAATTGTCTACCTTGGAACAAACACATTCCAAGAGTTGACGGAGGACAGAGATCATTGTTGAAAGTTCGTGTACTGTGATTTGTGTCTTGGTTTTGTTATAGGGCTAAATTTTATCTATGAATACACATGTGGTTGCTCTGTTTAAAAATTAAATCGAACAATACATATTTGTATCTTGAGCTTTCAAATTTCGTTAATATATAAACTATTTTGTGCTTTTAAGAAAAATTCTTTTCAAAATATTTAACAAATGTAGTCAGTTGAATTACTTTTTTTTTTTTAATACAATATTGAGACAATAAATTTTAGAAGAACCCATAATGGTGCATAATTTTTCTCATTAGAGATAGATATGTTTACAGAACTTGAAATGTCAACCTTGAATTAGACTGCGCCCGTTACACTTTCAGGTGTCAAGTTGAATACTTCCTCTTATGATGAAAAGACGAAAAAAAATAGAAAAATTGTTGTCATGGGAGTGGGGTCAACCACTTGCCAGATTTGTTCAATACAAAGACGTGACAGAATCTATAACAGCGATATTCCAAAATTATTGGCCTGGTACAACGAGATCGTAGAATCTCAGAACAAAATCATATATTGGTGGTTTGTAGCTGTGTTCCATGTGCCACACATGCGATTCTGCCATTAGCTCAGCTTATGTGAATTCAGCTCTTGACGAGCCTTGACTCATTGAGGCAAACATCTGCTAGGATTGTGCAATACAGGGTTTGTTATACTATGGGTGCGCTGCTATTCACACATGCACCCATTTTTTTAATAAGATTTGATATTACTAAAATATCTCAATATAAAATTATTAGGAAAGAGAAAATATAGTAAGGTATAAATCTGAAGTACTCTGCACTAGACTAACCAATTTACACTTGATGTCAGACCCTTATCATTTACATGACCAAGATGGTAGGTAGACCATGTTTGGAGGGGTCAATGGATTATTTAAAATGGTCAATTTTTATTATTATTATGAGAATGTGGGATATGGTATCCATAATGTTTTCAAAATGCTCCAGATTCTTAATTATTGTCAAGGAAACAAGTTGGAGACCTTTAAAATTATAGTGAATGATAAAATATTCTTTCCTTCTACCACAAAGAAAAGAAGATAATGAAATGTCTCTAATTGACTAGAATAGTATATTGAGTCATCCTTGTGCTACATCAACATTTTAAATTTGGAGATGGCTATGATACAGATCACGAATTATGACTGTCAAAGTTATGTGCATGAACTACACCAACTAGTTTCAAATAGATGATTAATTACGAGAAATAATTAATTTAAATAAGTGAATAAGAAAATAATATTTAATTCTTCAAGATAGCATAAAATTACGTGTTCATGTGTTGAAAGAATAAATACAAATTGCTTTATTGAATTTCGTTTTGTGCACATAATTCAGTAAATGATGTCTCATATTCACCATCACAATCACTTTTTTACACCTTAATCTTTTTGTTAAGTGGATTCTCAACTTTATTTTTATAGACAGTAAATTTCTTTATAGTCTCATCTTTACTTTTAAGTAAGTACATATGGAAGTATTTCGTGTTATCATCAATAAAAACAATAAATGTTTATTACCACATCTTGTTTGTACAAATTTTTTGAATCACACATATGACTGTTAAATTAAGTATATAATTATAATGAGTCTTCTTTTGAGGTTTCACGAAACTGCTTTCTAATAAACACTGCAATTGTGTTTGTAATGCATGCTTTCTTCTAAACATGGCAATATCATTTCTTCTATTCATTTACATCTCATTTTATCTCGTTAAAAGAAGGGAGTTGGTTGGACGATGGAAACTTAAAAGTGGACATCATGGAAAAATTACTTTCATATACCTTTTCAACCAAAAAAAAAAAAAAAAAAGCTTTCATATAGATTACTTAGTTTGGTTGTCTTTATCCACCTCGACGCCTGCAAAAAACAACAGGGAAGTGGACAAGAGGGGCAGATAAAGATATGCTTAGTTGTCAAAACAATTTAATGTGGTAACTCTTGTTTGGCGCAAAAACCAAATGCCCAATGAAAAATACCCCCAATATAAAATGTAGAAGAAGCATAATATAATTAGGTTTCTTTGTTCTTACCTTTCTCTCAATTGGATTCTCTATTTCTCAGCATTCTTTAATTTTATAATTTATTCCTTGAAAAGTCAGGTTTATGAGCAAAACCCTTTTTTCAATCTTCTTTATTATAATGCACAACACTTAAAAATAAACTATAAACTATGATAACAATGATTATAATTTAATAATACTAATAAAAATAATATTAATGTAAATTAAAAAAAATCAAAGTAATAAGTAAGTTGTCATATCTTTTAGATAATGAATTTAGACAAATTTTTGAATAGTGTAACATTGTTCATATTACACCAACTGATTTCAAATAGGTGATTAATAGAAAATATTATTTCAAAAAACTAAATAAGAAAATTATACTTAAATCTTCAAGTTAACATAAACTTATGCATTAATGTATTGAAAGAATAGGTACAAATTGATTTATTGAATTTTGAGTTGCTAACGGCTTTTATATATATACACTAATTTTTTAAAGTTGAAGTAATTGAATAAATAAATTATATAAAATATAGTTAAATAATATTATATAATAAATGACATGATGATATTTATGGAATTTAAAAATTGAAAATGTTATTAAAGTGGTATTTAAAAATTATTTTAATTTTTTAAGTACTCTAGATAGTACATTAACTCAAACATGAGGTATTAATAGACTGAATATTAATACTCTCTATCATCAAATCACATTGAGCGATTAGATACTCATCCTATTTTTACTTTCCAACTCATTCTAAACTATGGTCATTGGGTCAACAAATAATTTGAATCAGGTCAAAATTTCAATTATTGTTACAAAGATTATGTTTCCATAACATTTTGAAACTTAAACATATATGTAACAACTGTTCATCATCACCAACTAAATTTTATTATTATTCCGGACATTAATAATCAAATGAATATATAATGTGAATAACCAAACTAAAAGTGGAAGAACTAGAAAAATAAATAAATAAATAAAAGTGGAAGAAGAGGTTACTTTTTTATTACATTGAATTCGGGGTTTCAAAAAGGATAAATTATTCGAACTCAATCATTGGAATATAAATATACAGAGTATATTATTAAACCAATCTCATATTATCAAAGTGCAAGTTTTGATAGCATAAGATCTTCATCTCTGGTTCTATGAACACATTAAATTAGTCAATATTTTTCTTTTGAGGTTTACAAAATTTCTAACACCTTTTCCCCTTTCTTTTAGGTTTATAAAATTTCAAACACTTTTCTCCCTTTTCCTAGTTCAACTATTCTGTAGGCTTTAGTGATAGACCCGAAAAATATATTCGGACATATAAATAAGATAATAAAAATATTGAAAATTAAGAATATATTAAATATATAATATTATTATATAAAATAATGTTCAATAACACTATAATTTAAATAAAATGAAACATATATAATATTTAGACAAAACAAATAGTTTTATATTAAAAATTCTAATGAAATTAAAAAAAAAAATAAAAAAAATAATAAAAATAATATTTTCAAAATGAAGAAAAAAAAAAAAAAAAAAAAAAAAAAAATATTAATTAATTAGGAGTAGAAAAAATATTAGAAATAGAAAAATTAAATCTAATAGAGGTAATAAAAGGTAGCTAATTATATTATAAATGGAAAAAATTAATAACAGAATTAAAAAAATAAATAATTATAAAAAAAAAAAGAAGCATTAAAAAAAAAAAAAAAAAAAAAAAAAAAAAAAAAAAAAAAAAAAAAAGTCTTTAAAATAAAATAATAATAATAAGAAGTTAATTTAAAAAAAATAATAATAATAATTAATAATAACTTTTAACGTTGTCAGCAGTACTTTATAAAGAAAAGACAACAGTGCACTGCTCTGCACTGGCAGCACTATGTTCGTATAATTATTTTAAAATAAAAAAAAAGCAACGGCACAAGATCAATCTTATCAATTTTTTTCCAAATCTCAGGAGGGCACGTGTCCCCTCTTAGGCCAATGATGGGTCCGCCCCTGGTAGCCTCAATGTCACTTTTCTACGTTATTTTGTCAAGTTGGATTTTCTTTGTTCCTCGATTTTTCCTATTTCAACTACTCTGTATGACAGTTTTTACCGAGTCAATTCTGATTATTGTTACAACCTCGGTTGTGGTACACATAATATGCATAATTCCACAACAATAAGGGCAAAAAGATGTTATATTCATTTTCTGGTTGACCATAACTTTTAAGTCTTTGGAGTCATGCTAAATCAAGAATATAAGCGACCAAGCAGCAGCAAGATTAGTATTCGTCATTACCATTAGCCAGAAGGGAGGTTCCTCTGTCAAGTCTACTTCAAGCTACTTGGAGTTTTCCATTGTTGATCATGTAAGTAACTCTTTGCTATTATCTATGACATGTTAATGGAAAATATTTTCATTGTTGATCAAGATATTGAAAATATTTTCTGGTTGAATATAACTTCCAATTCTTTGGAGTCTTTCTAAATCAAGTATATAACTGACAAGGCAGCAGCAAAATCAATATTCGCCTTTACCATTTGCCTAGTCAGAAGAAGGTCAATCTGTCAAGTTTACTTCAAGCTACTTGAATTTTTCCATTGTTGATCATGTAAGTGAGTCCTTGCTATTATCCTTGTCCTGTTAATGGAGTTAATTCTTCTAATGTAATTGTGAACAACCTATGTTTGTGTGTGTTTCATTGTCATATGCTTTTTGTTTTAATTTTTGCTTTTAGTTTTAAAGTTGCTTGAATTAACAAAAAGTACTACTTATACATGTTTTGATCAGGTCCGATCGACAACAGGCCACCTCAAATGGAGAGTATAATAATGCAGGTCAAAATTCTGGCAAACAAACAGAAGAAAAAAATTTTGTCTGCAAAACTGTTATTGATAATTTGGATTCTGGTAAGAGAATATGGCTAGACTCTGCCGTTATGTAATAGAGGGAATCGGATCTCCATGGCCTGAAGAAAGTTGGAAAACTTTTGTCTTGTGGATTTTATCAATTATAATTGATCCTTTGGTTCTCTACGTTCCTAGGATCAATGATAAGAAAAAGTTGCTTGATTTTGACAGATCATTCTTGCTTATTCTCTCTGTTCTCTATTTTGTTGTCCACATTTGTATGTTCCTGATCTATCGCAACACATGTAAGAAATCATACCCAAAACTCTGGTGGATCTTTATTGTGGGTGCACCACTCGTGCCTGTCTTGACAAATGTAAGCGGCAGACTCTTTTCTACTCCATGATTGTTTTGTGTGTTTGAGTTTCAGTTTGCAAAGAGTATTGATAGTCGTTTTACACGTAATTTTTGGATCCTAAACATGGTTTAGTGCTTTGTGTATGCATATTACTTTGATGAGATCCTTTTGACTCTAAGACCAAAAACGCACTAGCTTCAAAAATAGTACTGGAAAATTGAGTTGAGATTTTTCAGTACCACTAGTTCTCAAGCATGCGTTAGCAAATTAAAAATAATATATGAGTATTTGATAAAGAAACTCAACCCTTTTTCTTTATACTAGTTTCAAACACACATTTTTTGAGCTATTTAAAGGGATTTTCTCTTAATTTGATTATTGCTTGTTGTACACTGTCCAGGGGCCGCTGCAGCTTTTACTAATTTTCAATTCAACGAAAAGGATTAGAGCTTCACTATTTTCATTTGGAATGTGCTTATTCCTTATTCTGTATTTGGTGAGGGTTATGGGAATCTACAGATTGTTTATAGCAACTGCGCTACGGGAATCTGCAGTTCTCAGAATTCTGATCAATCTTATACTTTACTTATATGGAGGTCATGTAAGTAGTTTACTTATACTTTACTTAAATAGTCATTTAACTATGACGATTTAAGTAGTTTTCCTTATGTGCTTTATCAAATTTTTATGAACAATGGCAGATATCTTATATTTTGTATTTCACTTACATCCCAATCGATGATAAGATAATTTGTGAATGAATAAATAGTTAAAGGATATATTAGACTTTTACTATATAAAAAAAATTTCATTGAATGTCGTAATCTAATTGTCTAACAATTTTTTTACCAAAGTAAAGGTAAAGTCACCTTCTTTACTTTCTATATAGGAGTTTCTTAGCTCGACAATGTTAGGTTCCCTACATGTAATTCTGTGGTTATTAAATTGAATTGTTTGGTATTAGATCAATTACAAAATTAAATATTCAATTATATACGTTTCAACTGGGCATATTTTATGATTAACAGTGACTTACTGTCCGGGCCTTGTCTTTTAGATATTTGGAGGCTTGTGGTACTTCTTTGCGGTGTGGAAAAAGATGCAGTGCTGGAGCACAGCTTGCAAAAGTCATCGTGGATGCCATTATGCAAATAATCGTTTCAATGTTAATTCGGGAGACAACAGATTCCTGGATGATATTTGTTTTAACATGATAGAAGACACAACCTATGAGTTGGGAATCTTCAAGGATGCTCTTGACTCTGGTATTGTGGAGACAAAAAACCTTGCGAAGAAGCTGTTGTATTGTCTGAGATGGGGCACACAAAATCTTAGGTATGTTCAAAATATTTATTTTATCAAGTCTCCATTTTTTCTTTCTTGAAAAAGTATGGTCTCCATAATTACGTCTGACATATTGATTACATTTTTTCTACGTTATGTATATTTCGATTTTTGATGCGGCATAGTTTTTGAATTAAAATTGAACAAAAGTAAATGAACCTCAACCAAATAAAGTGTGATTAGAATAACATCAAATGAAATATCCAAAAATAACATAAACATCTAATTATTTCAAAAATAATCTCCTAATATTATATAGTCTACAACCAAATACCATTTTACATAGTCTACTACCATTTAATATAATCTAAATCTACTGACAATAGCTTTTAGGCCTTACAATAAACTTCCAATTAAATGACCAAGAACTTAAAACTCTATGGTTAAACGAATTAACAATAGATACTCTATAATTCCACACTTAAACCTCTAAGCTTATGAATTAACAATAGATCCTCTACAATCCCACACGTCACCACAATCTTCCAATAATCCCGGCCATGAATATACCGTTTACACGGAGCTTCCCATTTTTCTGCTTCAACACCTGCACATGCCATATATATTGATAACCGAGAGGAAAACAATGTTATGTAAGAATGCATTGATTATTGTAGAGAGCATGTCCCTAAAAGTGTCACCAAGATTATTGCAGAGAACATTATTAAAATAAGAGAGGGGCTAAAGTGTGTATTTTAAATAATATGTGTCATGTAAACTTGGAAGAATTTCATTGGCCGAGGGTGTGGCCCCTATGGGCACCGCTTTAGCTTTGCCTCTAGTTGTGTCTCTAAAAAGAGGTACAATATATAAGAAACTCTATCTATTGGGCAGAAAAATCCTTCATTAACTGTTTTACGGTTGATGGGGTGAAATGAATCAATGGAAAAGGTAAGAGAAAAATGAAAGACCAATGAAAAGGTAAGAGAAAAAGAAATGATACTATTTTATTGGTCCGTTATACCACATTAATTGTGAGACAGTTCTATAGAAGATTTTCTCATATTGGGCATAATATAGGTTTTCTATTGCCATAAATTTATTCATTCATTGTCTTATACATAGATTTAGCTACGATATATTAAATGTGTAGTTACTTGATAGTTATGATATATATATATATATATATATGTTTTCTTTTCAGTGGTTATGGTCAAAGCCTTACAGTAAGTACGCATGCTTGGGAAAACATCTTTGTGATTTTAATTGCGGTCTATGGCATGGCAACGTTTGCTTTTTTCATAGGAAACATGCAGGTTAGTATATAAAATTATGTTTGTTATTCCAATTTTGTTTCTATGAGCTTATGAAGCACAATGAATTTTATTTTCTATGGATCATTCTTTTGGTGAAACAGAATCTTATAAAGTCTCCAACTAGCAAATCAGATCGGGAGGCTAGATGGACACAACAAGACCTAGAGAAATGGTCTCCTTTTAGAAAGCTCTCTAAAGAGCAGCAAAAATTTATTCTTAAAAAGTGTCGGCAATGTAATTGGCCACAGACTGGAGTTGTTAATGTTCAAAATTTGCTCAGTAACCTCCCCAAGGAAGATGAAGACAATGTAAAACGTATGCTTTGCTCGAAATTGCTAAGAAAAGTAAGTTCTTTCATCTCCGTTGATTATGCTTAATACGTTGTTTGCTTCCCTAGGTCCAACCATCCATTTACATTAATTGTTGGCATGCTCTCCATTGATTCACAAATTCAACAAATTATTAAGAAAGTCACTAATTAAATGACCACCATTAAACAAGAATACTTAGGGTAGAAATTTAAAGGGAACAATATAGTAGAATTGATATAAAGAAAATGTTGGTTAATTCCTGTTGTTATATATGAGTCTTGATAAAGTTTAAAGAAAATAGTATTAATCACTGTTCTCTATAAACCATACATTTACTCAATTTTTAACCACATGTTTTACCCGGTGTTTCCAAACATGCCATTTATCTTAGGTAGTTTATCTTATAACAATGTCTAATTGTAACATACATAATTTTGTGGAAGATTAGAAGAAGTGCCATAGATAATTTTGTAGAAGATTAGAAGAAGTGCCATTTCCCCTATATATCAGCAGTAGCACGTGTGGTAAGAAATTACCAAAGGTGTTAAAGGTTTTGATGAAATGAATTTTCTTAGTGATCCCCATGAGATTCTAAAAACATAGTAATATGCCAAACTCTTCGTAGAAGTAGCAATGACCATGACAGAATGTTTAAATTAGCTGCAGTTGTATACTTGTATATTCTTATTTCTCAATGTTTAGGTGAAAGAGTTTGAAGGATGGAGTGACGAATTGTTGAATGAGCTATGTGATTGTGCCAAGCCAGTTTCTTATAAGAAGCACACTCAAATTGTCCAAAATGGCAGCTCAATTGATGAAATGTTCTTTATGGTGGAAGGCAAACTACGAACCTACTCCTTCACAAATACCAATGCTGACTCTACAAGGCCTCTTGGTAAAACATTAATTAGTCATCTTGAAGATGACGGCTTTTGTGGAGAAGAACTTATTGATTGGTTTCGAACTGACCCAAATTCACCTGAACTCCCTGTCTCGACCAAAACTATTCGAGTAGTTGAACAGGTAGATGGCTTCGCTCTAATGTCTTATGACCTACAAAATGTATTCATCAAGCGACAGGAAGCTCTTGCATCTATGCAAGACCAAGCACCTCCAGCAGAATCTTAGCCGCAAGCACCAATTGAAGGGTCTCAGCCGCTGCCTGCAAGTGAGATTTGAGATAATTGTTCAAGAACCTATGGAGTCATGCAGATGCTTATCGTTCCATCAAGGCAAAAGACAACCACAATGACATTGAACCACCCACAAGAATTAATTATTAGGAACATAGCAATGGATTTAATTATTTAGTACCTTAAGATTTGTTCTAGGAAATTTTTGGTGTGCTATCTAGACTATTTTGTTTCATGGTACAACATGTAGATTATGAATTAAAATAAGTATACATTTAGGAGAAGAAAAATATTAAATTTGGTTTTTCTTTAAGAGGAAAAAAGGTTTACAAAATTTGACAACAATTCTCAAAGGAAAAAGAATGTTGTTGCTCCCTTATATATTGTATAAAAGAGGTGGCAGGACAGTAACAGGCTAGCAGCAGAGGCTTCAGGTTTCATTTGTGAAGTTGATACGACTTCCACAATACGTTTACATATCTGTTTAGTCCGTGTAACATTACTTCTGCTAACACAATTGCTAGGGATATATTAATTAAAGGTAGGCTACAAGTGAAAGGAAATAATAAACTTTAACTCACGATTGTCACAACAAATGCACAGCAGAACTGAAAGAAAAATGGAGTAGTGAGTCTGCAGAGAAGAAAAAACTAACTTTTTTCATTCATTTAATGGTTTATATATGACAGTGTATTAGGTACAAAATGATGGGTAAACATCATCATAACCAACCCATTACCAAATACATCAAGACCATACCTCTAAAGCATGGATAACTATAAAGTTTTAACCAAAAAGACTGATAAAACTAACTTGCGCAGCAAAGCAAAAAAGGACAACAGCTCATAGTCTAACAACGATATCATTAGAATTTCTACTTAAATTGAATAACCCATTAAAAGAAAAAATTGTCATAAAGTTGTAACACCATGACGCACACACTGCACCATATCTTGGTCTGTGATAGAATATGAGTTGAATGTATATTTTATTGTGCTTTATAATATATAAAGGAGAGCCTATTTATAGGTTAAAGTAAATATATCCTATGCAAGATAACTAAAATCATATATTATATACATAGAAAAGAGAGATATTTTTATAACGCACAATATTGGATTGACATATATGGTAAATATTGATATGACAATATTCTGTTTCATCATTTCATGTTACATTTGAGCAAAAGCATATAGCAGCTCTACATTTTTCACATTTTGGGATGACTGATATTAAATTATCTTTAAATATTATCCATATTTTCATAAATTAAAAGTTCAATACCATTTAAAAATCAATATTTACTTGTTTTGTTTTTATTGAAGTTTCATGGACGCAGTGTTGTGACACATCATCACCGTACACGTAAACATAACATGCATTTTCCTCGCATTGCAGTCTATATATTCCACCAACACGGGGCGATTGAAATTTGATAAACAAACAACAATGGCTGGTTGCTTCTCGTTGGTGAGGGAATGCCTTCCCTCTCTCGTCTCTACTGCTTAAATTTAGGCTTCCAATACTTACAGTGAACAATGTTACTTCCTTGCATTGTTTTTATTGAAATTTCATCCACACATCATCCTCGTACACATGGACAAAACATGCATTTTCCTCGCAATTCTGTCTATAAATTCCACCAAATCAGAGAGAACCTGTATAATTAAATTTTGTTTCGGTTTTCGGGGCAGGACCTCTCCAAATTGAGACGTTTAATTTTTCTCCACATTTATTATACAAAATAATCACACATAGGACTCATACAAATTTCATACGGTGGGAATTATGGGATAGGCCACCAAGATCTGTTCTCTAGCAATTGCTTCTCAATTTTTGGAGTGTTTCTACTTTCAGATTGCATCGACTTCATTTATATCCCTTATACTTTAACTTGAATTCACTAAATACCATTAAACTTATAAATATTTACAACCAAGAATTAAAAATAAAATAAAAAATCTTTTCTATAAAAGATGTGCAAGCACCAAACAATATATCAGCTGCTTTATTGATTCACTAGAGGGAGTGAAGTATCGGTGGAGAATGGACCTAAACCGATCCACATATAGAAAATGCATATATTCAACGAACTTTTGGTTGGTTTTAGTTTCAGCTGGGCCTTGTTTAAATTCAACCAACTTTTGGGCTTTAACTGGGCCATGGATCAAGATTACAAAGAGTAAAAACATTTACACCCCTAAAATATTGTATGCCTACCTTTTTCTTAAGTGCATCCCAAAACTTTATTTATCAAACGATTTTAATTTTAATTACAACCAACTTAATAAAAATATTATTTCTTAAATTTAAGACTAATAGAAAAGAGCTTTTGTTTTTTTGTTGGACAGAGAGCTTTTGTTTTGAATAGCGATACCTGCACCCCAAGAACTGTATGTGCACCCAGACCACCCTGACATTTTAGAGATCTAATATGAAAAACTAAAATTGATCGCTTTATATATATATTCGTTTTAAAATGGTTGATATAACTTAGAATTATAGGAGAAAAGATATTAAACTTGTATTTTTGGGTTTACTGCAAGTCTTTCGAGTCTCTTTCAAAAAAGAAAAAAGTTTTTCCAGTCATGCAAAAGTACCCGTTAAACCCGGAGGAACCCGATTAGACTCAGTCTCTCCCTCTCGCTCTCCCCTCGCCGTGCTTCTTCTCCTCGCTGGTGGTTGGCTGGTTGCGGTGCCGTGCTTCTCCTCGGTTGATTTTCGTTGTTGTTTCTCGAACAAAGTAAGATTTAATATATGTTTTTCATTGTAGCTCTGTTGTGTTGTAATTTTGTTGATAAGGAAAATTATGTTGCTTTTACTTAAATTGCGGTTCTGTTGTGTTGTGTTTTTGTTGATGAGGAAAATTATAGTTCTGTCGTTTCTCAAACAAACTATTTTTGTTGTTTTTTTGTTCAAATGAGGTAGAACCGTAGAAGTATCTGTTGTTTTTCACGTTTGGTTGTTCAGAAAAAGGACAAGGATTTTTGTTGCTTTTTGTGTTTGGTTGTTGAGAAAGTGAAGGAAATTGTGCTTGTTGAAGCTGAGACTGATTGTGTATACGTCTGTGTTATGGACAGAATTATTTATAATTGTGTTTGTTTGTAAAGTATTTGAGGTTGTATCTATTGTTTGTGGTAGTAATTTAGGCTTTTTCTTCTAGTGTTGTTTGTAGTTTGATTCAGGTGTGTTTATATTATCTTATCATCATCTGTTGATGGTATTTTTCTAATGTAATTTTGAATAAGAATGTATGTAATTCTTGGTGTATTCTAATTTATAGTAGATGTTTGCAATGTTATATAGAGAGAAGCACCAAAAAAATGAGATCATCTACAGCAATCTGGATCACAATTGTCTTGTGGATCGTTTCGATCTCGATTGATCCTCTGTTTTACTACACTCTTGTGATTAATTATGAGAAAAAGTCCTTGGAGGTGAACAAAACATTGGTAGCTGTTATCTTGGTCCTCCAGGCGGTTCTCCATGTCTACAGAATCCACATTCTTTTCCAACATGGAAGAAAAAGGCCGCTCTTCATTACTGCTACTGAATCTCTGGCATTGCTCTTGGCATGTGTAAGGCAGACACTCTACAATTTGATGTTTCTATTCATTTATAAATTCATCTTAGGAATTTGATTCTACAGAGCTTTTTAGGTCCTGGATCCTGCATATGAGTTTGTTTGGGACAACATATCTTTAATATTAGCCAGAACTCCGCATTTAAAATAATTGTTCTCTAACTTCATAGATTTGTTGTTCAGCATACATTATGGCTGGAATCCCGAATTTTAGAAAAATTTATTGATTCCACTGGTAATTTCAATATCACTTGTTGTTTGTTCTGTCCAGTTGCCGCTGTATGAACTTTTAGAGTCAACAACAAGAATGGACACTCCGGCGTTTTCAATTACAATGACCCTGGTTCTTAGTTTGTACTTGTTGAGGGTTTTTGGAATATACAGATTGTTTGCAAAACAAGTTACAAGGATATCAAGCAAACCAGCTAAAGCTACAAGGATCAAAATCGGGCTAAATCTAGTACTTTACCTCTTTGGTGCTCATGTAAGTTAATTTACCATTTAGATTGTTTGACAAATTATTTAACTTGGCAATTTGGTATTAAAATTTCTGTTTTCTATTACTATGTTTAATTCAAAAAAATAAAAAAAAATTAATGGATATTAAAGCTTTGTTTCATTAAACATACAATTCTCTTTCCTTATAGTTATTTGGAGGCTTGTGGTATTTATCTGCCATATGGAAAAGAATGGAGTGCTGGATTGAAGCTTGCACTAATCATCACGGATGTTATTATAGAAGTGGTGGCTTCAATATCACCACTTGGGGAGACAACAAATTTTTAAATAATACCTGTCTAATAAAGAATATGACTGATACAAAAAACAATGAGTTAGGAATCACAGAGGAAGCTTTTGAGACTAGTATTATGGAGGTGAAAGATTTTCCAAAGATGTGGTTATATTATTTCAGATGGGGTTTTGCAAAATCTAAGGTTTGTTCAAGGGGAATTTAGATTCTCTTCTAATCTGAGCTTTTTGTTGAGTTAGTTTAATCTGACAACACATAAGCATTTCAATCAAAGAATGATTCAAATGTGATTGTTTTTCACATTTACTTTTCAACAACCAATTACATGCTACAAAAACGTTAGAAAAAAGCTCAGATGAGGAAAAAATCTGAATCTGTGCAAAAGATCTACATTCTAAGATAATTTTGATTTTATATGTTAGTTATTGAGAATAAACTGTATATCAGGATCATGACTGCTACTCTTTCTATGTAGACTTTTCTTAACCCAGTCATTATCTTATATTTTGCAGTAATTTTGGTCAAAGCCTGAAAGTAAGTACCCATTATTGGGAAAGCATATTTGTGATTTTCCTTGCTATCTATGGCATGGTAACTTTCACCTTTTTCATTGGAAATATGCAGGTTAGTATACATGATTTGTTTCTTGTCTCTCAAATTTGATTTTAAAAGCTTCAATGGAACACTACAAAATTTGTTTTTTATGAATCACATCTTTTGGTGGAACAGATGCTTATAAAATCTACAACTAAAAAGTCAAAGGAGAAGAGACAAAAAGAAGAGGAGATGAGACGAAGAGGAGATGAGACGAAAACAACAAGAGATAGAGCAGTGGTTTCCTTTCAAAAAACTCTCAAAAGAGCTACAAAATAGGATTAAGGAATGCAAACGATATCAATGGCAACAAACTGAAGGTGTCAATGTAGAAAATTTGCTCAAAAATCTCCCCATTGATCTTCAAAAGAGTGTAAAACGTGATATATGCTTACAAATGCTTAAAAATGTGAGTTTTTTTTTTTTTTTTTTTTTTTGTCTCTAAAGAATTTGTTTACCTATTGACCTCCTATGGATGTCAAAATTTCATCCTATGCTTTCTCATTGTATAGCCCGTAGAATTCAAATTACTAATGTCATTTGGTTTTAATGATTTCTCATTTCTGTGCTTGAATATCCAAAAAGATTGGTAAATTTCAGAGATGGAGTGAAGCATCATTGGTTCATATATGTGATTGTATCAAGCCAGTGATCTATGCTGAACACACTCACATTGTCAATGAGGGCAACCCAATCTTTGAGATGTATTTTGTCGTGCAAGGCGACTTGTGGACCTACTCCTCCTGGGGTATAACTACCAACTCTACCAACAATGTTCCTCAAGAAAGCAAACATTTGACATGTGGGGATTTTTGGGGAGAAGAACTTGTCAGTTGGGTTCGAAATGAGCTATCATTATCAAACATACCTAGGTCAAACAGAACCATTCAAGCACTTACAAAAGTTGAGGCTTTTGCTCTTACGACTGTTGACCTGAAAAACATATTCATTAAGCACAATCAGAGAGCTCAAGTCATACAATCATACTTTCGTCGAAAAAGAATGCAAGCTTTTACAAGGAATGCGCAAATATCTACTCAGGAACAAGCACCAACAGTAGAGTTGAGTCGGTTAGAAATTGTTGTTGTTCAAGGATAATAGATGAGTTTGATTTTGAGGTCTATGTTACAGGATTTTTAATTGGACTGAGTTTTGTTTAAAAATATACAATTATAATTAATTTTTGCTCTATCTTAAAAAAAGCATTACCCAACAAACATGCTATGATTTGTGCATTCAACTTTGTTGTAGGAAATACTCTAAGTGCCGTTCGAATGATTTCACAATGCAAACCCCAAACAAGAACACCACATAGTAATTAACAAAAGTGGCACTGCCAATTGGCTTGGTGGCAAAAGGCATTACTTATTCAATTAGACAATACGTCATATTTGAATCTTCTTACTGTAAGTAATTTATATAATTTTTTTTAAAAAAAGAAAAAGAACAATAGTGCCAAAACTTTGAGTAGTGAATGCCATGTCAGTTGCAATTTTTCGTTAAATAAAGACAATTGCAAAGGGAACAAAATTACAAAGAATCTAGAAGCAAAAACTCATCAGAAATGGTAGATACTGATTTAAAGTATCGGGGATCAACAGAAATAATAAGCATTTTTTTTTTAAACAAATTAAGGCCTATGCATGCATCAAGATTCCATCTAAAATGTTTGGTCATTGACATTATTGAGAAGTACAAACACATTATAGCTAAAGTTGTCAAAATAACATAACTTTAGAAATATCAAAATAGAAAAAACATGGTTTGTACTTGGAAAAATGGAGGAAACTGAACAACACCATGTAGACAGCATGGACTATTTTCACAAAGTATCTAATGTGTTTTAATAGTTTAGACTTTATTTTGCTGCACTTAGAACATACTGAATTTATTATATAAAATCTATAAATTATGCACTCATGCTGAAGCAACTCCGATGGATATATGCTTTTGTTTATTTTTATATTAGTTTACATACGATAATGATGAAGATAGGAAAAATTTTTCTATCATAATCTTTCACATGATTATGATTTAATTTCTATACTTAACAAACAATGTTATTATAAACCCAAAAAAAAAAAAAAAAAAAAATCTAGAATTATTGGGAACTACGCCTATGAAACAAGATCATATACCTCCCCATAGGTTTTCTTATAAATTATGTAGGCAAAAATCAAACCCCATCACAAATCAGTAAAAGTGTTTAACCATTCAATTAACCAAGAGGAGAGAAGACTTTTGAACACAAGCACTAAATTGAAATAAAAAATAAAAAATAGAAAAAGAGAAAGAGAGGGACTTAAGGCCTGAAGATTGAGGGCCTGTCCGGTAGCATTTTAGCAGGCCCATCTTCACTTTTTGCTTCCTTCTGCAATTAAGTCCAATGAATATATGGGAAAATTGCATCAAGATTCTCCAACTTTACTTTAAATTTCACTTCCAAACAAAAGACGCTTTAATTTAACAAATCTCCTCTAAAATTGGTCAAATGGTTTTCTAATAGAAAACATAATGGTAAAAGGGGAAAATTGACTTTTCAAGTAAGACATTATTTAAATCAAGGATTTATTTAGGTGTTCCAATTATATTTCACCACATTCTCTAGAAACTGATGATTATATATACTAAAATGAAATTATAATAGATCCATTAGGGGCTAGGCCATGGAAAAAGGGTCGTAAAGTTAAGACCTAACGTCCCAATCAAAGGCAACATTAGTTTCTCTATTCTATTACTTGCTTTCTTATTCAAACATGGTGTCAGGTTCAAGTACTATCTACAGCAATATGGAAAATTTTTGCTAGACCTCTCTTGTGTTTGTGAGCAAATTGTGGATAAGGCCTTTCAAGGTGGTAAGGGCAATCATATTATCTTGTACAATCAAATTTGTTGTAGGAACCATGCTTTGTGCTATCAAGACAATCAACAAACTATAGAATCAATAAAGTAAATAATTTGTTATGAAACAATGTTGGAAGAATCGGTAACAATGTGTACTTTCTATTATAGCAATGACTATATTCACATAACTTAAAATCTCAACCTTGAAATAAATTGCTAGACTATAGAACATGTCACTTTAAGCTCTGGTTTTAGTGTTGTATTTGTTTGTGGAGTGGAGGATGGTATCTAAAGTTGAAATAGCTTCCACAATGTGATTCCATTTGTTTAACATTACATCTTGCCCTACCAGAGCAACTAAGCACTAAATCACTTTATGACACTAGTAAAAATAATTATTTTTGGGCAATTTTTCTAATATAAAACAGAAGGTAAAGATACATGAGATATCGTGATTTCTTTATATAAGCAAATAAAAAATTGCTTAAATACATATTCAAGAAAGAGTAGTATGACAAAATAAGTGGTTCTTTTGGAAGTTATCATACAAAACTTTTGCGGTTCTTTTAAATGGGAAACATGATTTTGAAAGGTCTTGAACCAAGTATAGTCTTAGATAAATGAGGAAAATATAGTGAAGATTACTCAAGTCTGAATCAATCAAACTTGAATTATTAAAAGAGATGACCTGGATAAGCATCAAGTGCAGTTGTCAAAGCAATGAAGAACTCATGAATACCATAGACAAAAAATTGACAGTAACATTTAAACACCAAATTGGCTGCTTAATTGGTTCACTAGGGGGAGTGAAGTATTGGTAGAGAATGGACCTAATCCAATCCACACATGGAAAATGCATTCATGTCTCTGTTGCTTTTAGTTTCAGCTGGGCCTTGTTTAAATTCAACCAAATTTTGGGCTTTACCTGGGCCATGGATCAAGATTACAAAGAGTGATAATATTTACACCCCTAGTATATATATTGTATGCGTAACCTTTTTCTAAAAGTGCATCCCAAAACTTTTATCTATCAAACGATTTTAATTTTAATTACAACCAACTTAATAAAGATATCATTTCTTAAATTGAAGACTAATAGAGAAAAAAATTAGAAAAAAAAGGAAAAAAATTGTCTTTTGTGAGGATTGAAGCCTGAACACAAATACAACAAACAACAATCCAATAAAACTTGAACAATTTACACAAAAAAAAAAAAGAGGATTTGAACGTTTGGTGGTGAATGGTTGCTTTCATTTTTTCTCTTTAAGTAAACACCAAAATGGCACGGTTTTGGGGAGTCCAAAGACGAAAAAAATTCTTCTACGGGCTGTGACCCACCAACCACCACCATCTCTTTGTCTTTTTATCGGTACATTTAAACATTACTGACCCACTAACTCACTTATTATTTCCTTTTATATACAACCGCACTAACTCACCAGAGAGTCACAACTAAGCTTTTTACCAGAGTTACCAGGCGTTCAACTTTCAGATCCGATTGGTTCAATTTCCAGATGAGTTCGAGCGGTGAAGAGACATTTGATTGAGGTGATGGATTGTCTCGGTTTTTGGTGTGGTTTAGTGAGGTAGTAGTGAAAAATGGTGTTTTGTTTTGTTTTATTTTTTTTAACTCTCTGTTTTGTTTATATTATTATTATCATGATCTCTTAATGGTATTTATCTACTGCAATTTTGAATAAGAATGTATGTAATTCTTGGTGCATTCTAATTTATAGTAGATGTTTGCAATATTATACAGAGAGAAGCACCAAAAATAATGACATCATCTACAGCAATCTGGAACACAATTGTCTTGTGGATCGTTTTGATCTGGATAGAACCTTTGTTTTACTACACTCTTGTGATCAATGATGAGAAAAAGCCCCTGGAGGTCAACATAATGTTGGCTGCTGATATCTCTGGCATTGGTCTTGGCATGTGTAAGGCACACACTCTACAATTTAATGTTTCTATTCATTTATGAATTCGCCTTAGGATATTGATTCTACAGAGCTTTTTAGGTCCTAGATCCTGCATATAATTAGCCAGAACTCTAATATTGTTATTAGATTTGTCGTCCGGGGCATACATTATGTCTGGAATCCCGAATTTTAGAAAAATTAGTCGATTCCGCTATTAATTTTTGTATCACTTGTTGTATGGTCTGTCCAGGGGCTGCCGTATGTACTTTTACAGGCAACTACAAGAATGGAGGACACTCCAGCGTTTTTTATTGGGATGACCCTGGTTCTTAGTTTGTACTTGTTGAGGGTTTTAGGTATATTCATATTGTTTCTGAAACAAGTTGTAAAGATATCAAGCGAAGGAGCTATAGCTACACTGATAATCGGGCTATTTCTAGTATTTTACCTCTTCGGTGGTCACGTAAGTTGATATACCATTTAGATTGTTTGACAAATTATTTAACTTAGCAATTTGGTATTAAAATTTCTGTTTTTTATTACTATGTTTAGTTCCAAAAAAAAAAAAAATTAATGGATATTAAAGCTTTGTTTCGGGAAACACACAATTCTTTGTCCTTTTAGTTATTTGGAGGCTTGTGGTACTTGTTTGCGGTATGGCAAAAATGGAGTGCTGGATTGATACGAAAAACACTAAGTTGGGAATGGTAGGGGAAGCTTTCGAGACTGGTATTATGGTGGTTATATATTGTTTTAGATGGGGCTTGAAAAATCTAAGATTTGTGCAAGAGGAATTTAAATCTTTTCCTAATCTAAGCTTTTTATTGATCTAGTCTAATCTCAAGACATATAAGTATTTCAATCAAAGAATGATTGAAATGAGATTATTTTTTACATTTACTTTTCAAGAACCAATTACATGCTTAAAAAACGTTAGAAAGGTTCAGATCAGATAAGGATCTGAATCCATGCAAAAGATCTACATTATGAGATAATTTTGGTTATATATGTTAGTTGTTGAGAACAAACTGCATCGCAGGATCATTACTGTTACTCTTTCTATATAGACTTTTCTTAACCCGGTAATTATCTTATATTTTGCAGTAATAATGGTATAAACCTGAAATTAAATACTAGTTATTGGCCAAACACGTTTGCGATTTTCCTTACTATCTATGGTACAGTAACTTTCGCCTCATTCGTTGCAATTATGCTGGAAATATGCGGGTTAATATATATTATTTTGTTTCTTGTCTCTCACATTTGTTTTTAAAAGCTTCAGATTGAACACTACAAAATCTGTTGTCTATGAATCAAAGTCTTTCGTTTTGGTGGAACCACCTTAAAAAGTGGGGCATTGATTGCCTCGCAGTCTGAGGCACCTCAAGGCGACCACCTCAGACGATACGAGTGGGGCATACGCCTCTTCCAAGTGAGGCGATCGTGGAACGGATGAGATGGGAAGACAAGGAGATGATCTAAGAGCTTCAAAATAGTATTAACAAATACAAACAATATAAATGGCAACTAACTGAAGGCGTCAATTTAGAAATTTTGCTCAATAATCTCCCCATTGCTCAATAACCACATCAGAGCAATGCGCATACTCCATCTGATGCTATTCCACCCCCACCGGTAAAGCATGTTGAGAAGGAGAAAATTCTTTCAAGAAAAAAAGGTTGATGGTTTTGCTATGGCTGGTCTCATGAGAGGCCCTTCATTACACAGCCGGAATGCCAGCAGCTCTCACAGTGGAAGCTTTGATTTCAGCAAATGACAACCGGAAAATATAGAATTCTCTCTGGTAATTTCTTCTGGTTCGTAATTTAGCACTCCTCAGTTACTCGTTATGGTTAGAGGTTTTTTCATAGTGTGGGAGTTCTGGTGGTTTTTATTTATTTGTTTTCCTGTCGAATGGAGTAGCAGCATATAGCTACCAACCTAAAGATGCTTGCATGTGAAAACGTTTTAATGTGAGGTAATACAAGGTTCTGATCAGAGGCGGGCCAGGGGGGACACGTGCCCCCCCGAAAATTTTAAAAACTTAATTAAATAATTTAATGCCATAAAGCTTCACTGTTACGAATTGGTAATGAGGGTTGATTTCATGCTGGCTTTTCTCTTTCATGTGACTTGGGTTCGATTCCCAAGCAACGTGTACAAGTGTTTTCGTCTTCTCTTTTTTATTGTTTATATATTATATAAATGAATTACAAAAATAAAGCATAGCTAGGTAATAGCTTTGATGGTTGTGTTTGCCTTCCATTTTCAAGAGAAACCGAGGTTCAATTCCCTTTGCCTCATTACTGTGTTTTTTTAATTTTTTTATTCACTCATCATAGTTGCTTTGTTTCTTGTTTTTTTTTCTCTCTTTTTTCCCTATTATTACAAACTAATTTTCAAATTTAAAATATTTTCACTTTGTAAATTATTATACTCATTTCAAATTTATTGTTTTATCACAAATTATATCATTTTTACATGAACTAGAAAATAAAATATATTTTATTTATTTAGTCTTAATAAGTTTTAGTTTACTCACGATTATTGGTGTGACTTATTTTTCTTTTAAATAAACTATTTTATATGATAAAATTCATAAATAAAAATACTCATATGAATTGTAATTGTTTTTATCTTTTATTTTTATTTTACTTTACTTTATTATAAATCATATACATTTATTAGATAAAAGACTATAAATGTAGCTTGATTAATAACTTTAATAATAAATATATGTAGTTTAATTACATATATTTATTTGCAATTTGACTAGTAACTATCATTATAAACAAAACATATTTCTAAATTAAGTTTTTATTTATTTTTTTAGTAATATGAAATTTGAACTTCTCTCACTAAGAAAAATGGAGCTAGTACATAATCAACTCACAATTAATATACTTTTATTTTTATACTCGTATTAAGAATATTATTTTAAGAAATTTTGTTTACAATTTTGTAAGGGACAAAACTACATATTCTCTACTGGTTGTGTATTTTAACTATTTTTATTTCATATAACATTTTCCTAGCAATTGAATGAAATATTACAAAAAAAATTTCATATATAAAAATGTATTCCCTCATATAGATTTTTGGATCCGTCATTGGTTCTTATCTGATTGTTTCACCTTCAAGCAAACTACCATTTTATTTGTCGAAGGAGTATACTTATTTATTTTCATATATCTCTTATATTTTGACAGATGTTAAATACCACTTAAATATCTTCAGAAGTGCTTAAATAAGGTCTTTACTCCTTACATGCCATGGTGGAAGAATTGTGTTGGCTATTTTATTGCAAAATGCACGAATGCTTTGTAGGTTGTAGCTTTTGTTATCATATTAATTTCAGAGATGGAGTGAAGCATCGTTGGTTCATATATGTGATTGTATCAAGCTAGCGGTCTACGTTGAACACATTCATGTTGTCAATGAGAGAGATCCAATTGTTGAGATGTATTTTGTCAGTGATTGTTTACATCATGTAGACAACATGGACTATTTTCATAAAGTATCTAATGAGTTTTAATAGTTTAGGCTTTGCTTTGCTCCACTTAGAATCTATGGAATTTATTATATAAAACCTATAAATTATGCACTTATGCTCAAGCAGCTCCAATGAATATACATTTTTGTTTATTTTTATATTATTATATATACCATAATGATAAAGATACAAAAAATTCTCTTATAATCTTTGACATGATTATGATTTATTTGGTATACTTAGCAAACAACAACATTATAAACACCAACATAAAAAAAAAAAGGGAATTTAGAATTATAGATAACTATTCCTATAAAAAAAGATCATAGACCTTCCCATAGGTTTTCTTATAAATAATGTAGGTAAGAATCAAACTCTATCACAAATGAGCAGAGAAAAGTGTTTAACCATTCAATTAACCAAGAGCAGATATAAAATAAAATTTTGAGCACATGTACCAAATTGAAATCTAATAAAAGCTAAAAAAGAAGAGAAAGAGGGGGACATAAGGCCTGAAGATTGAGGGCCTGTCTGGTAGGTTTTAGCAGGCCCATCTTCACTTTTTGGTTCTTTCCACAATTAAATCCAATCAATCTTTGGGAAGCTCAATGATCATATCAACTAAATGTAGCTGTGGCCATCCTCGTAGCTTTTTAATTATTAATACTAAGAGCAGAAAACTCAGTTTTATAAGAAATATGTTATTTAATTATTGATATTAAAAACAAATACATTATAATAAACACCTACACACAAATCAATCTAAAACAATTCATATATTTATAAATAAGGAACCAAAAAATTATTAAAAATAGGGTGAAATGGTTTAATGATAAATCTGTCACATACTTGTAATAATAAGATTGTAAGTTTGAATTATGTACTATCTTACTTTTCAATTTAATTATAAAAAAAAGAAGACGTACAAACTTATCATTGAAATTACAATCCAATGATAATGATTCCAATCCTTCAATAATTTTCTCAATGAGTCCTACCACTGAAGGTGTTGCTCGAGTTCTCTTTGTCTTCCTCTCTCCATCATCTCCTAAAAGTAGTGCTCCTTCCTCTATTACCCTTCTCGGTCAAGATCCTACAAAGCACGCACAAGTCTTCATGAGAAGACACAACCTTGTTCTTCAAGTCATCAAGTAGGCAGCCATCAAGCCGGCACTCATGCATCATCCACCATTCCAGTCTTGTCAACGTACCCTTCTATGGTACGTACAAAAATGAGGCTGCGCTTCAATCCCAATAAGGTCCCCTCCATCGCCATTACGTATAATCCAACTCTTCATCTTCCGGATCAAACCGGAAACCAACAGCTAATCCAACGTCGGAAAACCGAGCTATATTCTCCGTAGTTTGCAAACCAAGTACTTATTTTAAATATGAGAGTGGAGTTATCAAGTAGAGAAACGAGAGTTGCAGTAAATTTGATCATATGAACAAAATAAACAAACATGACAAAGGTGTGTATATATATTTATATAGATATATAATAGATTATGAAGGAGGTTTACGTGTGTACATATTAATTTATTGTATTTCCTATATAAAGAAGAGTTTTAGTTAATCTAAACTTCTTAATTGATATTTTGTAATAATATTTGTTTATTTTTAAATAATTATTACACTTATCTAGTTTGATACGTGTTAGAATATTTGACACCAAGTTTCCTTTCTATTTTTTAAAATCTTTTATTCTTACATATAATTAAAATTATATATATATATTGTAAATTGATTTGAATCATAAATACAATACCTGTAGTTACTTAATTAACCATCAAGAAAGTGACTTCAACTTTATATAGACTATATTAATTAGAAAAGGAAACTAAATTGAAAATGTAATTGTATCAGGAAAAGACTATCCTCTCTCACATTTTCCTTATAAATATCATTCATGCAACTACTCTCTCGAATTTACTATACACTCACTAATTAAAGAAAAATCAATAATGGAGAAATATCGGCTGCTCAATCAAGTTGGTGCTGGCGGATTCGGCCAAGTATGGAAAGCTTTGAATATACAATCCGGTGAAGTTGTGGCAGTCAAGAAGCTGAATATAAAATTCCATTCCAGGGAGGAGTGTTTGAGCTTGGAAGAGTTCAAGTGTTTGAAAATCCTAAAACATCCGAATATCGTGTCACTCAAGGAAGTCATTAGAGAAAGAGACAACAGTTTGTATTTGGTGTTTGAATTCATGGAACGTGACCTTCTCAAGTTGATGGAATCAAGAACCTGTGCTTTGTCCGAAAGTGAAGTCAGATATTGGTGTTTCCAGGTTTTTCAAGGCCTACATTACATGCATGAAAAGGGTTAATTTCTTCGCAATTTGAAACCCAAAAATTTGTTGATTTGTAAAGATTTGATCAAGATTGGTGACATGGGGTCTGCTAGGGAGATCAATTCAAGCCAACCTTGTAATGACTATGCCACAACACGGTGGTATCATGCTCCAGAAGTGATCCTTCGTTCGAAGAATAATAGCTATGAAGTTGATATGTGATCAATGGGAGCCATAATGGCAGAGTTGTTTATGATCGAACCTATATTTCTTGGCACAGATGTGTCTGATCAATTGTTCAGGATATGTGGCGTTTTAGGTAGTCCAAATCGGGATGCTTTGGCATGAAGGATTAGTCCTAGCAAGTGATTTGAATTATAAATTTCCACAATTTCCTGGTGTCAATCTCTCTTTGTTGATGTCATTAGCGAGTGACAACGCTATTAGTCTTATCGAATTGCTTTGTTCATGGGATCCAAGTAAGAGACCAAGTGCTTCAGAGGCATTGACACATCCATTTTTCCAAAGTTGTTACAACATTCCACAGTCTCTGTCTCTAAGTATCATTACTACAGCAAGAGAAGAATTTGAGCAAAACAAGTTGCATGGTGTGACTGGTTTGAGTCATCGGCGTCTGCCTTGGAGTTTCTGAGATAACTTAGTAAGTTTAAATTTTAAGTCAAGAAACTTTTATTAGTTTTAGTGGAAAATTAGTAGTTTATGATTTTTGTTTAGAGGGTTTTTGCAAATGTATCGTGTCACATGAAATCTACACCACAATACATGTACTATGTATTCTCTTTGAAATTTTATTAGTTCTCATAATATATATTTGAGGTTTAATTAGAAGCAAAATAATTATAACATTATTGTATTTATATATTTTTTTATGCATAAAATGCTAACTTAAATCTGGATTAAAGAATCCGTACTAGCTCTTTATATGATGCTAAAAATTGACATATTGTAGATGACTATGCGTTACTTTAATGTGGCAGTTTATATATACCTTGCAATTTTAATGGATGATAATGTAATACTTTGTTGTGCTTCTTTCCATATTTCTGTTTATTTATTGATCTTTGAACTAAAGTATCCACTGACTAAGAGTTGAACAAGTGAATTATCAAATTTTAGCTTTTGTTATGACAGATCAACCTGTTCTATATGCAATAAATCACTTCATTATTTTATTTTCGTCCATTCAAAATGTTAATTTCTATTCTGGGTTGCTGTTTTTTGGCTGAACACTTGATGTTTTGGTTTAATAGGCATCATAGTTAACTTGTGATAAATATTCTGCAAGCTCAGGGTAGTGAACTTGCAACTTTTAGTACACGGTTTATTCTTTTGCAATTTGCAGTGATTTACATAATTGTACGAGTGAATTAAGAATGCCAAGGATTTGCTACAACTACAAGGACAATCCAGTGAATCAATTTATAAACCATGTTCTCAAATCTTGTTTTTGTTGAAACCATGATACACCATGTTCAAATCTCATGAAAACCATTTTAACAACTAAATTTTATTGAATAAACGTCTCTCTAAATACACAACAATATACAAAAGTCCGGGGGAGGCTTATTTTTACTTTTGAAAAATGACCTTGCCACTTCTTGTGTGGGGGCTTGCACTTTTGGGCATTATTTTACCTTATTTTGAGAAGAGTGGTGCCATTAGGCATTAGCATCCCACTTCACAAAGGCCTGCGGAATCAAATCATAAGTAGAGCAAATGATCTTATCACTCAAACAAACATTATAATGATGACAGAGTTTCTCTGTATGCTGTTGTTTTTGTTTCACTTGAAATATAACAAAGCAGGTAACATCACTAAATCAAGATGACTAAACCAAACAAAATGTCAATCCTACTATATTATAACAGTAATTGGTCATTTACTGATTTAGTGGTATGGTTTTCGTAGAAACCATTATACATGCTAGGATCAAAATCCACACAGAGGCACAGCCTTGATGTAGATATATAATAATCGCCCTACCGGCTAATATTTCGATGGTGTAAATCAATCCCACTCATCCGAAGAATCTATTATTCTTGTTAAGAATTTACTAGGAACAGCAGACCTGTTGTTTCTGTGCTGGAGAATCATGCTGTAAGCTCACCTCCCTCTTCAGAAATGCAGGCAGCGAAGGCTGCTGAGTGAATTTTTTGACAGAATGACATGATACAAACATTAGCTTGCTATCAGTGTCAAAGATTATGAGAATTTCATTGATTACTTTATTGTAGCATTCAACCTTTCATGTTTAACATTAAAAATTAGACAACATACAAGAAAATTGGGATGCATTTCCATCATCATTGGAATTCAGAAACAGAAACTTCAAGCATCATTACCATGGCAGGAAACCAACTAAAATTCATCGAACCATCAAGAAGTTGAAACTCACTTTCCCAAGTAACTCAGGAGTGGGGAGTAGTTTCATTTCATTCAAAATAAATATAGGCGAGAGAATACTTATGTTCCAAATGGCACCTCCATCAAAAATCTTAAATATTTTGAGGGTCTAAAACTGAACCTGCTGAATTCAGAGGCCTAAAGTGGCAAAACATTAACATGAATATGTAGTGTATCCTTATGTCAGTAATAACAGCAGTGATACAATGTTGCAGAAGAAAGAGAAGATCAATTCTGACCCTAGAAGTTGCATCAGGCCCGTTACACATAAATCAGCAATCATAGTTATCTCTACCATATGTCCTGTTCATATACTCTCACGTATTACCATTATATCAACAAATTGTTTCATTTCTAATTTATATAAATGCAAAATATTAGACATGTCAAGCTAAAAATCTCATATGTGAAGTAATCACTTATGATCAGATGAGGCCATAACTG
Organism: Litchi chinensis; assembly: GCA_019925255.1. Lineage (NCBI taxonomy): Eukaryota > Viridiplantae > Streptophyta > Magnoliopsida > Sapindales > Sapindaceae > Litchi > Litchi chinensis. The sequence continues at coordinate 28,826,399 of CM034467.1, forward strand.
TCTTCCAAATCTATAAACAGTTTAAGTTGGTTCCATAATGAAAGAATTTTCACAACACTGCATTTAAGATGTTAAGTCGGTACATAAACCACTAGAAGCTACAACTCACCTCAACAATGACACACCTACAACCATTGAAGCTTATCTAAGCAAAACTATGAGGAAGCAAAGGCTAATGAAAGCTAGACTAGAATTGAGGCTTTTACCTCTGAATTATAGAACCTAAGTCCTCTTTTATGCTTGACAGCTCCCTCTAGCTTCTCAATAGGATTTATGGGGTTAATGAAATCAACAGGAGGCCCCTCTCTTGAGCATATCAGGAATCCAGTCACACCACTGCATGCCAAGAAAGAAAAGATGCATCAAGAAAGAAATGTTTCACATTGTTCCATATGTAGGACAACTTCTAGCATTTAATTCTAGGAGTCTCCATATATTTATTTTAGGATTTTCCATATTTATTTTTCTAAGTTGATTTAGGATCTTTTCTTCTTGAAATGCAAGTTAGGCAATATTAAGTAGGATTTCCTAATTGAACTTGACTTGGAGCTCAAGTTTAGTTAGCATTAATTAAGTTTTCCTAATTTTGTTTTACTTGGAGATTAAGTTTAGCTAGTTTTGTCCTATAAATAGGACTCAATTTGTATTGCTTTGGCATTCAGTTTTTTTTCATCAATAAAATTGTTATTTGAGTATTTAAGAGTTTATCTCGTTTTACCGCTTTCTGCTTCATCATCTAAAGTCAATCCACTGGACAACTATAAGACCCTAATGGTAGGTAACAAATTTCCCGCCCAAAAAAAAAAAAAAAACCAGTAGAGTAGGGTAAATCACTGCCTTGGATATGTTGGTACACTCGCTCAAGCATAACGGACACATAGTTTAAAATATCCGTGATTTCCACGATATTTCCGTCGATATTTCCGTAAATCAAGGGTACCGATATCGATAGGGGGTGTAATCTCCTATCTGTCAAAATATCCTGGAAATATCCAGAAATATCCGTGATATTTTCGTAAAATATCATTTCCGTGAGCTTGTAGTATAAATTTTACAAAATATCGAGGAAATTTCCGAAAATATCCGTGAAATATCTTGGAAATATCAGTTAAATTTCCATAAAATAAAAGTAAAATTTAAGCTTTTCAAATAAGAATTTGTTAAGCTTTTATCAAATAAATTATAAATAAAATAAGTTTTCAACCCACATGAGGAATCTCATTATTATATTCCATTTTGCAGTCAAGCTCAAGCATCTCATAATTGCTATTCTATTTTAATAGTCAAATATGTCTTAATTGCTATTCTATTTTAAAAACAAAAACTCCTGAGTCCTTGCTATGTTTTCATTTCCATTTTCAAGTGCTATTCTCGTCATCTCTTTGTTCAAAACTTCAAATTACAAGCTAATTTTTGCTTACTATGATCTTGCATACATAAAACTTACTATTATCTTGCATAGTAATAGATGCAAGATCATAGTAAGTTACTATTTCCATTTCCATACATAAAACTTAGTATGATCTTGCATCTATTATTTTACTTTATTTATTTCTTACACTATGACATTTGTATTGCAGCTGAATGGTGGTTTATGTATGGAAATAACACTCCTACATTAAGGAAACTTGCTATGCGAATTTTATCTCAAACCGTCTCATCTTCAGCATGTGAAAGACATTAGAGTACCTTTTCACTTTCTCATACAAAGCAGCGGAATCGTCTTGCATATGAGAAACTACAAAAACTTGTGTTTTGCTACTATAATATGAAGCTTAAAATAAGAGACATGGAGGCTATAGAGGATAAGGTTGCAGAAACAGAGTATCTAGATTTTTTAGACATTTTAATGGAACCAGGAGAAGAGAATGAAAATCAACTCTCTCAATGAGTTCGTCCATTACACCTTGATGATGATGAAGGTAACCCCAATCCCTAAATTGCTACAAGTACTCGTGAATATAGAATCAATGTTAAACAGGTGTTATCAGAAGAGGTTACTAGTAGTAATGTAGGTGACCCATAGGACATAGGAATGTGTAGAGAGGTGCATAGGTCCACAACTAGCTTTCATCTAGATGATCATGTTGATGGAATTGATAATGAAGACACTGGTAACATCGCAATGCGAGGAGAGGTGCGTAGGTCCACAACTAGCTTCAATCAAGATGATCATACTGATGGAATTCATAATGAAGACAATAGTGCTAATGATGGTGATAATAATGATGATGATGATGACAACGATAACGACGACGATGATAACGATGATAATGACAATGAAGGAAATAATTATGCTTTTATTCAAAGAAACGATACTGATACAGGTTTTCCATTAAGCCCATTTACTTGTGAAGAACAATACAATCATTGCACACAAGATGAAGACTATGGGTGTAGAGCTGCAAGTCTAGGTATATGAGTTATTGGTAAGGATTCTACAAGGAGAATCCATCAAATGCAGTTAGGGATGTCATCATCCAATGAAGATAACATTTCAACTATTTTTGAATCTATGAGTTTAGGGACTAGTGATAATGGCCATAAAAGTTTTGGGATCTCCAATGATCCTTACACACAATTTCCTATCTATGGATAGATAGTGGGAAGAAATCAGGAAGCTTATTCATGACATGTTCGTGATTATATTCAAAATCATTCAAATTATATGTCTTGGTATCAGTATTGTATAAATTTAGATGCTAGCTATACCGTGTATGAACCACCTAGGGTTTCATTTTGGTATTAAAATTTGCATGATTTGTGTGATGCAAATTAATTGAAAAGTTTTAATGGAAGCTTTTTATATTTTCATATATCTCTTCTATATATTATATCCATATTTATACTTTTTAGTTGTTACTTCTTAGATAAAATATGGTTTTTTAAAATATAATATGGTTTTTTGTTGTAGAAATGATTATTTTAACATTACTAAAAGTTTCATTAAAAAATATTATTTTTTTAACTAAATTTCCGTACTTTTCGTAAATTTTCGTCGATATCAATATTTTCAACATTGAACGGACAGAACCCTTAAATGTTTCACGGCAGATAGTAATCATATCTTCAATAAGGTTTGTATGGAGCCACATGCTTTCGGCCATGTTGCAGAGGACGCCACCAGGCCTCAAGGCTCTAGCAATCATCTCAAAGAAAGGTTTCTCTACAAGCTCTTGGGCAGGACCTAAATCAGGATGAGGAAAGTAGATTGAAAATTATTAATAAGATTTATAAAACTTTACAAATTTTCAAAAATGAAAATCATATAAAGCATAGCTTTTTGACATTCTTAGGTTAATCGGTACGAAGAAAGCATCCAAAGGAACTCAACAAAATAATTGTCATTTAAAATAATTATATCTTAATAGAAAGTTAAAATAATTATCATTTAAAATACTCAAATTATTACATACTGTAAGAATATAACATATAATTTGTGAAGAGTATATATAATTATTTATATTCTTTGAGGGCGTCTTCCTGGAGATATTTAATGTGCCTTATTCCATCCCTTCTCGCTTTATCCTCCGCTCTCTGCATTTCTAGGAAAGACCATTTGTGTTCTGCTAATTATTTGACTGTTGTACCTTGTAAAGTTATATGTGTAGACTGCTGTATTTATACTCTGTTATTTTTTGTTTAGTGTTGACTGACAGATGGCAGCTTTGGATAGGGTGATAATTAGAAAGCTTACTAACTCTTGTTTTTGGTTTGTATATAAACATTTTGTTTCGGTTTTCATAGTTAGAATAAAATACAATGAAGATAGTTTTCTTCAACTCTGTTTCTTCCAAACTCAATATCTGTTCATGGTATCAGAGCAGGTCGATTGGGTCTGAGTAAGATACTTTGTTTTTTTTTTTCTTTTGAAGCCAGTACTTGGTGATTTCTTGCTTGCTATATAGACTTCATGATAGGTAACACGAGACACTCTATTTCTGGTTCGAATCGTGGAGTCGAAGGAGAAGACACAATGGAAGCAAGATCCTTCAACAATGGAGATCCATTATACTTACAGAATTCAGATCATCCAGGAATGCAACTGGTTTCGACACCGTTAACAGGTAATAATTACCTTTCTTGGAATCGATCTATGAGGATAGCACTAGGAGCAAAAGTAAAATTAGGGTTTGTGAATGGAATATGCAAGAAACCAGATGAGGAGTCACCAGATTTTGATCAGTGGAATAGAGTAGACTGTATGGTGACTTCGTGGATTCTGAATTCTATTTCTAAGGAAATTGTCGAAGCTTTTTTGTATGTAACCTCTGCTCGGGAATTATGGACTGAATTAGAAGAGAGATTTGGGGAGTGTAATGGACCTATGCTTTATCAATTGCAGAGAGAGATAAGTTCAATCTCTCAAAGCAATATGACTGTAGTGCAGTATTATACAAAATTGAAGAAGTTGTGGGATGAACTTGCGTGTTTGATGCCTATTCCACGGTGCTCATGTGGGGCTGCAAAATCTGTGGTTGAAATTACTAATTCTAACCATTTAATGCAGTTTTTGATGGGTCTAAATGATAGTTATGATCATATTAGGAATCAAGTTTTACTAATGGATCCATTGCCGAGTGTAAACAAGGCATATTCTATGGTTTTAAGAGTTGAAAAACAGAGGCAAATACATGTTAACTATTCTGAGAATATGGAAAGTGTTGCTATGCTTGTTAAGGGACAAATCTTTAAGAAAGATGGAATTAATAAAGAAGGATACAAGAAGAAGGGAGTTAAAAAGAATGAGAGGCGTTGTGATTTCTGTAAGGTTGATGGTCATGTAAAAGAAACTTGTTTTAAGTTACATGGCTATCCTGATTGGTATAAGGAGCTTAAGGAACAGAAAATGAAATTACAAAATAAAGAGAGGGTTAATCTAGCTGAGACACCACTGGATGAAGAAAATGAACAAGTGGCTAATACAGGAACTGAGTGGACATCAGCTATGACAAGTATAATTCAACAGGAAGTTGCAAAGTTTATGAAAGGGAAGGTTGTGGAGGTAAACAATCATGTTAATTTTGCTTACATGGGAGACTATGCAGGTACGATTCTTAACTATTCTTTACATGCTTTAGACTGTATAGAATCTGGTACTTGGATAATAGACACAGGTGCATCTAATCATATGTGCTGTGACCTTAAACACATTGACAAACCTACTGCTCTAACATATAACAAACCTATTTACTTGCCAGATGGAACCATTAAAAAGGTTCATCATGTTGGCAATGTAATTTTACACCCAAAATTGATACTCACTAGTGTCTTACATGTCCCTAGCTTCAAGTTTAACCTTTTGTCAGTAAATAAACTCTCAAAAACAGCTCAAATAAAATTCATTTTCTACCCAACCTGCTGTGTTTTACAAGACCTGGTGACTGAGAAAGCTTTGGCGGTTGGCAAGATGTTAGGAAACTTGTATTTGTTAGACAAATCTAGTTTTTCAACCGAGACTCTAGAGTCTTATATGTCTCAAGTGATGCATTCTATGAAAATAAATAATGTACCTAGTACTTCAAAAAGTCTTGATTGTAATGACAATTGTTATATAAATAAAGTTTCTGTTCCTTGTAGCTCAACATGGCATAAAAGGCTTGGACATGCTTCACCTACTGTCCTAAGCCATTTATCTTTTATTGATGTTGATACCTTGAGTATTTGTAAGCCTTGTGATATATGTTCCATGTCTAAACAACAAAGGTTACCATTTGCAAAAAGTCATATTCATACCAAACAGATTTTTGATTTAATACATATAGATCTTTGGGGACCATATAAACAAAAATCATTTTCAGGGGCTCATTACATGCTTACTGTTGTGGATGATTTTAGTAGGGCTACATGGGTGTTTTTATTAGCTAATAAGCATCAAGTTGTTCAAACTTTAAACAATTTTTTCAAAATGATTCTTAATCAATTTGGAGTGCAAGTTAAACAAGTCAGAAGTGATAATGGGACTGAATTTGTGAATTTAGAATGTCTACAAATGTTTTCTAAACTTGGCATTGTGCATCAAAGATCTTGTGTTTATACACCACAGCAGAATGGTGTGGTGGAAAGAAAACATAAACATTTGTTACAAATTGCAAGATCTCTTATGTTTCAATCCAATTTACCTAAAATTTTTTGGGGAGAGTCACTTTTGGCAGCAACATACATAATAAATAGATTACCAAGTTCTGTAATTCAATGGAAAAGTCCTTATGAAATACTTTTTCAAAGGCAACCCAACTATGATTTCCTTAAAACTTTTGGTTGCCTTTGTTATGCAACAAACACACATCCTCACAAGGACAAATTTGATCCTAGAGCTTTTAAATGTATTTTTGTTGGATATGGAACTGATCAAAAGGCTTATAAAGTCTATGATTTAACTTCACACACCATCTATACTTCTAGAGATGTGGTGTTTTATGAAAGTGAATTTCCTTTCAAATCTATGTCTTCTGAGTCTTCTTCAATTCCTCTTCCTATTGTTTCTGTCAATGATGCCATGTTTGACACTCCTTTCTTCAACAACTTGTCTCAAACACAACATATCTCAATTCCATCATTAACAGAATCAGTACCTCTACCTACTAATCATTCAGATATCATACCTCTTCAACATCAACCCATTAGACAGAGTACTAGAGTCAGAAACAAACCTGGTTGGTTGAAAGATTTTGTCTCCAATGCTATACAATCCTCATCTATGCCAACTAACAATGGGTTCTCAATCACCACTGATTCCTATTCCTCTCTTTATACACCGAATACTTTTCCTTATCATGCAGCTTCAGTTTTTACACCTGCATATATTGATTTTTTAGCTAATGTGTCTAATATCAAAGAACCACATTCTTATAGTCAAGCTAGTACTTGCAAAGAATGGGTAGATGCTATGGAAAAGGAGATTGAAGCCTTAGAAATCAATAAAACCTGGGAATTGACTGCTTTGCCTGAGGGAAAGAAGGCTATAGGATCAAAATGGGTTTATAAGATCAAGTTGAAACCAGATGGTAGTATTGATAGATACAAGGCTAGGCTTGTTGCCAAAGGCTACAATCAAGTGGAAGGGGTAGATTATTTGGATAGTTTTTCACCAGTAGCTAAGTTGGTGACAGTGAGAGTGTTTTTGGCAGTGGCTGTAGCTCATTCTTGGCCAATACATCAATTAGACATCAATAATGCTTTTTTGCATGGTTATTTAGATGAGGAAGTTTATATGCAGCCACCTGAAGGTTATACTAAAGCCAAGATAGGAGAGGTTTGTAAACTTCGAAGATCTCTTTATGGCTTAAAACAAGCTTCTAGGCAATGGAATCATGAGTTCACTATGCAGTTACAGAAATATGGGTTTAAACAATCTGCTCATGACAGTTGTTTGTTTATCAAAAGGACAGATACTTCATTTCTTGCTTTAATAGTATATGTAGATGATGTCCTTTTAACAGGAACTAGTGAAGAAGATATCATTGCTGTTAAACAGTTTCTGGATTCTTAATTCACCATTAAGGACCTTGGCTATGCCAAGTTTTTCCTTGGACTCGAAATTGCCAGATCTTGTCAAGGCATGTATATTCATCAACGAAAGTACGTCCTTGATATTCTTAAAGATGTGGGTTTGTTAGGAGCCAAGCCAGCTGCAACTCCACTTCCAAAAGGGCATAAATTTTCTGTTACTAAGGGAACTTTATTAAAAGAACCTGATAGATACAGAAGATTAGTGGGAAGACTGCTGTATTTAGGCTTTACTAGGCCTGATATTACATATGCAATGCAGCAGTTGAGTCAGTTTCTTAACAGTCCCTCTCAAGTGCACTGGGATGCAGCAGTTCATGTTCTCAGATACTTAAAAGGATGTCCTTCAAAAGGCTTGTTTTATCCTGCAAATAATAATCTTCAACTGCAAGCTTTTTGTGATGCTGATTGGGCTTCTTGTCCTGAGACAAGGAGATCTTTGACAGGGTACTGTATTTTTCTTGGCTCAGCTGTGGTTTCATGGAAAACTAAGAAGCAAAATACTGTTTCTCGTTCTTCCGCAGAGGCAGAATATCGAAGCATGGCTTCAACAGTTTGTGAGTTACTTTGGCTCTCATACATTCTGCAGGATTTTGCTTTACCAGTTTCACTTCCAGTTTCTTTATGGTGTGATAATCAGGCTGCTTTACACATTGTTGCTAATCCAGTTTTTCATGAGAGGACAAAGCATTTGGAAATTGATTGTCACTTGATAAGAGACAAATACAAGCAAGGTTTTATCTTCCCTCAACACATTCCCTCCAAGTTGCAGATTGCTGACATGTTCACCAAATCACTGTCTGCACCTCTATTTTCTTCTTTTGTTTCCAAGTTGGGCTTGTTGGATTTTCACCAAGCATCAACTTGAGGGGGGGATGTAAAGTTATATGTGTAGACTGCTGTATTTATACTCTGTTATTTTTTGTTTAGTGTTGACTGACAGATGGCAGCTTTGGATAGGGTGATAATTAGAAAGCTTACTAACTCTTGTTTTTGGTTTGTATATAAACATTTTGTTTCGGTTTTCATAGTTAGAATAAAATACAATGAAGATAGTTTTCTTCAACTCTGTTTCTTCCAAACTCAATATCTGTTCATACCTTCTTCCAAACTCAAGACGGTTTGATCAGATCGGATCAAAACATAAACAGTATTTTATTTATCATTTCATAGGATTTAAAAGCATACAAAAACTTTGAGACTATAGGGATGTTTAATAGTCATTAAATTTTAATTTAAATGTTTGTGAAAATAAAAAATTAAAAAATTAAGAGGTAAAAATTAAATAAAATCAAACCAGTCTCATAATTACGTATGATTGTATTGTAGCTAATCAATGCTTTTTATTGGTCTCTCTATGTAATATTATAAACATCTGCTATAAATTAGAAAATGCTAGCATTACAAATAGTTCTTTAGAATCACATTTGAAAAATGTCGTTGACAGATCGAGATAAAGAAAATTAAATTTAATGTCTTCTTTCCTAGTCACTTCTGGTTTTTTTTTTTTAGTACAACAACTGTTCCTAGTCACTTCATGTTGGAAATAAAGATTCCATCTTTTTTAATTCTGAGGATTCTAATGCCGCGTCCTAGCAAAATGTTAAATTGTTTACGCGTCCTAGCAAAATGTTAGGTTGTTTACACAAACAACTTCTTGCCGAAGGCAAATTTGTTATGTCGTCAGGCACTATAATCACATTTAAAATTTTTCATTTTTTTAAAAATGACAATTGTTCGTACAAGTTAAAGTAATACCCGCACTTAAAGACCAAAGATTTGAGCGTATCTTCCTGGATATATTTGATGTGTCATCCTCCATACTTTTTCTCCTTCTCCCTCTCTACATTTCTAGGATTTTGTTAAGACCATTTGTGTTAACTTAGATTAGGGAGAAAAGATATTAATTATTAATACTTTTTTTATCAGGTATGTATAATCACTTCACTTTTTTATCTTTCTTCTCACATTTTGCATTCTCTCTCTCTACTTGACTACTTCCTCTTTCTAAAACTAGATGCTTTTATTACATTTCGCTTTACTGTCTGTATGGTTACCATCTTCAGGTCTCTACTTTTCTCTGTTCGATTTTCAGATCAGAACTGGTGTTGATTTGATCGTGCGGTGAAGAGACTTTTGAGGTGATGTATTGTTTTGGTTTTTGATGTGGTTTAATAAGATAGTAGTGAAAAATGTAATTTTGAAGTGATGGATTGTTTTGGTTTACTCTCTGTTTGTTTATACTATCATTATCATGATCTGTTAATGGTATTTTTCTAATGTAATTTTGAATAAGACCATATGTAATTATTGGCGTATTCTAATTTATAGTAGATGTTACAGACAACGTAATTATCAGAGTGATTTATATAACTTTTTTAACTCTGCTTTTTCTAAATTTTTAAATTCTTTATTTTTACTTACCTTTAAATTATAATTCAGTGACTACTAAATATCCCTTTTAATTTTGCAGTTTTTGTATACTTGCTCAATCCTATGAAATGATATTTAAAGTATTACCTATGTTTTGAATTTAATCAGGTTTGATCAATCATCTTGACTTCAGAAAAAGGTGCAGCGACTCAAATTTCAAAAAAAGATAGAACAACAAGATCTAATTCAATCTCAAGAGTAGGCTTTGATCCTCAGCTGTTTTGTTTTGAGAAGGTCTCAGAGACCAAACTCTGCCTCAAGTGTTGAAATTAGTGGAGCTATTATGAGAAATTTACCAAAAACTTGTTGCGACATTATAGCCAAAGTCGGGTCTAATGTGAAGAAAATCCTCATACCTCGGGCATTATCTACAGAAATCCAGATCACAAGTGTCTTATGGACTGTTTTGATCACGATTGAGCCTTTGTTTAGCTACACTTTTGTGATTAATGATGAGAAAAAGTCCCTGGAGTTGAACACAGTATTGGCTTTTGTTATCACGATCCTCTGTACGGTTCTCCAGCTCTACAGAATGTATATTCATTCCGATCATGTCCTCCTTTTTGAATCCGAACTAGGAATAATGTCGTCAATCATTACAATGACTGAATATCTGGGATCGTTCCTGACATTTGTAAGGCAGACACTCTACAATTTAATGTTTTTGCAGTGCATTTTGTAAATTCAGCTTAGGATTTTGATTCTGCATAGCTTTTTAGGTCCTGGATCCTGGATATAATTTTGTTCGGGACAACATATCTTTAACATTAGCCAGAACTCCACATCTAAAATAATTGTTCTCTAACATCATAGATTTGTTGTCTACGGCATACATTATGTCTCCGAATTTTAGAAAAATTAGTGGATTCCACTATTAATTTCAGCATCACTTTTTGTCTGTTCTGTCCAGTAGATGCTGTATGGACTTTTACATTTCACAAAAAGAATGGACACTCCAGAATTTTCGATTGGGATGACCCTGGTTCTTAGTATGTACTTGTTGAGGGTTCTTGGAATATACAGATTCCTTACGAAACAATTTACAACTATGTCAAGCAAACCAGCTAAAGCTGCAGTGATCAAAATCGGGCTGAATCTAGTACTTTACCTCTTCGGCGGTCACGTAAGTTAATTTACCAATTAGATTGTTTGACAAATTATTTAACTTCGCAATTTGGTATTAAAATTTCTGTTTTTTATTACTATGTTTAGTTCCAAAAAAAAAAAAAAAAAAAGGATATTAAAGCTTTGTTTCATTAAACGCACAGTTCTTTGTCCTTCCAGTTATTTGGAGGCTTGTGGCACTTTTCTGCCATATGGAAAAGAATGGAGTGCTGGCATGAAGCTTGCAGTAAGCATGACGGATGTTATTTTGCACGTCATGGCTTCCATTTCACTTGGGGAGACAACAAATTTCTAAGTAGTACTTGTCTAACGAACGATAAGTTGGGAATCGTAGAGGAAGCTTTTGAGAGTGGTATTATTGAGCTGAAAGAACTTCCAAAGAAGTGGTTATATTGTTTCAGATGGGGCTTGCAAAATCTAAGGTTTGTGCAAGAGGAATTTAGATCCTCTCCTAATATTAGCTTTTTGTTGACCTAGTCTAATCTCACGACACCAAAGCATTTCAATCATAGAATGATTGAAATGAAATTATTTTTCATATTTACTTTTCAACAACCAATCACATATTTTAAAAACGTTAATAAAAAACTCAGATAAAGAAAGGATCTAAATCCGTGTAAAAGATTTACATTATGAGATAATTTTGGTTTTATATGTTAGTTATTGAGAACAAATTGTATGTCACGATCATTATTGCCACTCTTTCTATATAGACTTTTCTTAACCTAGTATTTCATCTTACGTTTTGCAGTAATTTTGGTCAAAGCTTGAAAGTAAGTACCCATTCTTGGGAAAACATATTTGTGATTTTCCTTGCTCTTTATGGCATGGTAACTTTCATCTATTTCATTGGAAATATGCAGGTTAGTATATATTATTTTGTTTCTTGTCTCTCAAATTTGTTTTTAAAAGCTTCAGATGGAACACCACAAAATTTGTTTTTTATGAATCACATTTTTGGTGGAACAGATGCTTATAAACTCTGCAACTGAAAAATCAAAGGAGGAGAGACATAAAGAAGAGGAGATGAGACGGCAAGAAGAGGAGATCAAAAGAAGACAACAAGAGATAGAGCAATGGTTCCCTTTCAAAAAGCTCTTAGAAGAGCTACAAAATAGTATTAATGAATACAAACAATATAAATGGCAACAAACTGAAGGTGTCAATGTAGAAAATTTGCTCAACAATCTCCCCATCCATCTTCAAAAGAGTGTAACAACTTATATTTGCTTACAAATGCTTAAAAATGTGAGTTTTTTGTTTTTTTGTCTCTAAAGAATTTGTTTACCTATCTACCTCCTATGAATATAAAAAATTTCATGCTTTCTCATCATATAACCCCTAGAATTCAAATTACTAATATCTTTTAGTTTTAATGATTTCTCATTCCTATGTTTGAATATCCATAAAGATTGAGAAATTTCAGAGATGGAGTGAAGCATCGTTGGTTCATATATGTGATTGTATCAAGCCAGTGGTCTATACTAAACGTACTCATATTGTCAATGAAGGTGACCCAATCATTGAGATGTATTTTGTCTTGCAAGGCAACTTGTGGACCTACTCCTCTTGGAGCTCTACCAACAACGTTCCTCAAGACAGCAATCTTTTGACATATGGGGACTTTTGGGGAGAAGAACTTGTCAGTTGGGCTCAAAATGAACTGTCATTATCAAACATACCTAGGTCAAACAGAACCATTCAAGCACTTACAAAAGTGGAGGCTTTTGCTCTTATGGCTGTTGACCTGAAAAACATATTCATTAAGCACAATCAGGCAGCTCGAGTCATATAATCATACTTTCGTCGAGGAAGGATGCAAGCTTCGAGAAGGAATGCGCAAATATCTACACAGGAACAAGCATCGGCATTAGAGTTGAGTGGGCCAGAAATTGTTGTTCAAGAATAATATATGAGTTTGATTTTGTGGTCTATGTTCTTGGATTTTTAATTGGACCGAGTTTTGTTTAAAAATGTACAATTATAATTAATTGTTGCTCTATCTTAAAAAAATGCATTACTCAGCAAAACATGTTATGATTTGTGCATTCAAAATTTGGTGTAGGAAATATTTAGCGCTATTCAGGTGATTTCACAATGCAAACCCCTCATAGTAACACCACATAGTAATAACAAAGAGTGGCACTGTCCAATATGCCGTGGTGGCAAAAATCACTTATTCAATATGATCATAATTCAAATTCAAATCGTTCTATTGTAAATAGTATATTATAAAAAATTAAAAAAAAAAAAAACCAAAGTGCCAAAACTTTGAGAATTGAATGCCACATCAATTTCAATTTTTCATTAAATAAAGACAATTGTGAAGGGAACAAAATTACGAAGGTGATCAACAAAATTTAGAAGCAAAAACTCATCAAAAATAATATATATTGATTTAAAAAATAGATGACCAACAGAAATGATAAGCACTTTTATAAAATACAAATTGATGGTCTATGTATGCATCAAGATTCCATCTAAAATGTTTGGTCATTGACATTGTTGAGCAGTACAAATCATGATAGCTAAGGTTGTCATAATAACATAATTTAAGAAATACCAAAATAGAAAAAACATAATTTCAAAAAAAAAAAAGAAAAAAAACATGGTTTGTACTTGGAAAGACAGAGGAAGCTGACCTGCTGATCAAATCCCCATGTAGACAATAGGGACTATTTTCATGAGGCATCTAATGAGTTTTAATAGTTTAGGCTTTGTTTTATTGTACTTAGAACATATGGAATTTATTATATAAAACCTATAAATTATGCACTCATGCAGAAGCAGCTCCAATGAATATGTGTTTTTATTTATTTTTATCTTATTATATATACGATAACAATGAAGATAGAAAAAAAAAAAATCTATTATAATATCTCACATGAATATGAATAAATTTCTACACTTAGCTTACAATGTTATTATAAACACAAAAAATAAATAAATAAATCTAGAATTATAGGGAACTACTCCTATAAAACAAGATCATATCCCTCCCATAGGTTTTCTTATAAATAATGTAGGCAAGAATCAATCCCTTCACAAATAAGCAGAGAGAAGTGTTTAACCGTTCAATTAAGCAAGAGCAAAGATAAAAGAGACTTTTAAACACAAATACCAAATTGAACTCTAACAAAAGCAAAAAGAGAAAGTGAGGGACTTAAGGCCTGAATATTGAGGGCATGTCTGGTAGCATCTTAGCAGGCCCATCTTCACTTTTTGGTTCTTTCCACAATTAAGTTCAATCAATCTTTGTCTTTCAAAAAAAGAAAAAGTCCAATCAATCTTTGGGAAAATTGCACTAAGATTCTCCAACTTGAAATTTCACTTCTAGATAAAAGACCCTTCAATTTAATAAACTTCCCCTAAAATTGGTCAAATGGTTGACTAATAGAGAACATAACGGAAAAATTGACTTTTCAACTGAGACATAATTTAAATCAAGGATTTATTGAGGTGTTCCGATGGTATTTCGCCACATTCTTCAAAAACCCATGACTATATATACTAAAATGAAAGAGTGGCTATGTTTCCACCTCTTAAATATTGTATATACACCCCTTTTTATACACACACCCAATTAATGGTTATACACACACTCAATTAACAGTTATTCCAAAAGATTATTAATTATAGGGTTAATTACACTAATATTCCTCATGTATCTCAAAATTGCATTCAATGACAACTTTACCATTCATTGCACTAACCTACCCTAAAAAATGTTAACTACCATTAAAACTAACTATTAACTAACCATTTATTATGAAAGTCAAAAATGCCCTTAGCATATATTTTATTATTTTATTTTTAATTATTAGATTTTTTGAAATAATTGTTATATATTTACATAATAAAAAATTAATAAAATCATATCATAATTATAATTTAGGAGCAAAAAGTTCTTTATAATTATAATTATGATATGATTTTTTTCTTAATTTTTATTATATAAATATATGTAACAATTTTTTTAAAAAATAATAAAAATAAAATAAAATAATAAAATATTTACTAGGGCTAGTTTTGACTTTTTACAATAAATGGTTAGTCAATAGTTGATTTTAATGGTGGTCAACATTTTTTAAGGCATGTTAGTGCAACAAATGTTAAAGTTTCCATTTAGTGCAATTTTAAGATACTTGAAAAATATTAGTGCAATGAACTCTATAATTAATAATCTTTTAAAAAAATTATTAACTAGGTGTGTGTAACCATTAATTGATTGTGTGTATAAAAATGGGGTGTACATATAATATTTAAGGGGTGAAAACATCGCCACTCAAAATGATATTACAGTAAATCTATTATAGGCTAGGCCATGGAAAAAGGGTCGTAAAGTTGAGGCCCAGCAGCCCAATCAAAGCAACATTAGTTTCTCTGTTCTGTTGCTTGCTCTCTTGTTCGAATATAGGGTTGTACCATATTCAACTATCACCGAACACCATTTATGTTTCAAAATTATAGAGGTTTAATTGCAATATTCAAATTCTGTAATTTAGATTTAATCGAAATAGCATAAAATTTTAGGTTATATATAAGATGACTGTATTTCCATATAGTATGACAATTTAAGTCATGCAATTAAAAATAAATAAAAAATCTTCACGAAATGTTGGTTGATGAACTTCATTGATAAAGTTGAATTAAAGAATCCATTTACTTAAATGGAGCACACCAATCCTTTATCAACAACTTTATGACTATGAAGAAAACCTTAATTGATGAGATTAATTACTTAAATTTGTCTTCTCTTCTCCATATAGATACGTCATTTTCATTTTGTTTTAATATTTGTTCCTTATTATCCAAGCAACAAAATTGTGTTATGCAAAAAGAGCAAAATCTTCCATGGCCTCAACTTCAACAACCATTAACTATGGTACGAATTGCCAATTAGAAGCTTACACCATGTGTCATTATACTAGTCCAGGCGACAATACCTGTGCTCGAAGCCAGACGGTGTTCCATTGATATTTAGCCCTCCATCACATCAACAACCCCTCATATGGAGGAACCTCAGAATTTCTTGTTCCACAAGCAAACATGGCTGCTTTAAAACAACCCCCTCCTCCTCCACTCAATGATCATATCAACTAATTGTAGCTATGGGCATGCTTGTAGCTTTTTAATTATTAATACTAAGAGCAGAAAACTCAATTTTCTAAGAAATTTTGTTATCGATATTAAAAACA
Source organism: Litchi chinensis (assembly GCA_019925255.1). Classification (NCBI taxonomy): domain Eukaryota; kingdom Viridiplantae; phylum Streptophyta; class Magnoliopsida; order Sapindales; family Sapindaceae; genus Litchi; species Litchi chinensis. Next base: position 28,842,664 of record CM034467.1, read on the forward strand.
CAGACATTATAATAAGCGTCTGTATACAAATCAACCTAAAAGCAATTCATATATATATTAATAAAGTACAAAAAGAAATATATAAAAAAAAAAGATGAAATGGCTTAATAATAAGTCCGTCACATATTTGTATCAATAAGATTGTAAGTTCGAATTATATACTATCCTGCTCCCAACTCAATTAAAAAAAAAAAAAATCCAAAATTACATATCATTAAGAGTACAATTAATCCAATAATAATGATTCCAATTCTTCAATAATTTCCTCAATGAGTCCGGCCATTAAAGGTGTTGCTTCAGTTTTCTTTGTCCCCCCTCTCTCGATCTTCATTCCTAGTAGTAGCAGTAGTACTTCCTCTATAACTGTAAAATTGTGATAAGGAAAACTGAAAGAAAGTTGTTTTTCATACTTACTCGTTTGTAAATATACAAGGATATTTATACAACAATATCATAACAAACTGAGCAATCCTAATTGAACTATATTAACATAAAATCTACATTAAGAATTGTTTGAATATCTTCCTTTATAATAGGAGATATAATGTTTAAGTTTCACATTTCAAATCTCAACACTCCCCCTCAAGTTGGAGCATGGATGTTAGTAATGCCCAACTTGCTGAGATGTGTTCGAAATATTGCTTTCCCAAGAGGCTTTGTGAACATATCTGCTACTTGCATTCTTGAAGGAGTAAAAGCTATTTCAAGTAACCCCTCTTGTATTTTTTCTCGTACTACATGACAGTCCATTTCTATGTGTTTAGTACATTCGTGAAACACTGGATTTGCTGCAATGTAGAGTGCAGCTTGGTTATCGCAATGCAATATAGCAGGAACAAACAGATTTAGCTTCAGGTCCTTAAGAAGAAACCTCAACCAAGTTAATTCACATGTGATGGCAGTTAGGGCTGGCAATTTGGAACCCGACACGACGGGTCGACACGAAACCGACACGATAATTACGGGTTAGGGTTGAGTCTTAACGGGTTGGGTAAATTAACGGGTCAACCCATTTAACCCGTTTAATTATTGTGTCGGGTTCGTGTTTCAATTAACGGGTTACGGGTTGACCCGTTAGTAAGGGTAAAAACGTAATTTTATTTCAAGGTATATATATCCTTCACAATTCGAACCCTAAGCCTAAGCACATCCACACTTCACCTCCAGACTCCAGTCGCCGCACCCACAAAAACTCCTCCACAGACCACAGTCCACTCTCGACTCCACCTCCACGGCACACGGTCACAGATCTCCTTCTCCGTCGTCTGGTCGGCAGTCACGACATCTCAAGCAACGCGGGTAGCTAATCTGGTTCACGGATCTATTTTGTCTTGCAGCACGGGTCGCGGTCTGGTTCGCAGATCTGGTGCGTCTCAAGCCATCGCCTTCTAATTCGCGGGTCTGGTGCGTCTCAAGCGGGTCACGATCTGGTTCACGGGTTTGGTGCGTCTCAAGCGGGTCATGGTCTGGTTCATGGGTCTAATGCGTCTCAAGCAGCACAGGTCTTCGTCTGGTTCGCGGGTCTGGTACGTCTCAAGCAGCACGGGTCGCGGATCTGGTTCAACTCTGTCATCTGGTCGGCGGTAGCAGCAGCTCAAGCATTGTCCGTCTTCTCCACAATGGTTGCAGCTCTCCGAGGTATATATTTCGCATGTTGGTTTGCGTTTGACAGCTTCATGTTGGTTTGTGTTTGACAGCTTCATGTTGGTTTTCTTGTGTGACGTTCAATCGTCATTTTGGTTTTCATGTTGGCTAAATTGATCAATGGCATTGTTGTAAACATCACTATCATCCAATTGTGCGATTAGAAATATATGGCTTTTGTTGCCTTTCAATATTGCAGTAACTGGTTGTGTGATTAGAAATTTCATAACATATCATTAAAACTAGAATGGACTGTCTGCAGCAATGCATTTTTTGTTTGAGAAAATACCCAAAATAATATATATGGCTTTTGTTTGGGGTGTATACATGGTTTTGAGTGGTGGGAAATATCATTACCCAACTTTCAATGGGTTAGGCTTCCTAATCTCGCATTGCATTTGTACAGTCAACTTTGTAATGATATTTATGTTTAAATTTCATAATTCTAAATTCAATTTCTAAATCTCGATTAATCTAATTCATTGATTAAATGTTATATGTTCCCAACTCTTGGAAATAAAAATGAAAAACCACATGTTACTCTTTCCAAAGGCAAAAATTCATATCTCTAGCTTGCAAATTAGTGTTGTTATATAATTTAGTCATGTCCTGTAACTTTATTATGAGTGCAGATATTGCCATCAACATATATGATTTTTACACTTAAATTATTAATATATACATTTATTAAATTTAAAAGATTACAAATTAATATAAACACTTATAAATATATCAATATTTACCCTATTTAAATAACAATAACTAAATGAAAAACAAAATTTCTATCTCTTTTTTTTTTTCCTCTCTTAAACATCCAAGTTAGATAAAAGTGAGATGATGAATAATGAAGTGACAATATGCAGTTTGATGTTTCATTATATATATATATATATATATATATATGTATTTATGCAAGATTCATGTACAACTTGGAACATCCAAGATTCAATGCTTGATGATTGTTAGATATAAATATGTATTTATGAATGAGTGTTAGATATTTCATTTTATTTTTAATTGCATATGTTTAGTTGGAATCATTTTATGGATTAGATATGCTTGATGATTCAAATTGAATGAGTTGATTATGAGATTACTTTTCAATTTTCATTTACAGCTTAAATCTATGGACTCCAATGATGTTAATATCAACGATTGGGAAACCAATAGTATGGAAGAGGATTTTGATGAGGAAGGAGATGAATATGTTGAAGTAGAGACCAAGGATACAGGAAAGGGAAAGAATGCCATAGTGACCAAACCCGCCCCCAAAAGAAAGCTTAGATCGAAAGTGTGGAGTGTGTTTACGAAGCTACCACGAAGTAAAGATGGAAAACTAAGGAGTAAGTGTAAGCTTTACAACAAGATTTATATTTGTGAAAGCAGTTATGGTACCGGCAACATGAAACGCCACATGGAATTAACATGTCAAATGAGGAAAAATAAAGATATAAGTCAAATGTTCATTGATAAAATTGGTGAAGATAGTGTGACACTTACAAAATCCAAAGATCCTGAAGTATTTCAAGGTATGATATCTGCGGCCATTATCTGTCATGATTTACCTTTTCAATTTGTGGAGTGGACATGGATTAGGAAAATAATTGAATATTTGGATAAGGATTTCACTTTAGTTTCTAGGAATACCGCAAAGGCGGATGTGTTGAAGATGCATGCCAATGAAAAACAAAAGATTAGGAATATGCTAGAACAATCTCCTGGTAGAATTAGTTTGACATGTGATTTGTGGACATCTATAGCTACTGATGGTTATTTATGTCTAACATTACATTTTCTTGATAAAGATTGGGTTTTACAAAAGAAAGTGTTGAATTTTTCTTTTATGGCACCACCACATGATGGAGTTTCCTTAGCTCATAAGATTAATACATTGTTATGTGAGTGGGGAATTCAAAATAGGATTTTTTCAATTACTTTGGACAATGCTTCATCGAATAAATCCTTTATTGACATTTTGAAAAATCAATTAAACATAAAGGGGGCACTTGTATGTTGTGGTGATTTTTTACATATTTGTTGTTGTGCTCATATTTTAAATTTGATTGTTCAAGATGGTTTGAAGAAAATAAATGAGGAAGTCCATAAAATTCGTGAGTGTGTGAAATATGTGAAGGGGTCACAAGTGAGGAAACAAAAGTTCTTAGAATGTGTGAAGCAAGTTTCTCTTAATAGTAAGATGGGTCTAAGACAAGATGTTCCAACTAGATGGAATTCCATTTATCTTATGCTTGAAAGTGCTTTTAAATATCATCGTGCTTTGTGTACATTAGAGTTGAGTGATGGTAATTTCAAGCATTGTCCTTCTTCAAGTGAGTGGGAAAAGGTTGAGAAAATTGCTTTATTTTTTTAAGTATTTTATGATGTCACTTGTATTTTTTCGGGAACGAAGTATCCAACTTCAAATTTATATTTCCCGAAGGTGTTGGAAATTTATGTGCTATTAAAGCAAAACTTGGAAAGTGATGATTTGTTTTTGAAAAATATGGCCACTCAAATGTACACAAAATTTAACAAATATTGGGGTGATTTTTGTACCATCATGGCCATAGCATTGATTTTGGATCCTCGGTATAAGATGAAATTTGTTGATTTTGCTTATAGAAAAGTTTATGAGGAGGATTCATTTGAGTTTGAAAATGTTCGAAGTAAGTTGCATTTGTTGTTTGATGAGTATGTGAGAAATGCTTCAACTACTTCGACATCTAATCTTGGTGGTAGTGGTCATGGCCTTTTCATTAATTCTTCGTCACAAGCTACCATTGCTCCACCATCTTTTAGTCTTATGAAGGTAATTGCTAATGTTATTTACTAGTTTGTTCATATATTTAATTTGATTTGTTATATATATATATATATGTATGTATTATTTACATAATATTAACATTGTTTTTTATTAATAAATATTTATAGGAGTGGGAATCGTTTGATAAAGATACATCCGATAGCGAATTGACAAGAAAAACTCAATTGCAAATGTATTTGGATGAGCCAAAGTTTCAAGATACAATGGACTTTGATATTTTGAATTTCTGGAAAGCCAATGCAATTCGATTTCCTGAACTCGCAATGATGGCTCGTGATGTTTTGAGCATCCCAATATCTACAGTGGCATCTGAATCAACGTTCAGTGTTGGTGGTCGAGTCCTTGATCAATATCAAAGTTCACTTAAACCACACGTGGTGGAGGCTATAGTTTGTACTCGAGACTGGATATATGGAGACAAAGGTAATATTTTATATAAAATTGTTAATTGCAATTTATATAAATTATATGATTATGAGTTTTATTTTTCTTTTCTAATAGAATAATCTTAATTTTTTTTTTTTTCATTATTGTAGAGAATCCAAATCTTGGATTGGATGAACTTACCGAAGATGTGATGAACGTGAATGATGATAGTGAAACTGTTAGTGCTAGTAATCACACTATCGAATCCATCTCATCACAAATTGTCATGTAGTGGTAAAATTTTATTGCTTTTGATAAAATATTTGTTAAAATATTTTTTTCATGTATAAATGTATAATTTCTTAATTAGTTAACTTTTAATTGTTATCTTTTGACAGGTTTAGTTTGGCGGATGCAAATCATGCAATCAAAGTTTAATGTTGTTGTTCTATTATAAAGGACTATAGTTGCGGATATGTTTTTTATGTTATTGTTTTGTTTTTTAATATGTAGGACTATATTTACAAGAATATTTTTATAATTATATTTGTAAATATTTGTATTTTTAAGGTTAGGATTGTATTTATGGATGATTATATTTGTGGATGATTGTATTTTTATAGGTCTTATGTATCTTTATTTTAATTTTGTGTTTTATTAGATCTATAATTAAAATTTAAATGTATTAACTATTATTAAAATTTAAACGGGTCATAAACGGGTCAATTAACGAGTTATTATTCATGTCTGTTAAACGGGTCGTTAACGGGTTACTAACGTGTCGGTTAAACGAGTCACTAACGGGTTATTCAACGACTCGTTAAGAAACGGGTTAAACGGGTCGTTTTCGTGTCGACCCATTAGTAATCGTGTCGTGTTCGGGTTGAGGGGGTTCAACCCATTTCCTTATCGTGTCGTGTTCGGGTCGTGTAAAAAATTATCGTGTCGTGTTCGGGTAGGGATGGCAATGGATCGGATCGGATCGGATTTTGTCATTTCCGAATCCGATCCGAAATTTTTTAGGGATGCTCCAAACCCAACCCTTGCCCTAAACGGGTCACTACTTTCTGCCCCAAGCCCAAATCCAATTGGAGGGACTTGCCCCGAGTCCGACCCGTTGACCCGATTTAATTTTTAACTAAAACAAATATGTAAAAAAAATAAAAATAAATAAATAACAAATATCACAAGATTAACTACATTTATGATAACATGTCATTACACAATCCAAAATATTAATACTACATAGTCATAAATGTCAAAATAATAGCAATAATATAATCAAGTTTCATTAAAAACACTAAATAAATAAATAACCGAAAACCTTATAAAAATTCATGCTAAAAATTCATCCCAATGCTTTCAAACACGAACCTATAACCAAAAAAAAAAAAAAAGTTAATAAATTTTAATGTTACATAAAAATAATATTAAAAGTGTAATATATAATTATCATAATTTAGCCCTTCACCATCACCATCACTATCTTCTTTATAACAATCAACTTGTTGAGCTTTTTTATCTAACCCTACACATATGTACAAATAAAATTGGGGAACAAACTGATGACAAGGGAACAAATAAGATGGAGAATAGGAGAACAGGAGAAATGACTGTTGTTGCTTGTTATTATTATTATTATTTTTTATTTATATGCCGGGTTAATGGGGCGGGTCGGGGCAAAAAAGCTTGCCCCATTCTTGACCCGATAACCCGATCGGATCAGTCCTTTGGCCCCAAACCCGCCCTAAAGTCAATTTTTTTAGCTCCAAACCCGCCTCAAATAGATCGGATTTTTTTGGGTTTGGATCGGATCGGGTATTTTTGCCATCCCTATGTTCGGGTAGTGCTCAACCCAACCCGTCAACCCGAATTGCCACCCCTATTGGTAGCCATGGCCCTATATTCAGCTTCTAAAAAAGATAAAAGATAAAAGAAGAACCATAAAAAATAGATAATAATAAAAAGTCATAAACTCAATAATGAATATAAAACTATAACTTTACCTCAAAAGTGAATAAATTTTTGGATTTCCACAATCTTCACTTCAGATTGTTAATGAATTTTAAAATTTTTACCAATGAAAACAAACAAAAAACAATAATTTAGATTTATATTTTTCTTTAAGTACCAAAAATGTGAAAAGAAAAGTAATGTAAGGTTGAAAATGATAGAGTAAATTTATATATGGATGAAATATGTCAGTTTTAGAGTCTTTTGTAGTTAAAAATACTTGTTGAAATAAATTAGATCAACAAAAATGAGTGGCGTAGATGGTAACCAAGCAATCAAAGTATCATGTACGGAGTATATCTAGTTGATGGTTCAAACCTATAGCCAACCTTCCATTCTTTCATAAAAAAAATTAATAATAATAAAGGAAGAAGGAGAAGGAGAAACAAGAAGTCACTAACCGTCCATATTTTCGAATTGAAAAAGAGAGTGAGAGAGAAAGAGAGAGAAGAAGTCACTAACCTTCCATTTTCCAATTTCGTGGACAAGAATGAGAAATGAAAAGTCACTAACCTTTCATTGTTTTTTTCAAAAAAGAAAATAGGAGAAACAAGAATTAATGGTTTTCTAAATTTTAAAATATTTATGTTAAAGAGGTGAAGTCATTTAATAGCTAAAATAAAAACACATGAATGGCAAATTTCAATGTGCCTTTGTACAGGTGTGTGTTATTGACTTAATCAATAACTTATGCATGAAGTTTACCATCATTACAAATATTAAAATATTAAAACTTCATGATTAAGCAAATATATTTTCATACTCACACCACCATTGTCTATGACCATCATGTTAATACCTATATAAAGGCATGGACTCTAGTCACTTTAAATGTCCTAAGTCTCATGTCTCTTCTCCCTAATTCTCTCCTAAAATTTTAGAGAGATGTTATTATAGTTGTTGGTTTAATAAAATTCTTTTAGTCTTGATTCGTGAATGTTTCTCTCACATTGAGAGTTTTACCATGTAAATCTCGTTTTCACTATTTTTACTTTCATTTTCTTTCAATATTATTCTCGATTTCAAGTTGACGTTGTGATTAAAATAGCATTGGGTCATCATAAAAATTTATAATATTTTCATCTAACAATCTTAAATTTAATTTATCATACTTTATTTTGAATAAATCTTACTTCAAATTTTTAATTAATAAACAGTTAATATCTTAATAAAAAGTTAAAATAATTATCATTTAAAATACTCAAAATATTACATATTGTAAGAATATAATACATAATTTGTGAAGAGTATTTATAATTATTTATATTCATTTTATTAACAATGTCACTTAAGGATAATATTGAAATTTAAACTTAAAATCAGACCATTGTCCTGACCAAGTAAACCTACACTTAAGACCAAAGGTTTGAGGCTGACTTCCTATAGATATTTATGTAATGTGCCTTCATGCATACCTTCTCGCTGTGTCCTTCTCTGTCTCTGCATTTCTGGGTAAGACCTTTTATGTTTCTCGGAAGGATAACAAATTGCCTTTGGCAAGAACTTGTTTGTGTAAATTAGTTTAATTGCTAGGACGTGGTTATCACTCATCTGAAAGTGAAGTAGTTTAAAATATCATTTAAAATATCTTCTTCTAGTAGTTTGAAAAGTAAATTCATCAATAATATTTCCAAATTCAATCTTTTCCAACAAATACTTTTCAATGCATATATAAACACTTTTCATTATGTATAAACACTACGGATGTGGTCTTTCTTCTCACATTTTGCTTTACCCTCTCTCTCTCTAAAACTAGATGCTTATCACACTTCGCTTTAGTATCATGTATGGAGAGCATCTAGTTGATGGTTCAAACTTATAGCCAACCTTCCATTCTTTCATGAAAAAAATAAAAGAAGAAGAAGAAGGAGAAACAAGAAGTCACTAACCGTCCGTATTTTTGAATTGAAATTAAAAAAAAAAATAAAAGAGAGAGAGAGAGAGAGAGAGAGAGAGAAGAAGTCACTAACCTTCAATTTTTCAATTTTGAGGACAAGAATGAGAAACGAGAAGTCACTAGCTTTTCATTTTTTTTTTTTTAAAAAGAAAGAAAATAGGAGAAACAATAATTAATGGTTTTCTAAATTTTAAAGAATTTATGTTAAAGAGGTGAAGTCATTTAATAGCTAAAATAGAGACACATGAGTGGCAAATTTCAATGTGCCTTTGTATAGGTGTGTGTTATTGACTTAATCAATAATTTATGCATGAAGTTCACTACCATTGCAAATATTAAAATATTAAAACTTCATAATTAAGCAAATATATTTTCATACTCGCACCGCCATTGTCGACGACCGCCATGTTAATACCTATATAAAGGCATGGACACTAGTCACTTTAAATGTCCTAAATCCCATGTCTCTTCTCCCTAGTTTTCTTCTAAAATTTTAGAGAGAGGTTATTATAGTTGTTGGTTTAATAAAATTCTTTTAGTCTTGATCCGTGGATGTTTCTCTCACATTGAGGGTTTTACCATATAAATCTCGTTTTCACTATTTTTATTTCCATTTTCTTTTAATATTATTCTTCATTTCAAGTTTATACTGTGATTAAAATAGCATCGAGTTGTCATAACAATTTATAATATTTTTATCTAACAATCTTAAATTTAATTTATCATACTTTATTTTGAATAAATCTTACTTCAAATTTTTAATTAATCTTAATAAAAAGATAAAATAATTATCATTTAAAATACTCAAAATATTACATACTGTAAGAATATAATACATAATTTGTGAAGAGTATATATAATTATTTATATTCATTTTATTAACAATGTCACTTAAGGATAATATTGAAATTTAAACTTAAAATCAGACCATTGTCCTTACCAAGTAAACCTGCACTTAAGACCAAAGATTTGAGGGTGACTTCCTATAGATATTTATGTAATGTGCCTTCATCCATACCTTCTCGTTATGTCCTTTTCTATTTCTGCATTTCTAGGAAAGACCTTTTATGTTTCTTGGAAAGATAACAAATTGTCTTTGGCAAGAACTTGTTTGTGTAAACTATTTCAATTGCCAAGACGTAGTTATCACTTATCTGAAAGTGAAGTAGTTTAAAATATCATTTAAAATATCTTCTTCTAGTAGTTTGAAAAGTAAATTCATCAATAATATTTCTAGATTCAGTCTTTTCTAACAAATACTTTTCAATGCATAAAGTTAACAATCCATTTTGTGATATGTTTTTCCTTCAATTCAAGGACAATAATAAAAAAGATAAAAGATAAAAGAAGAACCATAAAAAATAGATAACGATAAAAAGTTATAACTCAATAATGAATATAAAACTATAACTTTACCTCAAAAGTGAATAAATTTTTGGATTTCCACAATCTTCACTTTAGATTCTTAATGAATTTTAAAATTTTTTACCAATGAAAACAAACAAAAAACAATAATTTAGAGTTATGTTTTTCTTTAAGTACCAAAAATGTGAAAAGAAAAGTAATGTAAGGTTAAAAATCATAGAGTAAGTTTATATATGGATGAAATATGTCAATTTTAGAGTCTTTTGTAGTTAAAAATACTTGTTGAAATAAATTAGATCAACAAAAATGAGTGGCGTAGATGGTAACCAAGCAATCAAAGTATCATGTATGGAAAGCTTCTAGTTGATGGTTCAAACCTATAGCCAACCTTCCATTCTTTCATTAAAAAAATAAAAGAAGAAGGAGAAGGAGAAACAAGAAGTCACTAAACATCCATATTTTCGAATTGAAAATAAAAAAAAAAAAAAAAGAGAGAAAGAGAGAGAGAGAGAGAGAAGAAGTCACTAACCTTCCATTTTTCAATTTTGTGGACAAGAATGAGAAACGAAAAGTCACTAACCTTTCATTGTTTTTTTATCAAAAAAGAAAATAGGAGAAACAAGAATTAATGGTTTTCTAAATTTTAAAATATTTATGTTTAAGAGGTGAAGTCATTTAATAGCTAAAGTAAAGACACGTGAGTGGCAAATTTCAATGTGCCTTGTATAGGTGTGTTATTGACTTAATCAATAACTTATGCATGAAGTTCACCACCATTACAAATATTAAAATAATAAAACTTCATGATTAAGCAAATATATTTTCATACTCGCATTGCCAATGTCTATGACTATCATGTTAATACCTATATAAAGGCAGGGACTCTAGTCACTTTAAATGTCCTGAGTCCCATGTCTCTTCTCTCTAGTTCTCTCCTAAAATTTTAGAGAGGGGTTATTATAATTGTTGGTTCAATAAAATTATTTTAGTTTTGGTCTGTGAATGTTTCTCTCATATTAAAGATTTTACCACATAAATCTCGTTTACACTATTTTTACTTCCATTTTCTTTTAATATTATTCTCGATTTCACGTTTATACTGTGATTAAAATAACATCGGGTTGTCATAACAATTTATAATATTTTTATCTAACAATCTTAAATTTAATTTATCATACTTTATTTTGAATAAATCTTACTTCAAATTTTTAATTAATAAATAGTTAATATCTTAATAAAAATTTAAAATAATTATCATTTAAAATACTCAAAATATTAATTTAAAATACTCAAAATATTACATACTGTAAGAATATAATACATAATTTGTGAAGAATATATAAAATTATTTATATTCATTTTATTAACAATGTCACTTAAGGATAATATTGAAATTTAAACTTAAAATCAGACCATTGCCCTTACCAAGTAAACTTGCACTTAAGACCAAAGATTTGAGGGTGACTTCCTATAGATATTTATGTAATGTGCCTTCATCCATACCTTCTCGCTGTGTCCTTCTCTGTCTCTGCATTTCTAGGAAAGACCTTTTATGTTTCTCGGAAAGATAACAAATTGCCTTTGGCAAGAACTTGTTTGTGTAAATTAGTTTAATTGCTAGGACGTGGTTATCACTCATCTGAAAGTGAAGTAGTTTAAAATATCATTTAAAATGTCGTCTTCTAGTAGTTTGAAAAGTAAATTCATCAATAATATTTCCAAATTCAATTTTTTCCAAAAAATCCTTTTCAATGCATATATAAACACTTTTCATCATGTATAAACACTACAGATGTGGTCTTTCTTCTCACATTTTGCTTTACCCTCTCTCTCTCTAAAACTAGATGCTTATCACACTTCGCTTTAGTCTCTGTTTGGTTGCTGATCTTCAGGTCTCTACTTTACTCTCTATTTGATTTTCAGGTCAGAACTGGTGTTGATTTGATCGAGCGGTGAAGAAAGATTTCAGGTGATGTATTGTTTTAGTTTTTGATGTGGTTTAGTGAAAAATATTATACTCTCAGTTTTGTTTATATTATATTATCATGATCGGTTAATGGTGTTTTTCTAATATAATTTTGAATAACTCTATGTAATTATTGGTGTATTCTGATTTAGAATATATGTTTGCAATATTATATAGAGAGAAGCACCCAAAAAAATAATAAATAAAAAGAGATCCTCATTTCTTAGCTACTATAATTACAAACAGGGTAATTATCAGAGTGATTTATAACTTTTTTAACTCTGCTTTTTCTTAATTTTTAAAATATTATTTTTACTTACCTTTAAATTATAATTCAGTGACTACTAAATATCCCCCATAATTTTGAAGTTTTTGTATGCTTGCTCAATCCTATGAAATGATATTTAAAGTATTACCTATGTTTTGATCAGGTCTGATCAGACCATCTTGAGTTTAGAAGAAGGTACGGTGACGCCAATTTCAAAAGAAGGCAAAACAAGATCTAATTCAATCTCCAGACGTGGTGTCAACATTTTTAAGAAGGGGTCTCAGAGACCAAACTCTGCCTCAAGTGTTGAAATTAGTTGAGCTATTATGAGAAATTTACTAAAAACTTGTTGTGACAATATAGCCAAAGTCTGCTCTATTGTGAAGAAAATCCTCATACCTCAAGGATCATCTTTACGCGTCGCAATTTTCTTGTGGATTTTTTGGATCTTCATTTTTTCTTCGTTTTACCTCAATTTAACTAGTGGTGATGAAATCACCATGGATGTGAAAATAGCACTGGCTACTGTTTGCTTGTCCTTCTATGCGAGTGTCTGTGTGGTTCTCTGTCTCCCCGAAACCGTCTGGCCTGACATGAAGGAAATCCTCATACCTGGGGAATCATCTACTGAAGAAATCTGGATCACAATTGTCTTGTGGATTGTTTCGATCTGGATTGATCCTTCGTTTTACTACGTTTTTGTGATTAATGATGAGAAAAAGTCTCTCGAGGTGAACAAAATATTGGTTGATGTCATCTGTGTCCTCTATGCAGTTCTCTTTTCCTACAGATCCCTTATTCAGTTCCACCATAGGAAAACAATGTGGCTCTTCCTTTTTACTGAATATGTGGCATTATTCTTGGCATATGTAAGGCAGACACTCTACAATTTAATGTTTCTGCAGTGCATTTATAAATTCAGCTTAGGATTTTGATTTCTACATAACTTTTTAGGTCATAGATCCTGGATATAATTTTGTTCGGGACAACATATATTTAACATTAGCCAGAACTCCGCATCTAAAATAATTGTTCTCCAACATCATAGATTTGTTGTCCAGGGTATACATTATGTCTGGAATCCCGAATTTTAGAAAAATTAGTCGATTCCACTATTAATTTCAGTATCACTTGTTGTCTGTTCTGTCCAGTCCTGCTGTTTACCTTTCAAAGCGAGCAAGAGGAATGGACGGTTTTTCATTTTCGATGTTGATAATCTCGGTTCTTATGTACGACTTGTTGAGGGTTTTTGGAATATACTTATGGTTTACGGAACAAGTTCCAAGGATATCAAGCAAACCAGCTAAAGCTACAGGATCAAAATCGGGCTAAATCTAGTCCTTTACCTCTTCAGTGGTCACGTAAGTTAATTTACTATTTCGATTGTTTGCCAAATTATTTAACGTAGTAATTTGTTATTAAAATTTCAGTTTTCTTTTATTTCAAAAAAAAATCCATTTTCTTTTACTATGTTTAGTTCAAAAAAATAAAAAGGATAATTGTATTTTCCCCTTCTAATTTGATGAACTAACCATAATCCCCCTATATTTAAGAAATTGCTAATCTCTTCTTTATTGATTTGTAAACTAGATAAAACCCCTATGTAGTTTATTAAAATATAAAAAAAAAAAATCTATATCGTCAATTTAGACATTAAGAGTCAACGCTTGACTGTTAATATGTAAGAGTAAAACTGTTCAAACAAAATAAAATATAAAAAAATATTAATATTTAATAAAATACAAATTTAATTTTTAAAAAAATGAAAAAAAAAATCTCCACCGTCCATTTTTGGTGATCAAAACTAATAATTTTTTTTAAGTATCAAAAGTTTAAAAATATTAAAATAATAATATATTTTTTAATTATATCCACTGTCTATCAACACAATGGATGATGGATATAATTCTAAAAAAATAAATTTAAAGTTTAGACACTCCTCTCTCTCTTTTCTTCTCTCTCCCTCTTGATAGGAGTTCTACTTCTCCTCTTTCTCTCCTCCAACGAACACATCTCGTCTTTCTCTCTTTCCAAGATGGATCTACTTCTTCTCTCTCTCTTTGGCGATGGAAATCCATCGTTAGAAACCTAACTTCTAGATTTTCGTCTTCAAAAACCTATAATTTTTTGGGTTTCCAGCGCAAAAACCCAAAAACTTTTAGGTTTTCGACGATGGAAACCCAAAGGTTAGGCTTCCATTATCGGAAACCTAGAAAAATTTAGTTTTTATTTTTGGTTTTTTTTTTCCATCATTTTGTTAGATTTTTTTCTTGTATTTTTTTCTTTTTTTATGTTGCTAACTTTTCCTTTTTTGAAAAAAAGAATTATTTCATAAAAAAATTTAATTTATTTTTTTTATTTTTTATTTTTAATTAAGGGATAGCTTAGTCTTTTCACATACTGTTATTGTCAAAATTATTTTCTTACTAACATAGATAACAAAAGGGGTAAATTGGGATTTCAACAAACTTTAAGAGGATAAAAAGTTATTACCTCAAACAATAGTGGGCAAATTAGGAATATCCCCAAAAAATAATGGATATTGAAGCTTCGTTTCATTGAACATACACTTCATTATACCTTCAGTTATTTGGAGGCTTTTGGTACTTATCTGCCGTATGGAAAAGAGTGGGTTGTTGGATTGAAGTTTGCAGAAATCAAATATGTGCTTATTCAAGTGATGGCAATATCAGTTTGAGAGGCATCATCCTTGCAAATATGACCTGTCCAATGAATGATACAAAGTTGGGAATCGTAGAGGAAGCTTTTCAGACTGATATTATGGAGGTGAAAGATGTTGCAAAGAAGTGGTTATATTGTTTTAGATGGGGCTTGCAAAATCTAAGGTATGTGCAAGAGGAATTTATATCTCTGCTAATCTAAGCTTTTTTTGACCTAATCTAGTTTTACAACACATAAACACTTCAATCAAAGAATGATTGAGAGATTGGATTATTTTTCACGTTTACTTTTCAACAACAATTACATACTTCAAAATCGGTTGAAAAAGGCTTGGATGAGGAAAAGATCTGAATTCATGCAAAAGGTCTATATTCAGAGATAATTTTGGTTTTATATGTTAGTTGTGGAGAACAAAATGCATGTCAGGATCATTACTGCTACTCTTTCTATATAGACTTTTCTTAACCTAGTAATTGTCTTACATTTTGCAGTAATTTTGGTCAAAGCCTGAAAGTAACTACCCACCATTGGGAAAACATATTTGTGATTTTCCTTGCTCTCTATGGCATGGTAACTTTCATCTATTTCATTGGAAATATGCAGGTCAGTATATATTATTTTGTTTCTTGTCTATTGAATTTGTTTTTCAAAGCTTTAGATGGAACACTACAAAATTTGTTTTTTATGAATCACATTTTTGGTGGAACAGATGCTTATAAACTCTGCAGCTGAAAAATCAATGGAGAAGAGACAAAAAGAAGAGGAGATTAGAAGAAGACAACAAGAGCTGGAGCAGTGGTTCCCTTTCAAAAAGCTCTTAGAAGAGCTACAAAATAGTATTAAGGAATACAAACAATATAAATGGCAACAAACTGAAGGTGTCAATGTAGAGAATTTGATCAATAATCTCCCCATCGATCTTCAAAAAAGTGTAAAACGTAATATCTGCTTACAAATGCTTAAAAATGTGAGTTTTTTTGTTTCTTCATCTCTTAAAAATTTATTTACCTATCTACCTCCAATGGATATAAAAAATTTTATGTTGTCTCATTATATAACCCCTAAAATTCAAATTACTAATAGCTTTTAGTTTTAATGATTCCTCATTCTTATGCTTGAATATCCAAAAAGACCGAGGAATTTCAGAGATGGAGTGAAGCATCCTTGGTTCATATATGTGATTGTATCAAGCCAGTGGTCTATGCCGAACGCACTCGTATTAGCAATGAAGGTGACCCAATCATTGAGATATACTTTCTCTTGCAAGGCAACTTGTGGACCTACTCCTCTCGGAGCTCTACCAACAATGTTGCTCAAGACAGCTATCTTTTGAGATATGGGTACTTTTGGGGAGAAGAACTTGTCAATTGGGCTCAAAATGAACTGTCATTATCAAACATACCTAGGTCAAACAGAACCATTCAAGCACTTACAAAAGTTGAGGCTTTTGCTCTCATGGCTGTTGACCTGAAAAATATATTCATTAAGCACAATAGAGCTCAATTCATACAATTATACTTTCGTCGAAAAAGGATGCGAGCTTTGAGAAGGAATGCGCAAACATCTACACAGGCACAAACACCAGCAGCAGAGTTGAATGGGCTAGAAATTGTTGTTGATAAAAAATAATAGATAAGTTTGATTTTGTGGTCTATGTTATTGGATTTTTAACTGGACTGAGTTTTGTTTAAAAATATACGATTATAATTAATTGTTTCTCTATCTTAAAAAATGCATTGCTCTCAACAAACATGTCATGATTTGTGCATTCAAATTTGTTGTAGGAATTACTTAATGCTGTTCAGATGATTTCACAGCACAAACCACTGATAATAACACCACATCGTGATAAACAAAAGTGGCATTGCCCAGTATGCTTCGGTGTCAAAAAGTACTTATTTAGTCTGATAATAATTCAGATTCAAGTCGTGTTGCTATAAATAGTATATAAGAAATAAAATAAAAATAAAAAACCAAAAGTGCCAAAACTTTGAGAATTGATTGCCACATCAGTTGCAATTTCTCATTAAATAAAGACAATTGTGAAGGGAACAAAGTTACGAAGGTGATCAACAAAATTTAGAAGCAAAAACTCATAAAAAATAATAGATATTGATTTAAAAAATAGATGACCAACAGAAATGATAAGCACTTTTATAAAATACAAATTGATGGTCTATGTATGCATCAAGATTCCATCTAAAAGGTTTGGTCATTGACATTGTTGAGCAGTACAAATCATGATAGCTAAAGTTGTCATAATAACGTAACTTAAGAAATACCAAATAGAAAAAACATAATTTAAAAAAAAAGAAAAAAGAAAAATATGGTTTGTACTAGGAAAGACAGAAGAAGCTGACCTACTGATCAACACGATGTAGACAAGAGGGACTATTTTCATGAAGTATCGAAAGAGTTTTAATAGTTTAGGTTTTGTTTTGTTGTACTTAGAACATATGGAATTTATTATATATAACCTATAAATCATGCACTCATGCAGAAGCAGCTCCAATGAATATATGTTTTTATTTATTTTTATCTTATTATATATACGATAACAATGAAGATAGAAAAAAAAAAAAATTCTGTTATAATCTTTCACATGAATATGATTTGATTTCTACACTTAGCTGGCAATGTTATTATAAACACAAAATATAAATAAATAGATCTAGAATTATAGGCAATTACTCCTATAAAACAAGATCGTATAACTCCCATAGGTTTTCTTATAAATAATGTAGGCAAGAATCAAAACCTGTCACAAATAAGCAGAGAGAAGTGTTTAACCATTCAATTAACCAAGAGCAAAGATAAAAGAGACTTTTAAACACAAGTATCGAATTGAAATCTAACAAAAACAAAAAGAGAAAGTGAGGGACTTAAAGGCCTGAATATTGAGGGCCTGTCTGGTAGCATTTGAGCAGGCCCATCTTCACTTTTTGGTTCTTTCCTCAATTAAGTTCAATCAATCTTTGTCTTTCAAAAAAAATAAGAAGTCAATCAATCTTTGGGAAAATTGCACTAAGATTCTCCAACTTTACTTGAAATTTCACTTCTAGATAAAAGACCCTTCAATTGAATAAATCTCCCCTTAAATTGGTCAAATGGTTGACTAATAGAGAACATAACGGGAAAATGGACTTTTTAAGTGAGACATTATTTAAATCAAGGATTTATTGAAATGTTCCAATGGTATTTCACCACATTCTCCAAAAACTGATAACTATATATACTAAAATGAAAAAGTGGCGATGTTTCCACCCCTTAAATATTGTATATATACCCCTTTTATACACACAATCACACACCCAATTAATGGTTATACACATACTCAATAAATGGTTATTTTAAAAAATTATTAATTATAGAGTTAATTGCCCTAATATTCCTCATGTATCTCAAAATTGCATTCAATGACAATTTTAACATTTATTGCACAACATATCCTAAAAAATTTGACTACCATTAAAACTAACTATTAATTAACCATTTATTATGAAAGTAAAAAATGCCCTTACATATATTTTATTATTTTATTTTTAATTATTATGTTTTTTTTTGAAAAAATTACATATATTTATATAATAAAAATTAATAAAAAATCATATCATAATTATAATTTAGGAGCAAAAAGTTATTTATAATTGTAATTATGATATGATTTTTTTATTTATTTTTATTATATAAATATATATAACAATTTTTTTTTAAAAAGATAATAAAAATATAAATAAAACAATAAAATACATACTGGGGGTAATTTTGACTTTTCACAATACATGGTTAGTCAATAGTTGATTTTAATGGTGATCAACATTTTTTAAGGCATGTTAGTGCAACAAATGTTAAAGTTTCCATTTAGTGCAATTTTAAGATACTTGAAGAATATTAGTGCAATGAACCCTATAATTAATAACCTTTTAAAACAATTATTAACTGGGTGTGTGTAACCGTTACTTGATTATGTGTATAAAAATGGGGTGTACATACAATATTTAAGGGGTGAAAACATCGCCACTCAAAATGAAATTACAGCAAATCTATTATGGACTAGGCCATGGAAAAAGGGTCATAAAGTTGAGGCCCAACAGCCCAATCAGAGCAACATTAGTTTCTTTGTTCTGTTACTTGTTCTCTTGTTTAAATATAAGGTCATGTACCATATTCAAATATCATCGAACACCATTTATATTTCAAAATTATAGAGGTTTAACTGAAATATTTGAATTCTGTAATTTAGGTTTAATCGAAATAGCATAAAATTTTAAGTTATATATAAGATTATTCTATTCCCATTTAGTATGACAATTTAAGTCATGCAATTAAAAAAAAAAAAAACAAATAAAAATTCTTCATGAAATGTTGGTTGATGAACTTCATTCATAAAGTTGAATTAAAGAATCCATTTACTTAAATGGAGCACACCAATCCTTTATCAACAACTTTATGATTATGGAGAAAACCTTAATTGATGAGATTAATTACTTAAATTTGTCTTCTCTTCTCTACACAGATATGTGGTTTCATTTTGTCTTAATATTTGTTTCTTATTATCTAAGCAACAAAGATGTGTTATGCAGAAAGAACAAAATTTTCCAGGGCCTCAACTTCAACAACCATTAACTATGGTATGAATTGCCAATCAGAAGCTTACACCATGTGTCATTATATGAGTTCAAGCGACAATACCTATGCTCGAAGCCCCATATTGGTCCATCGACATTTACCCCTCCATTACATCAACAACCCCTCATATGGAGGAACCTCAGAATTTCTTGTTCCACAAGCAAACATGGCTGCTTCAAAACAACCCCCTCCTCCTCCACTCAATGATCATATCAACTAAATGTAGCTATGGCCATGCTTATAGCTTTTTAATTATTAATACTAAGAGCAGAAAACTCAATTTTATAAGAAATTTTGTTTCCAATATTAAAAGCATAGACATTGTAATAAACGTCTACATACAAATCAACCTAAAAGCAATGCATATATATTAATAAAGTATAAAATGAAATATAAAAAAAAAATTTAAAAAGATGAGATGACTTAATGATAAGTCCGTCATATACTTATATCAACAAGATTGTGCGTTCGAATCACATACTATCCTACTCCCAACTCAATTAAAGAAAAACAAAATCCAAAATTACTTATCATTGAGAGTACAAGTAATCCAATTATAATGATTCCAATTCTTCAATAACTTCCTTTATGAGTCCTGCCATTGAAGATGTTGCTTTAGTTTTCTTTGTCCCTCTCTCTCCTATCTTCATTCCTAGTAGTAGCAATAGTACTTCCTCTATAACCCTCCTTGGTCACAATCCTACAAAGCACACACAAGTATTAATGAGAAGACACAACCTTGTTCTTCATGTTATCAAGTAGGCAGCCATGCATCATCCACTTTCCAGTCTTGTCAACACCCTTCTGTGGTACCAAAATGAGGTTGCATGCACTTCAATCCAATATGGTCCCTTGCATCACCATTACGTATAGAAATTTTTTCATCACCCCTCCACGTACCGCAACTAGTACTCAATAGTAATCAACTCTTCGTCTTCCGGATGGAACCGAAAACCAACAGCTAATCCAACATTGGAAAACCAAGCTGTATTCTCCATAGTTTGTAAAGTAAGTTATTTTAAGTACGCGAGTAGAGTTATCAAATAGAGAAACCAAAGTTGTAGTAAATTTGATATGAATAAAATAAAACAAATATGACAGAGGTGTATATATAGATATAGAGAGATTAATAGAATAATTATTGAGTGTTGTAAATCAATTGGATGTCACCCTTTAATATTCTATAACCTCTACATTAAATATCATTATCACTCAAATAATGATCATCATAATAGTGTCTTAATGTTATGTATAATTTATGTCTTTTCTATTTCCTATATTTATGATTCCTAGCCTATAAACAGAGAGCACATAAGTTTGTATGATTTATCATTGCATAAGAAATGAAACAATAAAATAGCAACTTTCTTCAAAATTCTTGTGTTTTATTTTTAGTTCTTGTTCTTATCTCTTCAAAATTCTTCTTGTGTTTTATCTTTAGTTCTTGTTCTTATTTTGCAATATCTTAATATAGTATTTGTTTTATAATACGTTATCAGCATGAAACTCTACTAATTTTGCTTATTCTAGCATAGAAATTCAAGGTAAGTATTCTAACTTTCCTTTACACTTCTATGCATGTTTTGTTCATATTTTATCTATTGTTATTTTCCTCTTATCATATTGTGTATATGATAAATGATGATAATACATGATTGATTTGTTTTTCTATTTTTTTATTTCATAATCACACCATCAAATATATGAAGTTAATGTGATTATTATTTAGATTTTGTTGTCTTATTAACTTATATTTTTTTCTAAATTCCTTAGTTTCTTTGTTCATATGCAACATGTTTTGTTATTATTATTATTATTATTATTATTTTACCTTTGTCTTTGAATATTTATAGTTATTTTCTTTTCATTGTTAATATGAATTAAAATGATCTTTTATCTAATTATTACTTTTGTGATAGTATTCTCTATGGCAAATCTTACAAAACTTGAGTTCGTGGCACTTGATATCACTGGAAAGAATTATTTATCATGGATACTAGATGCTGAAATCCACCTTGATACTATGAGTTTTGGAGACGCCATTAAAATAAAAATGATGCATCTAGCCAAAACCATGCTAAGGCTATGATGTTTTTTAGACATCATCTTCATGAGGGACTAAAATTTGAATACCTCAGGGTAAAGGATCCTCTTATCATTTGACAAAGTTTGAAAAAAAGATATGATCATCAGAAAATTGTAATTCTTCCAAAAGCTCGTTTTGATTGGATGCACTTACGATTACAAAACTTTAAATCAGTAAGTGAGTATAATTCTATAATATTTAAAATCAGTTCTCAATTGATATTATGTGGAGAAAAGATCATTGAAGAAGATATGCTAGAAAAAATATTCTCCACTTTTCATGCCTCTAATGTGCTTTTGTAGCAGCAATATCGAGAAAGGGGTTTTAAAAAATATTCAGAATTGATTTCATACCTTCTTGTGGCTGAACAAAATAATAAGCTTTTGATAAAAAAAACTATGAGTCACGCCCCACTAGTACAAGTCAATTCGCTGAAGTGAATGCAACAATGTATAATAGTTGAGGACGTAGTCATGGATGTGGCCGAGGTCAAAATAATTTTCGACATCATGGTGGTCATTATAATAATTCTTCAAATTTTAAGAAAATCACACCTAATGAAGAAAAATATGAAATGGGAAAACTTCACAAGATAAGATCATTGAAAAATACTGGAAGTGTATGTTATAGGTATGGAATGAAAGGGCATTGGTCACGTACTTGTCGTACAACTAAACATTTGGTAGAGCTCTATTAAGCCTCCTTGAAGGAGAAAGAAAAAAACATTGAAACAAACTTTGCATTTCAAGATGATTTTGGTAATGATCATCTTAACTTTTTGAGGATAACACACTTGGATGTTGCAGACTTTCTTAATGGAAATATTGATGAATTTGCTAATGGCAAAATCAACTTTTCAGTTAATAATGAAAATGTCCATTTCTAAAATGTTATCTTCATATTACATTAGAGTCAGTATGTTTTACTAGTGTTAGTTTGTTTATTTTAGTATTGATGTGTTTCTTTTTGTAATCTACTTTCTTTTTTTTGAAACTTATTATGTATTTCTTTTGTTTAAATGAAGAAGCATAGATATTTCTCATCCTTTTATTGGTCTCAATACCAATGGTGAAGATATATGCTTAGTAGACAATGTCATAACACATACCATATTGAAAAATAAGAAATATTTTTCAAATTTAAAAATAATGGAAGCCACTGTTACTACAATACTAGGTAATGTAAAACTCATTGAAGGCTCCGGAAGAGCAAATATTTTATTGCTTAAAGGAACGAAACTCACTATTGATGATACCTTATTATCTACTAAATCAAAAATAAATTTGTTGAGTTTTAAAGATATCCGACAAAATGGATACTATGTTGAGACTATGAATGAAAATAATATAGAATATCTCTATATTATATCAGTTATCTGGTGAAAAATATGTATAAGAAAGGCTACTTACCTTTTCTTTTGAAACTGTATTATACAAGCATTAGTACAATTGAAGTACATATTATAATGAACCATAAGTTCATCAATAAAGAAAATTTTATTGTTTGGCATGATCGATTAGGTTATCCCGGATCAATAATGATATGAAAAATTATTAAGAATTCACATGAACATACATTAAAAGACCAGAAGATTCTTTTACCTAATGAATTCTCATGTGCTGCTTGTTCTCAAGGAAAGTTGATTATTAGACCTTCACAATCTAAAGTTAGAAAGGAATCACCTGCATTTCTAGAGCATATCCAAGGGGATACATATTGACCTATTCATCCACCATGTGTGTAACGCCCTGAGTTCTGATTCCGATTGGATTAGTGCTCTGGAATTTAAAGTTAGTAAGCGATAGGTGGATTAAATTTAGGATTTTTATTTAAGAAGAGATATATATATATATATATATATATATCTTATTTTGGGGAAGTAAGCTATAATTGAAGATTTATTTTAGGAATTGAATGGGGACAATTGAATATTAAAAAAATGTGATTGGTCAAAAAAGGGAATGGAATTTGTAAGCATTTCATGTGATTAAATCCTTGACCAATCAAAGGTTGCCAACCATAAAGTCAAAAAGTGAAATGAAATTAATGCTAATTAGTTGAATTTAGACCAAAATGATGACTAGTTAGTTAGTGGAATGAAAAGTTAGAATATTAACCAATCAAATGCAAGTTTTTTTTTTTTTTAACCAATGTCAATATTGTAATTATAGAATAGTTGGGGGTTAAAAATCTAATTAATTGGATAGGAGTGGGTATAAAAGGGAGAGGGGTGTGAGAGTAATTTCATTTTCTTCTTCCTCCCTATTCTTTCTATCACTTTCTTCTTCACTCTCTCTCACTGTTTCTTCAATTTTAAGCCTACAAATCCATCGTAAAGCTTGTTCTACATATTATCTACCTCTCCAAAGCCTTGATTTCATCCAAACCCCTTTGTATCTTCAAGTGAATTTTCATTAGAAAGGGCTCCAATAAGGTAAGTTGGTGTGGGTTTTGATTTTTGTGGTGGGTTTTAGTTAGAAATGAGGTAGAAGCATGTAAGAGCATGTAAGTGTAGTTGTTTATACATTTTAATTGATTGATTTGGTTTTTATGATGAAAATTGCTCTCTTGAAAAACCCTAGGTGACCAAGTAGAGAGAAGTGAGCCAATCAAGAGTAAAGAGAAGCTTTGAGCTTCATTTGGAAGTGCTAAGAAGCTTTTGGTCAAGCTCAAAAAGGTTGGTATACACATATTCTAAAATTTAATTTTATTGGTGGCTTAAAAATGGAAATTTTGTTTGATAACTTGATGATTTTGTTATTTTGATATGGTGATTTGATATAAATGATATTTATGGGTTATTGGAGTGTTGATGGAATGAATTTTATAATGAAAAATCAAGTAGAAAATTTTTTTTTACAAAAATTCCTACCTTAGGCCGAATATGTGTTAGAAATAGTTCTAGGGGTATTTTTGTCATTTCAAGCTTATTTATGTGATAAATGAATGATATTCGAATGATGTGAGTGATGATTTATGAAGTTGAATCAAAATTTGAAAATGAAACCCCCTTAATCGAATGCCATGTAAAGAGGAACCAAGGGAAAATTTTGTCATTTCGTTTTCGTTTATGTGTTTCTCACATGATGGGTGGATGATACGCATGATAAAGTAAGGTTTAGAAAAAGAAAAAATCGAAAATTTCCTCTTGGGCTGCATGAGGATGTGAAAATAAATAGTATTGCATTAGTAAGCTTTGATAATAAAACTAAAGGCAAAATGGTCATTTGGAAATGGCCAGGAGGGAAGCTTCGAAAGATTTCAAAAAACGGATATAAACGGTGATGTTTGATGTTTACGCAATTAAAAGTTTATTTGAATTGAAAATTTCAAAATTATTGAAAAAAATATTAGGAGCCCGAGTAAAACTAAACATTGGTAGGTGGGGATTGGTAGTTGGTATGCCAATAGGGTAATTACTAGCAGTACTGCATCGTTATGATTGCATACCAGTGTTGAATTCATGGACCTTGAGAGACACCGAGTGTTTTGTCTATAAATTGAAACTTTTGTGAAATTGAGATCCGACGGACAGACATCGAGTGTCCGATGCTGGGGGAAACTCATTACCGATCCATGATATTGTGTCAGCATTTACAAAGGGCTGTGATGATATCATTATAGGCAATGATGTAATAACGAATGATATGTGGCTTTGAAAAAGTTAATATATATAGGTTCTGAATTTCGTTGATATATGTATTTATGTTGAAAGATTTATGGAATTATCTTCTTTTACATGTTGTGCTTTTGAAAATTATTGTGATTTCAATATTGTATGTGTATACCAACAAAGTAGATATACTTAACGTATTGGATTTCCCCACGCGTAGGTAGTTGAGGTGAACTGAGTAGATAGAGAGAGAGTCAGATAAGAAGATATCCCTAGTGCGTTTCGCAAGTCACAACGACCTCCAATTTTTGGTAGTTATCTTTTTGGGCATGTACCTATTTTTATTAAAATGAAATTTTATGAACTTATGTATTGTACATTCAAGTGCATGTGTGAAGCTTTGTAAATTTTAATTTATATAGTCGTGTAGAAAAGTTTTTAAATATAACCAAAAGAATTAGGAAAACTGGATATTTATGTGATTTTAAAGTGTTGCATTTATTTTTGTTGGATGGAACCTTATTTGGAAATGTATGATGTCATTGGAATTTGTGTGGTGAAGTGGTTTTTGAGTCGAACGGAGGCTCCGAACATAGAAGTTGAGAAAGTGAACATATTTTAGAAGTGATTCCTTTTAAATGTGTAGGTTTTAAAATTTTGAGTTTTTCAGTAAAACAGAGGAAATTCTATCAGATTTTTCATAAATCAAAATAAACGAATAATGAATTTTTGAAAGAAAAAGGTAACATCTTCGTTTCGATTCCCGTGCCTCTGGGAATCGAGGGGAAGGTGTTACAGTGTAGACTATTTTAATATTTTATGGTATTAATAGATGCATCTACTAGATGGTCCCATATTTGTTTGTTATCCACCCCTAATGGGGCATTTATAAGATTACTTGCTCAAATAATAAGGTTACGAGCACAATTTCTAAATTATGCAATCAAGAGAATTCTTCTTGATAATGCAAGTGAATTTACATCCCGAGCTTTTAATGATTATTGTATGTCAATTGGAATAACTGTTGAACATCCAGTTGCTCATGTACATACATAAAATGGTTTAGCAGAATATTTTATTAAACATCTCCAATTAATTGCTAAACTATTAATCATGAGAACAAAACTCTCAATTTCTATTAAGTAACATTTATACGCATAAAGCCAACATCATATCATAAATTCTCCCAATTTCAATTGGTTTTTGGACAGGAACCAAATATTTCCCATCTAAGAATATTTGGTTGCACAGTATATGTTCCAATTGCACCACCACAGTGCACTAAGATGGGTCCTCAAAGGAGGTTTGGCATATAAATGGGATATGAATCTTTCTCAATTATTAAATATATTGAAACAATGATAAGTGATGTTTTTATAGTGTGATTTGCTAATTGTTATTTTGATAAAACAAATTTCCTAGCATTAGGGGGAGATAAAAAACAGTTGGAAAAAGAGATTACATGAAATACATCATCATTATCTCATTTTGATCATTGCACAAATCAATGTGAACTAGAAGTTCAAAAGATAGTTTATTTTCAAAATATTGCAAATTAATTACCAGATACATTTACTGACCTAAGGAAAGTTACTAAGTCACATATATCAGCTGAAAATGCTCTAGTAAGAGTTGATGTCCTTGAAGGACAACTTGTAACTAATGAATCTAAAACACATTTGAAACGTGGAAGACTAATCGGTTCCAAAGATAAAAATCCTGAAAAAAAAAAAAAAAAAAAGAGCAAATGATCAAAATGGCACAATGAAGGAGGCTAGTACTTTTAAAAAGACTCGAGATGTAATCAATGACAAAGCCCCGAAAGAGGCTTAGGTACTTGAAAATAGTGAAAATGATGAGATCTCAATAAATTATATCTCTAATGGAAAGAGATGGAACCGAAAGGAAACTGTTATTGATAATATATTTGCATATGCAGTAGCTCTTGATATCATAAATAAGGATCTTGGTCCGAAGTCTATTGATGAGTGTCGACATAGAATCGATTGGCCAAAATGGAAAGACTCTATCCATGTAGAATTAAATTCACTTGAAAAACGTCAAGTCTTTGGATTTATTGTCCAAACACCTAAAGGTGTGAAACCTGTAGGTTACAGATGGTGTGCGAAAACATAATGACAGAAATGAAGTTGTAAGGTATAAAGCACGACTTGTAGCACAAATGGTGGATGCAATCACATTTAGATTTTTAATTAGCCTAGTAATTATAGAAACACTTCATATGCATTTAATGGATATTATGATAACTTATCTGTATGGATCACTTGATAGTGACATTTATATGAAAGTTCCTAAAGGACTGAAAATGCCTGATACATACAATTCAAAACCCCAGGAAATATACTCGATTAAATTATAACGATCTTAGTATGGATTAAAGCAATCTGGACACATGTGGTATAATCATCTCAATGAATATCTTTTGAAGAAAGAGTATATTAATAATCTAATTTGCCTATATGTGTTTACTAAGAAATCAAAGTCTGGATTTGCTATTATTGTAGTTTATGTTGATGATTTGAATATCATTAGGACTCATGAAGAGCTCATAGAGATGATAACATTTTTGCAAAATGAGTTTAAAGTTAAGGATTTAGATCAAACAAAATTCTATCTTAGCTTGCAGATCGAGCATCTATTTAAAAGGATTTTTCTTCACCAATCAACTTATATCGAAAAGGTATTAAAGCACTTTAATATGAATAAGTCTCATCTAATAAGCTCTCTCATAGTTGTTTGATCCCTTGATGTGAAACGAGATCCTTTTCATTCTCAAGAGGATAATGAAGAAATTCTTGATCCAGAAATATCATATCTTAGTGTTATTAGTGCACTAATGTATCTTGTTAATTGCACAAGACCTCATATAGCATCCTTTATTAATTTACTAGCAAAATATTGTTTTTCACCAACTCGAAGACATTGAAATGGTGTTAAACAAATATTTCGTTATCTTCGAGGAACATCAAACATGAGTTTGTTTTATTCGAGGACTCAAAGGTAGAATTGGTTGGATATACAGATGGTAGATATTTATCAGATCCACATAAAACACGATCTCAAACAAGTTATTTGTTTACATATCGTGGTACTATTATATCTTGACATTCTACAAAGCAAACTCTTGCCATATCTTCAAATCATGCTGAAATATTAGCAATATATGAGGTAAGCCAAGAATGCGTATGGTTGAGATCTCTGATTTAACATATCCATAAAGCATGTGATCTTCCATTTATTAAAGAAAGTCCAACAATTTTATATGAGGATAATGCAGTTTGTATCGCCTAAATCAAAGAAGGTTACATAAAATGAGGCAGAACCAAGCATATTTCACCAAAATTATTTTTCACACATGAACTTCAGAATAAAAGAGAGATAGATATTCATCAAATTCGATCTTTTGATAACATGGTAGATTTGTTCACAAAGGCATTTCCTACAACAACATTTGAGAAATTAGTGAATAAGATTAACATGTGTCGATTCAAAGAATTTTGTTAAAATTCAGCAAAAAAAGATATATTAGCATGATGGGGAGGTTATTACATACAAGGATTATGTACTCTTTTTTGCTTTATCGGGATTTTTTTTTCCGATAGAGTTTTTTTCTAATAAGGCTTTTAATAAGACATATTCTTTGTATGGTGGACATTCAAAAGGGGAGTGTTGTAAATCAATTGGATGCCACCCTTTAGTATTCTATAACCTTCACATTAAAGATCATTATCACTCAAATAATGATTATCATAATAGTGTCTTAATGTTATGTATAACTTGTGTCTTTTCTATTTCCTACATTTATGATTCTTAGACTATAAATAGAGGGCACATAAGTTTGTATGATTTATCCTTGCATAAGAAATGAAATAATAAAATAGCAACTCTCTCCAAAATTTATCTTGTGTTTTATCTTTAGTTCTTATTCTTATCTCTTCAAAATTCTTCTTATGTTTTATCTTTAGTTCTTATTATTAGATTGCAATATCTTAATATTGCATTTGTTTTATAACATTGAGGAGGTTTACATGTGCACATGTTAATTTATTCTATTTCCTATATAGAGAAGAGTTTTAGTTAACTTAGACTTCTTAATTGATATTATCTAATAATATTTGTTTATTTTTAAATAATTATTACACGTATCTAGTTTAACATGCATTAGAATATTTGACACCAAGTTTTCTTTCTATTTTTTTAAATCTTTTATTGTCACATATAATTAAAATTATATATATAAATATATACATTGTAAATTGATTTTTTTAAAAAAACATATATTGTAAATTGATTTAAATCACAAATACAATACGAGTAATTACTTAATTAACCCCCAAGAAAGTGACTTCAACTCTATATAGACTATATTAATTAGAAAAGGAAACTAAATTGAAAATATAATTGTATTAGGAAAAGACTATCCTCTCTCACATTTTCCTTATAAATATCATTCATGCAACTACTCTCTCGAATTTACTGTACACTCATTGATTAAAGAAAACTAGAAAAGATAGATAATGGAGAAATATCAGCTGCCCAATCAAGTTGGTGCTAGAGGATTCAGCCAAGTATGGAAAGCTTTGAATAAACAATTTGGAGAAGTTGTTGCAATCAAGAAGCTATATAAAAAATTCCATTCTAGGGAGGAGTGTTTGAGCTTGGAAGAGTTCAAGTGTTCGAAAATCCTAAACCATCTGAATATCGTGTCACTCAAGGAAGTCATTAGAGAAAGAGACAACAGTTTGTATTTGGTGTTTGAATTCATGGAATGTGATCTTCTCAAGCTGATGGAATCAAGAACCTGTACTTTCTCTGAAAGTGAAGTCAGATTTTGGTGTTTTCAAGTTTTTCAAGGCCTACGTTACATGCACGAAATGGGTTATTTTCATCGCGATCTGAAACCAAAAATTTCTTAATTTGTAAAGATTTGATCAAGATTGGTGACATGGGGTCAGCTAAGGAGATCAATTCAAGCCAAACATGTAATGACTATGCCACAACACGTTGGTATCGTGCTCCAAAAGAGATCCTTTTTTTCGGAGAATTTTAGTTACAAAGTTGACAAGTGGGTAATGGGAGCTATAATGGCAGAGTCGTATATGTTTGAGTCTTTATTTCCTGGCATAGATGTGGCCGATCAATCGTTCAAGATATGTGGCGTTTTAGGGAGTCTAAATTGGGATACTTGGCAAGAAGGATTGGTTCTAGCAAGTGGTTTGAATTATAAGTTTCCATAATTTCCTGGTATAGATCTCCCTTTGTTGATGCCATTAGCGAGTGACAATGCTGTTAGTCTAATCAAATCGCTTGGTTCATCGGATCCAAGTAAGAGACCAAGTGCTTCGGAGGCATTGACACATCCATTTTTCCACAGTTGTCACAACATTCCACAATCTCTGCCTCTAAGTCTCAATACTACAGCAAGAGAAGAATTTGAGCAAAACAAGTTGCGTGGTGTGACTGGTTTGAATCATCAGCGTCTGCATTGGAGTTTCTGAGATAACTTAGCAAGTTTAAGTTCTAAATGAGCACACTTTTATTAGTTTTAGTGGAAAATTAGTAGGGTTTATGATTTTATGTTTAAAGGGTTACAGATGTATTGTGTTTTATGAAATCTACATCACAATACATGTATTATGTACTCTCTTTGAAATTTTTTAATATATATTTGAGGTTTAATCTGAAGCAAAATAGCTATAACATTATTGTATTTATATATATATTTATGTATAAAATACCAGTTTAAATTAGGATTAAAGCATCAGTACTAGCTTTTTATATGATGCTAAAAATTGGCATATTGTAGATGACTATGCATTGCTTTAATATAGCAGTTTGCATATACGTTGCATTTTAATGGAGTGAAAAATACCAAAAATAATCAATTAAATAACATAAATTGCATTTTTAACACCTAACTTTTTAAAAATTCTATTTTAACATCTCAAACAAATAATTTGCATCCTATACCCAAGATATCCAAATTGCCCCTAACTTAAAATTATGAAATTGCCACTCTACTTCAAAATTCAAAAAAAAAAAACACAAATTACGACGCTGCCTTCGATATATAAGATTGAAAATCGGTGTGAAATGAGAAACAAATGTAACCTGACACTCCATTTGCACAGCCGTCTGTCAAGCGATGCACCCCGACGACCAGTTTGCACAATCGTCGAGCATCTCACGTCCTTGCCGTCATTCTATAACCACTGTACAACCCCGGCAAGCTTGTCGTCCTAGTCCATTGGTGGAGGTACGTTGATTCGATATCCTATGGTATAATTTTATGACTTTTTGAATTTTTTTTGCCATTTGTAGAGTTGATTTGTGTTTTTATACTTTGGGCATTGATGATTAGGGTGAGATTGTGTTGTATTTGGTTAGGATATGGTTGGATTTGTACTGAATATGCAGGTTTAGTAGAGTTCATATTGTTAGAAGCCGATTGGCTTATGTGTAGAAACATAGACCAATGTCGGTTTACGTAGACCAACAAATGCCGAATCGGCATATGTTGGATACCTTATATCGATGTCGGCTTAAGTTGACAAACAAAAGCCGATCAACTTTATAAAGTTGTGTTCGTTGGGTATTGATGATTAGGGTCTGATTATGTTGTATTTTGTTTAGGATGTGGTCGAAATTGAATTGAAAATGCAAGTTTGGTTGAGTGATCGGCTTGTGTTTGGAAACATAGGCCGACGTCGGTTCAAGTTGACAAACAAATGTCGATTCGACTTATGTTTGGAAACATAGGTTGATGTCGACTCAAGTGGACAAACAAATGCTGATTCGATTTAGGTCTGGTAACTTAGGCCGACGTCGGTTCAAGTATATCAACATATTTTGATTCAGCTTACGTTGCACAACTTAGCTCGATGTCAGTTTATGTACATTAACATAGACCGATCAGTTTATTTTATCAATAATTATTTTAATTAGTTTAATTTGATTTATTTATTTTTTTTGGTTTTTCTTTTCTACAGATGCAATTCAATTATAGACACCTGGTACAGTATATTCCAAAAGAAACGATAGGGAGTACATACAATAGTATGAGACCTATTGATTATCCAAATGGATTTCTTTCACAAATACAGCTTCTGGACAGGTTTAAGGCAAAGAGTTCGATCGCGCATTTTATAAAACAATGTGGTCAACAATTGCTAGTCACTCCCCTTATGCTAGCCATTTTTGCTAAAGAGTTAGTAGATTATCCTAAATCACATCCTGATGAGATGTGATTTGAAATTAGGGGAAGACCATATAGGTTTGGAAAGCAGAGTTCTTATTAGTGACAAGACTCCAGTTCGGGTATCTCGACTTACATGTCCTTAAGGGAAGCAAACAAGCGAGGATAGTCTCTTGTGGTGACTTTTTAAAGGAATACTGTCGAGATTGGCCGAAATTATGCAAATGTTAAAGGTCTGAGGGGAGAGTATAAGCGATGAGGACATTTTGAAGTTGAGTAATATAGTCATCGCTTATGATTTATTCTACGGCTATAATGATCGGTCTAGGGTAGACGATTATCTGTGGGTCTTGATAGAGGATCTTAATTGTGGAATAAGTTCCCCTTTGCTAAAGTCGCCTACAGTAAGCTTATAGAGGGCCTTTGATAGGCGCTTGATGAGGATCGACTTATGACTGGACATAACATTAATTTGTATGTCTTTATTTAGGTATTTCAGGTACGATATTGAATATATCTCTTCATAAATAATAAAAATTGTGTAGTGTTTATATATATACTAACTAAATGTTTATCAAAATTTTGTTTAATCTAATGAAAATTACAATGGTGGTTGGTGGAAATATTTCCTCGGTTAGAAAATAAGGTAAGGAAGAGAGTCATATGCGGCAATATGGTGCTGCTAACGTGTGTGAATTGGATGTGCAATAACAAAAAGCAAATAAGGTGGTCTAATAAGCGTATTCGTGTAAGTATCTAAACTAACCTACAGTTATTTCCATTTATTAATTATTATTGTTTGTAATTATAATATTAAATATATTATATATTGTGTAATTAATAGGAGGGAGTAGCACCCTTGAGCCCACTGCTGCGAAGAAAGAAAATGATTATTGCAAGTCTTTCAACCCTAAGCATTTGATTAAGGAAAATGCCTATAAAGTAGGCGGTGGAAGGGGTGTTGATGAAGTTACAGATGATGATTCAGATAATAAGGAGAGTGAGAGGAGTCGAATAGAGAGGAGGAGGGTGAGAATGAGTTGAATAGGGAGGAGGAGGGTGAGAATGAGTCGACTAGGAAAGAGGAGGAGGAGAAGCAACAGCATCATTATCACATCCAGACCCACGAGTTGACTCAAAGAGTACATATTCAGAGGTAAGGACAAAAAGAGTACATGAGTTTAGATGAGGTGAGGATCAACACGATGACACCGCAGTCCCACGAGGTCGCAGCATGGCCCCTAGACCCTCTCAGCGTTAGGTGCGAACTTTGTATGATTATATTACTGTATTTTATTCTTACATGACTATCCATTTTATTATTATATTGTTATTTAATTAATTTTGTGAGAGCCTCAGATGAAGGTGGGCAAGATTATGGCTTTGTTGGAGTCTATTTTGAAGCACAACAGAAGCAAAATGAGAGGTTGAGTAGGATTAAGAGGATACTGAAAATTTGTGTGTCTCTGGATGGTTGGAATGACCCGAATGACGATGACGATTATGATAATGATGACGATGATGACGATATTGAGAGCTCTATCCGGAATGAGCACATCCATGGCTTTTTATCACCAAAAATAGCACCACCATCGAAAATATCACCATCACCAAAAAGACATTGGCCAATAGACACTTCACCACCCCATCAGGATCCACCGTATCGAGATAAGAGCGACCAGGTAAATTTGTAATTTATTTTGTTTTTTAGTTTAGTTTTTGTAAATCATTTTCAATAATTTTCTGCAGATTGTGAAGGTCGAGGACATAGAATCGCAATTGCTGAGGGAGGTTAAGGCCCCATTACCCCATAAGGACCTACCATTTCATCAAGATCCACTACAGCAGCATGAGTGTGATCAGGCAAATTTTGTGTTTGTTTTGTAATTTAGTTTAGTTTTGCAAATCATTATAAATTTGTAATTACAATTTTTATTTTCTGCAAATTGTGGAGGTCCAAGATATAGGATTACAGCTACTAAAGGAGGTCGAGGCCCCATTGCCCCATGAGAACCTATCACTTCATCAAGACCCACTGTAGCAGTATGAGTATGATCAGGTAAATTTTGTGTTTATTTTGTAATTTAGTTTAGTTTTGCAAATCATTATAAATTTGTGATTATAACATTTGATTTTCTGCAAATTGTGGAGGTCTAGGACATAGGATTGCAGTTGCTGAGGGAGGTCGAGGCCCCATTGCCTTATAACGACCTATCATCCCATCAGGACCCACCGCAGCAATATGAGTATGATCAAGTAAATTTTATGTTTGTTTTGTAATTTAGTTTAGTTTTGCAAATCATTATAAATTTGTAATTACAACTTTTGATTTTCTACAAATTGTGGAGGTCCAGGACATAAGATTGCAACTATTGAGGAAGGTCGAGGCCCTATTGCCCTATGATGACCTACCTCTCTATCAGGACCCACCATTCCAATATGATATTGATCAGGTAAAGTTTTTGTTAATTTTATGTTTTACATTAGTTTTTCATATCATTATAAATGCATACTTAAAAATTTTGATTTTTTAATATTATAAGGGAAATCGTCACGACCTAAATGAAAGATTATACCGTCGGTATCTTTGTTGTCACCATACACAGATCCTGAACGCGCGAAAAAGAGAAAAAAAAAAGTGTTAAAGGAGCAGGTGGCGGAAAGTGTACCAATGTTGGATGATATGGTTGAGAATGTGTACAAGTAGTACAAAACTTCGTCTTCTTTAGACCTCAAGTATTGATAAAAATATTTATTACATTTGTTTAATCTGATTACTAATCTAATATGACAAACTTTCAATTCTTGTTTTGATTTTAGACATTACATCGACGGTTATCTGATGGCATTCACCCTTGAAGAGTTTCATACCATTGAGGATAAGGATAGTTGGTTGACATTAGAGCATATCAACGGTTACTTACAGTGTCTACAGATAAAAAAAAAAAGTGGGTGGTGGGATAAGGCTTATGATAAGAGATACGCAGTGCATGGATCAATAGTTTTTGTAAGTGTCTACATTTCATATATTTAAATAATTTTGTTTTTTTATCTTTGTCATGTTTGTTAAGTAGTAAATAATTTTATTACTTGCAGATAGACATGACACTGGTTATGAATAAAGAATACATCAGTCAAGCAAAGACATTTGATCTCGCTACAACTGTTATCTCCTCACACTGGATAAGGTTTGCTAGCAGTTTGGAAGATGTTAAAATCCCTTGATGGTCTGTTCATAATGTAAGTGTCATCGTATGAATAAAAATTATTATTTGGTTGTTCGAATTAGAACTATATCACTAACATTCTAAACATGCAACTGTTGTTTCCGTATAGCCTACATAAGACCCATTAGATAGTCTGCAAGGTGTGCCTAAGAGAGTAGAAGATTGTTATATATGATCCAGCTATAGATATAGAGTTTGAACAGAGGAGAGATGCTATTGAGTCATTGGTCTGCTATATACCGTTGATCCTAGGGTCGATTGATTACTATAGGAAGACTAACACAGAAATGCCACTAATAGAAAAAATATGGGCTATGGAGTGTGTTGATAAATGGAATGTGCCTCAACAACCTGATGGGTAAACACCATTTTTTTAATCATATATTTAGATAATAATGTTTTTAATGAATTATCTAACCCAAATCGGTTATTGTGATATAGGTCTAGTTGCGGGGCATATTATGCAATGTTTATTCATGACATCTTATGCTTTCTAGAGGGTGAGTGGAAGTCTATCCAAACAAAGGAAAACACTCATCGAATAAGGGCATGGATAGCTTTCGATATATATATATATATATGTATGCATTCCAACCCAAGGTATCGGGCAGACGAATGGGGGCGATGGACATTAGATGAGGATGACAAAGTTGTATATGATTGATGTAAATATTCATTTACATTTGATTCATTCATTCGTTATTTAGTAAATTTTTTAAAATCATGTGTGGTAGTATAGGAGGTGGATAGAGAGATAGAATCTCTAAAAGAAATAGTCGAAGTGTTATTTTTATGTAGGTTAAACTACCCGGTTTGTGAAAAAATAAAGGAGACTATGTCAAATTTTTCCACCAAAAAAAAAAAAAAAATTAGGTTAAGTGACAACATAAAAATCTATGTTGGTTTACGAATATAAACATATACCGATGCCGGTTTAAATGAGATGATGTAATTCAATTCCACAGATCAAGTTTAGTAATAAATCTTAACCTAATGTCGGTTTTTATGCAAACACAAAAACCAACGTCGGCTCTTGTCTCTTGTTACATACCGATTTTGATATTTTAGTACCAAAAATTCATAATTTTCCTCCATTTTCTTTGTTTCTAATGATCAAAATGTCCCACAAACTATAAATTTCATGTTATAACTGCAAGACAGAAATGAAGACAAACTTGAGCCAGTGTATCTCAAGTTAGAATGTGCATTATGACCTTATTGCATCTCACAAACTAATGTGATCAATGTAGTCTATATTGCAATATAATTCCTTCATTCTATTAAATTAACATAATTTAAAGCCAATGAGGGGCATTTTTGAACCACCACAACATTAGAAATAAACAAAATTAAAAAAAAAATTGAAAATCAATTTTTGTGGCCCTACTGAGGCCGACGTTAGTTTTTATGGCATCGTAAACACCGAAATCGGGTTTAGACATATCACGATCACCAATGTCGGTTCAATAACCAATGTCGGTTTAATTTACAGACATAAACCGACATCGGTTCAATTGAAAATAAAAAACCGATGTCATTCCAAGTGTACCCACAAAACCCGATCATTTTCATAATTTTTTTCTATTTTTTTTAATTTCTAATTTTTCCTTCATTTGTTTTTTCATTTTTTAATGCTTCCAATAAAAAATTGATATCGAGTTTTACTATTATTCGATTTTTTAACGCTGAACCAAATTAATTTAAACACAAAAACTTTCATATTTTGACAAAACCTTCTCTGTTTTTTTTTTTTTTTAATAATAGAAACAATATCACCCAACCTGCGATATCATATTAATGAATATGAATATACCATTACAACTACCACAAAAATAGAAAAAGACTTTATTTCTGTAGCAAATTTTGACAAACAAATACGATAATAAAGTACTACATTCAACTATTTTATACAAATTATTTCAATGATAAATGCTCATCCTATATAAAGAGGGTAAACCCTAAACATCATATCTATTCATTACAAATTTTCATGATTACCACCATTTTCATCATCTTTTGA
Source organism: Litchi chinensis (assembly GCA_019925255.1). Taxonomy (NCBI): domain Eukaryota; kingdom Viridiplantae; phylum Streptophyta; class Magnoliopsida; order Sapindales; family Sapindaceae; genus Litchi; species Litchi chinensis. The sequence goes on from CM034467.1 coordinate 28,880,480, forward strand.
GGGTGGAATTGAGAATCGTTGATCAAATCGACGTCTCGTGTGTCCAGTCATACCATAAAGGCTGCATTTTTGGGAGGTTCTGGCACGTCAGCAGGGGCGACATTCATTCGAGCCTCTATAGCAACTTCTGTAATGCTCCTAGTAGATCTAGCAGTGGCAGTGTAGCTAGTTCTAGCTTCTCTAGCAACTTCTGTGCTAGTCCCAACATTTTCATTAGCTTCTGCACTTGTCCTAGTACGTCCAACAAGACCTACGCTCATCCCTCCGATCGTAGTTATAAAAGGATTAGGACAATAAAGATGATTGTGTCCCCTTTCACCACATTTTCCACATTTTTTCTTTCGACGACTTTTCCCAACTGAAAGAATTCGTATCTCTCTCGGTCTACCAACTTGTCATCTTCCTTCAAATGGTAGTACATCATACTTTGACTTCCAAAGGAATATGCAAATCTTTTGGGCCAAGAATAGGATTGATCAGACATGCATATGCAGCATCCAGCCATTCTTTGTTATAATAATCATGACAAAGTGTATAATAATAAACATCGTTGACCCTGATATATATGACAAAGGTAGAAGGTTATCGAATGACATTAAATAATGAAAAATAATAATAAAATATAATTATAATACCTGGCAATAGCAATTGGATGATGACATGGCAATTAATCTAGGTCTCAATGCTGACAATTGCATGTCCGCTCAAAAGATTGAACGAAGCTATAACCTAGGTCATGTGCAACTCCAAACTAGATCGACTGTTGAATGGTAGATATCATAGCACTTGTCGATTCATTAGTCATCGAGTTCACATGATCCTCTGTAGTTTTGGTAACCGAAGTTCTGAGTTTCTTAGCATGAACATGTCTATCATTATATCATTTCTGCAACATATGTCTTAAATATTCATGTGCGATTGTTATTAGAAACCAACGTGCTTTCATCATGCATTTGTTCAGCGACTCTGCAATATTGGTGGTCATCATACCATATCTTTTTTTAGGAGAATATGAACGTGACCATTTTGTCACTCAATATTGATAAATTTTTCATGCATTTGCAGACATACCCCTTGAATTTGTTCCAAATATTTATCACAATCTGGCCTTGTATAACAATATACTACAAGGTAAAACATATCCTCCACATCTTTTTGCTTTCTATAGTGTTTCTTCAGGTTTTGTTTCAAGTGGAAGAAACAGAACATGTGTGGGACTTCGAGAAAAACATCACACATTGCATTCGCAATGCTTTTATGATGATCAGATACAATAATCAAATCTGATGGCAAATGTTGTCTCTCACCGATAATCTCTCTTAATCTACTTAAGAACCAGGTCCATGAATTTGTTCAACTCTCCAACACCAAACCCAAAAGCGATAGGATAAATCATCTCATTCTTATCTTTGCATGTAGCAACAAAAGTCACTCATTTATATTCATCTTTTAAATGAGTGGCATCAACCGCAACAACCTGTCTGATATTAGATCGAAAACCCTCAATTGAGGCTCCAAGTGCAATGAATGAATATAAGAACCTATTGTTTTCATCCATCTCAATTGCAGTCATTGTACTAGGGTTTGTTTCCTTTAACATGTGAAAATATGAAGGAAACTGTTGAAATGACTTATCTGCTTTTCCATATGCTAGTTTCTCGGCATATTGTAAAGACCTCTAAGCTTTAGTGTACATGATTTGCACACCATATTGCTCCAATATTTCTACAATCAAAAGTTGAGGTATTATATTATCAAGGCTCATTTTTTTCTAATACAACGTTGCTACAACAACCATCTTTACACTCTGTCTATGTGACTCGTAAGCATCCTGACAACATGTGTACTCCGACACATACTTATACACATACCACATAGAACCATCCTTTTTGCATCTTGCACGAACCTTAAAGTTGTAGCTTACATCCTTACAATCAACCTCATATCTAACCATATATATTGATGCCTAGAATTAAGAAAACATTTTTCAATGGCTACATTCAGTTCATATTTACTATAAAAAAAATGCACCTTTATACAATGTATCATGTTGGAAAAAGGTCAATATAGCAGTTGATGTAACCTTAATTTCACATTGATCTACACCAAAAACAATCCAATATGGTTGTAAAGGGTTGGTTTCAAATTGTGAACCCGAAAATTTAACTTCTGAATACTTCACGGTTTCTGCATCAACTCCAATTTCAATGTCATCACCTATAGTTTCCTCATTATCATCTCCACTGTTCGATGTCTCATCACCATCACTATCTGCATCTCGATCTTCATCATCATAATCATTTCCGCCAAAATCAAAGTCATATATTGGACTTGCTATGGATGTAAATGTGACGATAGAAGCTGAAACTTGATTGCTACCACTAGAAGAAATAAAATAATTTTGACCTTCACCCATAATCGGACTTACAATTCTATTCGCAGGTGCCTCTACATGCCCTGGATCTAATATTGTGTTGATGACAAATTGAGGGACAGTAGAGCTAATACCTTTAGAATCTCTCACAATCTTATCAACATAAATCTCTCTATAATCAACTTTTTTGTCTGAAATCACACCCGGATACTAAAATAAGTGGTGATAGGTATCTTGACTGCGGGCATTCCCCTAACTCGGAGTAAATAATACAAACGAATATCTCATATTCTTCTATCAATGTCAGTCACTATGTAAACAAATTCCACCAATCAATAAAAATTGACATTTTTAGAGGTCCCCCTCATGAATGTCTCACCCTCAACATAATTGTTCTTATTCCACTCTCCATTACATTTGACTATTATCAGCACTTCACCCATTCCTATAAAATTTAAAGTATAAAATAAATAAATTAGTCTAACACATACTCTCCTCATATTTAATATCTAATTTCATATTATAAAATTCATAAAAATCTTACCAAATATAACACATTTGATCAATACTAAACATACACAACAGAAGGAATTGAAAAAAAACCAATAAAAGTCAGACATAACCCGAATCAAGTTATAAGTATCTACAAAACCCGAATTCGGTTTTTCGAGTTTTATAGATACATATAACTCGATTCGGGTTTTGTGAGATCATATAACCCAATTCGGGTTTTCAGGTTTTGTAGATATATATAACCCGATTCGGGTTTTCAGGTTTTGTAAATATATATAACCCGATTTGGGTTTTGTAAAATAATATAACCTGATTCAGGTTTTGTGAGATCATATAACCTAGTCTGGGTTTTGTGGGATCATATAACCCAATTTGGGTTTTGTGGATACATATAACCCAATTCGGGTTATGTGTATACACAAAACCCAACTAGTCGTAGAAAACCGTAGTTCCTTTTTTCTCTTCGTTTTCTGTAGATCTCACTCACATAAAGTTAAATCACTCTTATGGCCTAAAACTAAGCAATGTTAATAAAATAAATTGAAAATCAACTAACAACAATTACATACCTTAAAACTTGAAGAAAAACTTGAATGTGGGGTTTGTTAGAGACAAAAAATCTTGAATGTGGGTTTTTAGGAGTCAAAGAACCTTTAATAGATGCACAAATAATCGTAAATGGATGAGAAAAAAATTGTAGAGAATGGGAGAGGTGAGAAGCATTTGGAAGAGAAAAGGGAAGAAGAAGAAGAAGAAGGGTAATTTGGTAATTTTGGATAAAGTTATAAAGAGAATTTTAAACTAAAAAATACTTAGAGGTATTTTGGGTAACATGGGTATAGATAGCAATTAGTTTATTTGAGAGGTGAAAAAGGAATTTTTATAAAAAAAAGGGATAAAAGAGTATTTTTTTTCTTTTACTGCGGACTAAATTTGAAAAGCACTCAATGTAATATTTTGTTGTGCTTGTTTCTATATTTCTAAAATTTTCTTAGAAAAGTTGTATAAATTTACTAACTTTAACTTTGATGGATTACATTAATCTGTAGAGTTGATTTGTTTCCATATTTTACAGTTTCAGTTATTATAATTAAATCCATTGACTACACTATATATTTTCTTTTTTCACCTTCATCAGTTGTGTCTCTGGCTATATATAATTTCAACAACTTTTAGTTTAGTTGTTAATTGTGTTGACTATAGCATTTGTTTTGTTTTGTTCCGTTCATTTATTGATCTTGGAACTAAAATATCCATTGACTAAGAGTGGAACAAGTGAATTATCAAATTTTAGCTTTTGTTGTAACAGATCAACCTGTTCTACACGCAATAAATCACTTCATTATTAGATTTTGGTCCATTTAAAATGTGAGCCAAACCTCCTGTTCCCAATTTCAGGCCTCTTCTTCTCGTTAATTTCTCTCCTGTGTTGGCTGTTTGATTGCTGAACACTTGCTGTTTTGATTGAATAGGCATCATAGTTAACTTGTGATAAAATATTCTGCAAGCTCAAGGTAGTGAACTTACAACTTTTAGCACACGTTTTATTCTTTTGCAATTTACAGTGATTTACATACCTACAAATGAACTAGATATGCAATTGGATTTGCTACGACTACAGGGACAATCCAATGAATCAATTTATAAACCCATGCTCAAATCTTCTAATTGTTGAAACCATGATACACCATGTTCAAATCTCATGAAAATCATTTTAACAACTAAACTGTATTGAATAAACATATCTTGCTCTAAATACTCAACAATATAAGAAAGTTTGCGGGAGGCTTTTTTTACCTTCGAAAAATGACCTTGCCACTCTTTGTGTGGGGGCTTGCACTTTTAGGTATCATTTTACCTTGTTTTGAAAAGAATGGTGCCATTAGGCATTAGCACCCCACTTCACAAAAGCCTGAAGAATTTAACCATAAGTAGACCAAATGATCTTATCACTCAAACAAGCAAAATATAATGATGTGGAGTTTCTCGGTATGCTGTTTTTCTTGTTTCGGTTGAAATAACAAAGCAGGTAACATATCACTAAATCAAGATGACTAAACCAAACAAAATGCCAATCCTACTTATATTATAACCATAATTGGTCATTTACTGATTTAGTGGCATGGTTTTTGCAGAGACCATTGTACAAGCTAGGATCAAAATCCTCACCGAAGCACAACCTTGATGTAGAAATATAATAATCGCCCTACCAACTAATATCTCGATGGTGTAAATCAATCCCACTCATCCGAAGAATCTATTATTCTTATTAAGAATTAACTAGGAACAGCAGACCTGTTGTTTCTGTGTTGGAGAATCATGCAGGAGGCTCACCTCCCTCTTCAGAAATGCAGGCAAAGCAAAGGCTGCTGAGTGAATCTGTTAACAGAACAACATGATACAAACATTAGTTTGCTATCAATGTCAAAGATTTATGAGAACTTCATTGATTATTTCATTGTAGCATGTTAAGGGGTTGCACTTTCATGTTTAGCTTAAAGATTAGACAACATACAAGAAATTCGGGATGCATTTCCATCATGATTCGAATTCAGAAAAACTTCAAGCATCATTATCATGGCGGGAAACCAATTAAAAGTCATCCAACCATCAAGAAGTTGAAACTCACTTTTCCCAAGTAACTCAGGAGTGGGGGAGTAGTTTCATTCCATTCAAAATTAATATAGGCAAAAGAATATTTATGTTCCAAATGGCACCTCCATCAAAAATCTTAACCAAGTTGAGGGTTTAAAAGTGAACCTGCCGAATTCAGAGGCCTAAAGAGGCAAAACATTAACATAAATATGTAGCGTATCCTTAGTGATAACAGCATGATAACAGGTAGTATCCCTCTATTAAAACAATGATATAATGTTGCAGAAGAAAAAGAAGATCCATTCTGACCCTAGAATTTATCAGGTCCATTATACATAAATCAACAATCATAGTTATCTCTACCATATGTCCTGTTTATATACTCCCTAGTATTACCATTATTTCAACAAATCATTTCGTTTCTAGTTTATATAAATGCAAAATATTAGACAGTCAAGCCAAAAATCTCATATGTGAAGTAATCACTCAACGACCAGATGAGCCAATAACTGTCTTCCAAATCTGTAAACAGTTAAGTTGGTTCCATAATGAAAGAATTTTCACAACACTGCATTTAAGATGTTAAGTCGGTACATAAACCACTAGAAGCCACAACTCACCTCAACAACGACACACCTACAACCATTGAAGCTTATCTAAGCAAAACTATGAGGAAGCAAAAGCTAATGAAAGCTGGACTAGAATTGAGAAGATTTTACCTCTGAATTACAGAACCTAAGTTCTCTTTTATGCTTGATAGCTCCCTCTAGCTTCTCAATAGGATTTATGGGGTTAATGAAATCAACAGGAGGTCCCTCTCTTGAGCATATCAGGAATCCAATCACACCACTGCATGCCAAGCAAGAAAAGATGCATCAAGAAAGAAATGTTTCACAGCATGTTATTCCATAGCATTTCTAAAATCAATCCGCTGGACAACTATAAGACCCTAATGGTAGGTAACAAATTTCCTGCCACCACCCCCCCCACCCCACCTTCCCCACCACCCAAAAAAAATAAAAAAATAAAAAAACAGCAGAGTAGGGTAAATCATTGCCTTGGATATGTTGGTACACTCGCCCAAGCATACTGGACAGAACCCTTAAATGTTTCGCGGCAGATAGTAATCATATCTTCAATAAGGTGTGTATGGAGCCACATGCTTTCGGCCATGTTGCAGAGGACGCCACTAACAACTAGAACCTGCATTTTGGATTACATACCAAACATTATTAGATTACAAATTTATGACCACAAAACAAATAAACTTTGCTGGGAAAGAAATGAAATCTGAAAAAGATACAACAAAGAAGCGGACAGAGTAAGCTTGCACAACATAAACAATCTAGAACATATGGAATTTGTTAGATAAAACCTACCAATTATGCACTCATGCTGAAGCAGCTCCGATGGATACATGTTTCACAATGTATCTAAGGAGGGCCTCTCTGGTAGCATTTTAGTAGGCCCATCCATCTTTACATTTTGGTTCTTTCCACAATTAAGTCCAATAAATCTTTGGGAAAACTGCATTTAGATTCTCCAACCTTGCTTGAAATTTCACTTCTAGATAAAAGACCCTTTACTTGAACAAACCTCCCCTAAAATTGGTTAAATGGTTGACTAATAGAAAACATAACGGTAGAAAGGGAAAATGGATTATTCAAGTGAGACATTATTTAAATCAAGGTTTTGTTGAGATGTTCTAATGGTATTTCGCCACATTCTCCAAAAACTGATAATTATATATACTAAAATGAAATTAAAGTATTACTTCAACCAAAAAAAAAAAATTGAAATGAAATTACAATAGATCCACTATGGGCTAGGCCACAGAAAAAGGGCCATAAAGTTGAGGCCCAACAGCCCAATCAGAGGCAACATTAGTTTCTCTGTTCTGCTGCTTGCTTTCTTGTTCAAATACTGGGTCATCTACCATATTCAGACATCATAGAGCACCGTTTATGTTTCAAAATTTCTTGTTCCAGAAGCAAACATGTCTGCTTCAAAACCCCCTTCTCCTCCACTCAATGATCATATCAACTAAATGTAGCTGTGGCCATGCTTGTAGCTTTTTAATTATTAATATTAAGGGCAGAAAACTCAATTTTATAAGAAATATGTTATTTTATTATTGATATTAAAAACACATACATTATAATAAACATCTACATAAAAATCAACCTAAAAGCAATTCATATATTTAATAATAAGGTACAAAAAGAAATATAAAATAAAATAAAATAAAAATTGAGATGACTTAATGATAAATCCGTCACATACTCATATCAATAAAATTATGAGTTCAAATCATGTACTATCCTACTCCCCAACTCAATTAAAGGACAAAAAAAAATCCAAAACTACTTATCATTGAGAGTACAATAAATCCAATGATAATGATCCCAATTCTTCAATAATTTCCTCCATGAGTCCTGCCATTGAACGTGTTGCTTTGGTTTTCTTTTTGTCTCCCTCTCTCCGTGTACCGCAACTAGTACTCAATTAATAGTAATCAACTCTTCATCTTCCGGATGGAACCGGAAACCAACAGCTAATCCAATGTTGGAAAACCTAGCTATATTCTCCATAGTTTCCAAACTGCGTTATTTTAAATATCAGAGTAGAGTTATCAAATAGAGAAACCAGAGTTGCAGTAAATTTGATATGAATGAAATAAAGCAAAGATGACAAAGGTGTATATATATATATATATATATATATATAGATTAATAGATTAATTATTGAGGAGGTTCACGTGTGTACATGTTAATTTATTCTATTTCCTATATAAAGAAGAGTTTTAGTTAATCTAGACTTCTTAATTGATATTATATAAAATATTTGTTTATTTTTAAATAATTATTACACTTATCTAGTTTAATATGTGTTCGAATATTTGACATCAAGTTTCCTTTCTATTTTTTTAAACCTTTTATTTTCAATATATATATATTGTAAATTGATTAAAATTATGTATGTGTATATATATATTAAACTTGAATTATTAGAAGAAATGACCTGGATAAGCATCAAGTGCACTGTCAAAGCAATGAAGAACTCATGAATACCATAGACAAAAAATTGACAGTAACATTTAAACGCCATATTAGCTGCTTAATTGATTCACTAGAGGGAGTGAAGTATTGGTAGAGAATGGACCTAATCCAATCCACAATAGAAAATGCATTTATGTCTCTGTTGGTTTTAGTTTCAGCTGGGCCTTGTTTAAATTCAACCAACTTTTGGGCTTTACCTGGGCCATGGATCAAGATTACAAAGAGTGACAATATTTACACCCCTAAAATATTGTATGCGTAATCTTTTTCTAAAAGTGCATCCCAAAACTTTATTTATCAAACGACTTTAATTTTAATTACAACCAACTTAAGAAAGATGTAATTTCTTAACTTGAAGACTAATAAAAAAAGCTTTTGTTTTGAGTAGCGATATTTGCACCTCGAAAATTGTATGTGCACTCAGGGCTAATCCTAACATTTTAAAAACCCGATGCGAAAAAATCAAATGGATATCTTTACTCATATAATTAATTTTTTAAAATTATGGTTATATATATGTATATATAACCTATTTTATCATATTTTTGGTATGCATATAATAATTTTATTATGAAAAAATGACATTGTAAGACAAATATATTCATATAAAACAAATAAATTCATATAATGATTAAAAAAAAAAGTTCATTAGAAAAGCAAAATTTATCCATACATACAAAAGAGCTTATAAAACATCATTTTAAATGTCTTCTTTTAGCAATTTTAGGAGCAAATTCATCAATAATATTTTCAAATTCAATCTTTTCTAAAAAATCGTTTTCAACGCATAAAGTTGTCAATCCATTTTGTGACATATTTTTTTTTAATTCAAAATTTAACAACACATTAAAAACAATAATAAAAAAATAAAAGATAAAAGAAAAACCATAATAATAATATAATTACAGTCGCACCCAAGAATCCTTTGAGGATTGAGGCCCAAGAAAAGGGGTGGGCCGTAACAATAAAATTTACGTTTTATTATAACGACCCAACCCTCCCTTCTTGGGTTGCCCTCAGGCCTAACTCTCAAGATATTTACGGGTTGACCCACTACTTAACTATATTGTCCTCTTTGAGCTAGCTCAACTCCGAAGGCCCTCATAGATTTTTTTTGCGTCCCCTCCCCTCGAACTTGGCCACTTCTCTATAAGTGCCACCAAGTTCTTAGTTTGGTATCAACCATAAAATCAAGTAGAATAAATATGGTCTTATTTTGTTTGATTATTATTTGTGATGTTGGCGTGATAAGAAAACATTTTATCATGCAAGGGGTGATAAAATGATCTTCTATCACGGATAAAAATAATATATAAAAGGATCTTCTATCATGGATAAAAATAATATATAAATTAATAGCATTTTATAAAATATTATATTATATTATATTATTATTTGTGATGTTGGGGTGATAAGAAAGCTTTTTATCACGCAAGGGGTGATAAAAGAATATCCTATCACGGATAAAAATAATATATAAATTAATAGCATTTTATAAAATATTATATTATATTATATTATTATTTGTGATGTTGGGGTGATAAGAAAGCTTTTTATCACGCAAGGGGTGATAAAAGAATATCCTATCACGGATAAAAATAATATATAAATTAATAGCATTTTATAAAATATTATATTATATTATATTATTATTTGTGATGTTGGCGTGATAAGAAAGCTTTTTATCACACAAGGGGTGATAAAAGATATCCTATCACGGATAAAAATAATATATAAATTAATAGCATTTTATAAAATATTATATTATATTATATTATTATTTGTGACGTTGGCGTGATAAGAAAGCTTTTTATCACGCAAGGGGTGATAAAAGGGTCTTCTATCACGGATAAAAATAATATATAAATTAATAGCATTTTATAAAATATTATATTATATTATATTATTATTTGTGATGTTGGCGTGATAAGAAAGCTTTTTATCATGCAAGGGGTGATAAAAGAATATCCTATCACGGATAAAAATAATATATAAATTAATAGCATTTTATAAAATATTATATTATATTATATTATATTATTATTTGTGATGTTGGCGTGATAAGAAAGCTTTTTATCACAACATGGTGTGACAGAACAATGCTCTATCACGGAGACGTGAGAGTTGTTCACTAAATAAGTCCAACGTCTATTTTAACAACTACGTAACGTGAACTTATTCACATCAACGTAACAGTTGTGCAGTGAACAAGTTCGACGTTTAACACAACATCTGAAGTTGTTAAAATTAAACAAAACACATGTATAACATCAGTATAACGTCCGACTTGTTCTTAGAACAACTCCCACGTCTACTTTAACAAGTACGTAATGCTAACTTGTTCACCCCAACGTCAAAGCTGTTTAATGAACAAGTTTGACGTTTAGCACAACGGCTAAAGTTGTTCACATTGAACAAAATGTCGTATGACATAAGTATGACGACAGACTTGTTCGCAAAACAATTCCAACGTCTATTTTAACAAGTAGGTAACGTCAACTTGTTCCCGTCAACGTCAGAGTTGTAAAATTAACAAGTTTGATGTTGAGCACAACGTCTCAAGTTGTTCACATTGAACAAAATGGCATATCATGACGTCAGAGTTGTTCGTGAAACAATTCCAACGTCTATTTTAACAAGTAGGTAACGTGAACTTGTTCCCCCAACGTAAGAGTTGTTAAATGAACAAGTTTGAAGTTCAGGACAACGTCTCAAATTGTTCACATTGAACAAAATGGCTTATCACATAGGCATGACGTCAGAGTTGTTCGTGAACAACTCCAACATCCATTTTAACAAGTAGGTAACGTGAACTTGTTCCCCCAACGTCAGAGTTGTTAAATTAACAAGTTTGACGTTGAGCACAACGTCTCAAGTTGTTCACATTGAACAGAATGACATATGACATAAGCAAGACGTCAGAGTTGTTAGTGAAACAATTCCAACGTCTATTTTAACAAGTAGGTAACGTGAACTTGGTTCCCCAACGTCAGAGTTGTTAAATTAACAAGTTTGACATTCAGGACAACATCTCAAGTTGTTCACATTGAACAAAATGGCATATCACATAAACATGACGTTAGAGTTGTTCGTGAAACAATTCTAACGTCTATTTTAACAAGTAGGTAACGTGAACTTGTTCCCCCAACATAAGAGTTGTTAAATGAACAAGTTTGACGTTCAGGACAACGTCTCAAGTTGTTCACATTGAACAAAATGGCATATCACATAAGCATGACATCAGAGTTGTTCCTGAAACAACTCCAACATCCATTTTAACAAGTAGGTAACGTGAACTTGTTCCCTCAACATCAGAGTTGTTAAATTAACAAGTTTGACATTCAGGACAACATCTCAAGTTGTTCACATTGAACAAAATGGCACATCACATAAACATAACGTCAGAGTTGTTCCTGAAACAACTCCAATGTCCATTTTAACAAGTATGTAACGTCAACTTGTTGTGTTAACATCAAAGTTGTTCAATTAACAAGTTTGACATTAGCACAACGTCTGAAATTGTTCAAATTGAACAAAATGGTATATGACATCAGCATGACGTCACAGTTGTTCTTGGAACAACTCCAACGTCCATTTAACAAGTACGTAACGTTAACTTGTTTTCACCAATGTTAAAGTTGTTACATGAACAAGTTTGACGTTAACACAACGTCTGAAGTTGTTCAACTTGAACAAAATGATAGATGACATCAACATGACATCAAAGTTGTTTCGGAAACAACTCCAACGTCCATTTTAACAAGTACGTTACGTCAACTTGTTTCCACTAACGTCAAAGTTGTTTAATGAACAAGTTTAATATTTAGCTCAATATCTGAAGTTATTTAAATTCAACAAAAACGCATTGGTGTGATAGGAGAGCTTCTTATCATGCTTTTCGTGACAAAAGGCTCTCCTATCATGCTCAAACATGAAGCTTGCTATGGGCATGATGCCAAATTCTTTTATCACGGCCAACCGTGACATAAGACTCTCCTATCACAGATAGACTATTAAATGATGACATCATAATACATCTTTTAAAAAATGCATAGGCATGATAGAAGAGCCTCTTGTCACGGTGAAGCATGACAAAAGGCTCTCCCATCACGCCTAAGCATGACTCATTCCTTTGCCATGATATGAGGCTCTTCTATCATGGCAAACCATGATAGAGAGCTCTCCCGTCACGGTTAGAGTAGTAAATGACTATTTGTCATTGTTTTTTTTTTTTTTTTTGAGATACTATTATTTTTAATTAAAAAAAATTGTATATTAAAAAATGAAAACCATGTCCTCTCTCTCTCTCCACCTAGATCATCTCTCTCTCTCTTATTCTTTTATGTTTTTTTTTTTAATTTTTTAAATGAAAGTAGATGAGTTGAAGATCTGAGTTTCTAATCCAGCTCAAATCTAGGATGAATTATTTTAAATTTTTAATTTTTTTAAGAAATTTTGTTTTTTTTTTTTTGCTTTTTTTTAAAAAAAAAAAAAATTAATTAAGGGTGCGACCGCACCATTGTTTCAGCGTGGTCGCACCATTGCTTCAGCGGCTAAGTGTTGGTGTGCGACCGCACCATTGATTCAAAGTGGCCGCGCACCAACACCAGTGTTGGTGCGCTGCCGCACCACTATTTTAGCGTGGCCGCGCACCAATACCAGTGTTGGTGCACGGTCGCACCACTACTTTAGCGTGGCTGCGCACTTATACCAAAGCTATCCAATTTAATTTTTAACTTTAAAATATAGAAAAATATAATAACTTAAATGGAATTATTTTATATAAAATAACTTAAATTGGATTAAAATATTATTTAAAAATATTTTGTATAAAATAATTTTATGAAATTTATTTCTTAAAAATATATAAAAGTATTTTTTATTTTATTTTTTATATAAAAAGTTACTCTTACAATTTAACTTTTGCACATAACTTATGATGACACTAAAATATAGTAATTTTATTTTTTGTTAAATTAAAATTCTTACTTGTTATTGAATTGTAAATTCATTTAAAATTGTTTGTGAATGCGAATTTAAAATGCAATTTAATTATGATCTATTTTTTTAAAAAATAAAAATTATTATAGTAAAATTTTAAAAATATGATGACAGTGGAATCGTGATGGGAGACTGTCCTAGCATACTTGCTGTTGTCATGTATAGGCATGATGAGATAGCCTCTCGTCATACCTAAGTGTAATGAGAGTCTTCCGTCACACTTGCCTTAGGTGTGATGGGAGGCTCTCCCGTCCCATCACGGCCAAGGCTTGCACCACTCATGGGTATGTGGTTGTATCACTGTTGTAGTGTGGTCATGCATCTATACCACCGTAATCAAATTATATTTTTAAATTTTTATTTTAAAATATTATAAAATATCATAATTGAAATTAGAAACTGTCCCATCACACTTGTGTGTGATGAGACGCTTTCCTATCACGTCTTAAGCATGATAGGAGGTTTTCCCATCACGCCAAATAGAAGGCTCTTTCAAGGTCTTCCTATCACTTATAGGTGTGATGATAGGGCCTTCTGTCACAACTTGGGTGAAAATAAAGTCTTCTCTCATAGCATAAACGTGGCAAGAAGGTCTTTTGTCATGCTTGTTATTTTTTTTCTACTTTTTTTGACCCTACCATATTTATTTATTTATTTATTTTTGATTTTATGCAATTACAAATCAATTAAATTACTCATTATTTTGAAATTTGATTTTAATTTATCGTATTAAATAATTTTTTTTTGAAATAGTATTAAGTACAGTTATTAATATTAGTACAAGACAAGAATATCATTATTGTCATACAATCTACACTCCAAGAAAGAAAGAAATTTATAATAACAACTAAATAAAAAACCTTATTAAATGAATGCGAAAGGTACAAGTCAAGAAACTTGACTAGAAAATTTAAATCCATTTGATCAATTTAATGTCCAAAAACATATATAATCATGAATAAAATATTATATAAATAAATTAATGAAATTTATATTTTTTTCTTAAATTTAATTTTTTTTATCACCGTAACATTGAACTTGTTCCAATTTAAGTTTCTTTATAATCTTTATTTTCTTCATTTTTAATCCAATTTAATATTCTATTTTATATTTTACAATATAGTAAAATGTACTAACTTAAATTGGATTATTTAAGAAAATAATTTATATTGAATTAAAATATTATGTAATTATATTTTTAAATAAAATAAGTTTATTAAATTTGTTTCTTAAAATACATAAATGTATTAACATTTAATTTCTATAATTTCAGAGATATTTTTGTTAAAATTTATTTTTACATTTACATATTCATCTAAACAAATTAATTGCATCTAATGTCTCTTACTAACCAAAAAATCCTTCAGCATGATAGGAGAACTTCCCGTCACATTTGGCTGTGAAGAGACGAGAGAGCCTCCCGTCATACTTGACTTAACGAGAGAGCCTTCTGTTATGTGCAAGGCAAGCGTGACGAGAAAATCTCCCGCCACGCTTAGAAATGATGATCGTGATAGGAAATTGTCCCGTCATGTTTATGTATGACAAGAGATAAGTGTGACTTAACAGACTCCTATCACATTTCTGTTGTTAATATAATAAGTTCATTAAATTAATTTTACATTTAAATCAAGTTAAACTTTTTTAAAACTACAATTTTAACTTTTAATAAAATTTAAAGCTTATTTTGATAACATCACATTATCTTTGAAGTTCTTGAATATTATTATTTCATAACTTTAAAAAAATTTTCACTTAAAAGAATATATAAAATATGCAACAAAAGTTTTACTTGTCAACTAGAATTTTATTAACATCATTACTTATATCAATTTTAACGACAATATAAATTTCAACCCATAAAAAATTAATATAAAAGAAAATAATAATTTTTTCATTTTTATGCTAATAAATTCAACCGCAAGATTGTAACTTTTCTATTAAAATAATTATTATCACCCCCTCACACCAAAAACCCATTCTCATAATCCTTCAAACGTCTAAGACTAAACATAAGGTCTACATTAAACATTCTTAAACCAAATGAAATAACATGTGCTTCTCCAATTGTTGTGTCAATATTTAATTTAAAACATCCTTAATTAGATGGTTTCCAATTGATAAGAGTTGAAACACTTAGAATCTTCATAATTTCTAAAGTGGTAATTTTTAATATAATAATTTTAGTGAAACACATATCTAATCAATAAATTTTAAAATGTCAAATTTTTATAAATTCTAAAGTGGAAGCCTTCCATCAATCATAGGTGTGTGACTGTGCTCACATCATGATATAGTTACGTACTTATTTCAATATTGGTGTGCAGCTACATCATCGTTTTAACACTACCGCACTCTTATACCAATACAAGTTTTTCATTGATCATGAGTATCCAGCTGCACTCAAATTCTGGTGTGGTCGCATGTTGGTGCGCGGCCACACCATTGTCTCAGCGTGGTCGCGCCCCAACACTGGTTTTGGTGCGCAACCGCACCATTGTTTTAATATGGGCACCACCAACACTGGTTTTGGTGCGCGGCCGCACCATTGTCTCAGCGTGGCCGTCCGCCAACACTAGTTTTGGGGCGCAGCCGCATCATTGTCTCAGCGTGGCCGCGCACTAATAACAATGCAAGTTTTTATTGATCTCAGTGTTGGTGCACGGCTGCACCACTATTTTAGTGTGGCTATGCACCCATTTACTGTAAGCTTTTCATGGATCATGACTGCGCGGTTGTACTCACATCTTGGTGCGGTCGCGTGCTTACTTCAGTATTGGTACGTGACTGCACCACTATTTTAATGTGGTCACGCACCTATACCTGTGTAAGCTTTTGATTGATCCTAATGTAGGTGTGCGATTGCATCACTATTTTAGTGTGGCTACACATCCATACCTAGTGTTAGTGCGCAACCACACCATTGTTTTAGCGTGACCATACACCCCTACCAGTGCTTCTAATCATGTTTGCCTCATGTCCCATACAAGCGTGACACATAGGAAAACGTCGTTATATATATAATTTAATATTCTTTTAACACTTAATATCCCAATATAAGAGTTTTAATTAAGTATACTTCAATAAAATTTTAGAGCTTTCGCATATTAGTATTTGATAATTTATTTTATCATCACATATAAATAAATTTATCACTTATAAAAAAATAAATTAATATGTAACGTAATCTAAATTTTTTATATAATTTTTAATTAACATATAACTCCGTAAAAATCAAGTTAAACGTTTTTTAATGTACAATTTTAACTTTTAATAAAATTTAAAGTTTATTTTAATAACATCACGTTCTCTTTAAAGTTCTAGAATATTATTATTTCATAGCTTCAAAAAATTTTAATTTAAAAGAATATATAAAATATGCAATAAAAGTTTTACTTACCAACTGGAATTTTACCAACACCATTACTTATATCAATTTTAATGACAATATGAATTTCAACCCATAAAAAATTAATATAATAGAAAATAAATAAATGCAGACTGTCAACAAATAAATCAATTTTTGTTGTTAAGAATCCCACTCTTCTTATTTAGAAAAAACAATAAATAAATAGAAACCATACATGATGAGTAAATGGACAAATACAGACTGTCAACACGTTTTTCTTGCAAAACTAGCATTCCATCACATGAATGTGGTGCAGTGCAACCCAAAGATCACACCAACAAGTAGCACACCATCTAGTCACCATGAAAAATGTATCATTTTGATCCACTTTGCAACCATGCTTTGTGAGGATAGCTTTTTATTAACATACTTCCAATGAAGAGAAAAATGTATGCACTAAAAATATGCTCAAGAAATGTACAATAAAAACTTATATAATTAATCTTAGGACTAGACCAAACTGAATATTTGAAATCCTAACAATATCACGTGGAGGAATCTCCTCTTAACATCCAGATAATCTTCTTTCTTCTCTAGAACCAATTAAGCAACCAACAATCAACATCATTTACAAGCACAAGACTGAATATATCAGAAGAAAACCAACAAAACTACAATGTTTAATTGAAAAAAACTACCAAATTTTTCCTTAAAACAATTCAAGTAGCAACGTGCTTCACATCAGCTTCCCCGAAGCATCATCATTAGGATCACGAAAGGTTTTATGCATCCAATCCATCCATATAGTATAATGGCCATAATTATGACGATATGTTGTGTGGTGAATGGTGTGGTAGTCGGCACCTATTACAGGCCATAGCTTGCCATGGATACAGTCATGGATATTTGCTGTCAATATGGCCTCAAGGAATAAGAGCACTATGTGTGTAGTAAAATGGGTTGGCACTAAAAATAGTGTTACAACATGTGGCACTGCCTGCAATATCCCATCTAGTGGGTGAAACGCCAAACCTGTAATAGAGAAATATTTTTCATTCTAAATGATTAAATCCGAAGAAAATTTCAGTGAAAAGCCATCTGGAAGATGTAATTCAACCAAAGTCTAGAAACACAAATAATGTCATTTATTCATATCTCTAAACACAGAACAAATAATTAACTATGAATCAATCAACAAGATTGATCATATTCATGATTTAGAAATGAAAATTATAACTAAATTAAATGCAACTATAGCAGTAGCTTAACTATCCTTTTTCTGCTAGTAACTTCTGCACTCTTCTTCAAACTTGCTCGTCGTAAAAACAGCACCATTACTAATATCAATTTTAACGACGATATGAAATTCAACCCATAAAAAATTAATATAAAAGAAAATAATATTTTTTTCATTTTTATGCTAATAAACTCAACCGCAAGATTGTAACTTGTCTATTAAAATAATTATCATCACCCCCTCACACCAAAAACCCATTCTCATAATCCTTCAAACGCCTAAGAATAAACATAAGAACTACATTAAACATTCTTAAACCAAATAAAATAACATGTGCTTCTATAATTGCTGTGTCAATATTTAATTTAAAACATCCTTAACTAGATGGTTTCCAATGGACAAGAGCTAAAATACATGGAATCTTCATGACTAGATTAGAACTATAAAAATCCACAAGAAATGAATATGATTAGCTACATCTTTAACTAAAAGAAAAGAAAACAACGAACAACCCAATTCCTAGCTAGAAGAATGCAATCACATACAAACATTGACAACAACTAATACAAAGAGCTTCATGATCACATCTATTTGATCTTTCTTCTTTGCCCTCAGCTACAAAAACAACATTAACAATATTAAAAATTGTCAAAACACGTACATCCAATATCATTGGGATATGTAGAAGAAATTAAAAATTAAAAAAATGGCACCTGATTACTATGTCGATATGTTTTTCCTATAGCTGGCAGTACGAGAATGCAGCCCCGCGCAACACATAAAGGCAAATAATGAAAAATGTCATAACCACTCCTAAAGGTAACTTTTATTCTTTTAAATTCGATCCATACAACTCAAAACCATAACAAAATGTTATAATTACTATTCGAAACTGAGCAAAATGGCTTCCTAATGATAAATAGTCTGCTTATTACCAAATCATCACAAAAACATTTTCCAAACACAAAGTTAGGCTTAAAGATCCAATTGTATTTGTACATTACCACCAAATTAATCCACATTTCTAATAATCCTCATTCATTTTCACAATGTTTTATAACACCCGTGTTAGTACTAATAAAATTAAACCAAAGGGCAAAAAATAACTTATAGTTTAAATCCAAAACCAAAAAGTTCATACCATTTCAAGTTCATCAACTCATAAACAATCAAATTAAAAAAAAAAAAAAAAAATTATCACCAGCAACAAAAACTCATATAAAGCAAATCTTTGCTCTTTCGAATTGGTCTCTGATAATAAACAAGCAAATCAATAAGCACCTACTATAGGAAAAATATATATCATTCTCTCCACACCTATAGCAGTCATACTTGGCAACTCTCAATACGATTACCCATTTCCACAAGATATCATGATTAATTTGTTGCAGTATAGCACCAAAGAATACCAAACCGAACAATAGAGATTGTTTTCCAGTGTTTACCTAAACTAGTCAATATCATAAGCCAAAAAGCAGATATTACTATTAACACAAATGTATGCTTATTCTTTTCGCAACAATGTGAATTATTACATTTGTTTTATTCATCAATAATATAAAACAAAAGAGGAATTTCAAAACCATAGCATTGCACTTACATTTAACATCAAACACACTAAACTGACACAAGTCTAAATGCATCCAATGATCAGGTCAAGATCAAATAACAGGTGCAACTACAAGACCAAAAAAATAAGCTGAGCAACACATAAGCTTGCCTTCTCACTATCCATGTATATCGTCAAAATGCGAAAAGTGATCTCAAGGTATGATCCATATCTCAAAGGGAAACGTGGCAGTAAAAGGAACAATCGAAACAAAATATTTGGCTTCATCAACTAAATGGTCAGGCATCCACCCTTAGCAAATCTTTAAAACCAAACATCATATCAAATCTTCAAAACAACTACAACATCATATCAAAACAAAAACAATGTAAGAGTACTCACAGATTCATTGATGGAGCCAAAGATCTCATCACCTTTTCCTATATACCTATATATGCAACATATATCATCATAAATGTGTAATTGTACCTACATAAAAAGATAATTTTGCAAGTATTCTTTACCATAAATATGAGAAGCAGGAAAATATGGTCCAAAAAATAGAACCCACGTGATATTCTTATCAACGTTTGTAGCCATCCCTTCGATTTTACGCAATATATCTACATACCAAGAACACAAAGGTGAGGGACTCAAGAACAATAACACAACACCAAACCAAAATAGAAAATATTCTTCAAACCAAACAGATGTTATCATAACTCATAAATTGAAATCAGAAAACTAAAGTTGATTATAGCAAAAGCAATCCCCTCCAACACCCGAAAAGAATTTTATAACAAAACACCAAAACAAATATCCCACACTTATAAAGTTGAATCAAAAAAGGATTTGGAGGACTACACATACCAAGAGAAAGAAGAAGAGGAAGAGACATAGAAAAGTTGTGTTGGACAGAAATCACCCACCACGCTCGAACAGCCACCACACCGACACCACCTTTAACACCTAGAAACCACCCATCCACCACCACCAAAATCATCAAACATCACCAAACCCAGATGAAATTCATCAACAATCACCAAAATCTACATAAAACGCAAACTCATCAATCAAACTACAAAAAAGTTAAAAAAAAAAAAAAAAAACCCTTCTGGGTTCAAAACCGAACCCAGTTTTCTGGTTTCGATTTGAACCCAAAAATCAGATTTCAATGGAACCCAGTTTCTGGGTTCGGATATATGAAGAAGGAGAGAAGAAAAAGAAGAGAAGAAAGGCAGAAGAAAAGAATAAAAGAAGAAGAAGATGATGAAACCTCTTATGGACGGCGACCACCATCAAACACCCACCCACAGCCACCCATCAAACGTATCCACCACACCCAAAAACCACCCAGCAGAATCACCCACCACCACCACCATCAACATCAAACACACCCCACACTCACCCATCAAACACGTTCGGATGGCCACCAACATCAACCCAAAAACCATCGACCCACCACCACCATCACCACCACCAAAATCTAGATGGCTTCCACCGATGAAGGCTAAGATAGGGAGAGAGAGATTTGGTCAAGAGAGAAAGCAGATGGAAAGAGAGAGAAAGATAATTGAATGGTTTCTTTTTTTTTCTATTCACTTTCTCTCTCTTTTGTACCCATTTAGCCGGTTACACATTCCCATCCTTTTTTTATTATTATTATTTTTTCCAACATTCCTAACCGCTGGATCCAATTCTTCATCATCCAACAGTTGGATGATCTCCTTTTCTAGTGTACGTATGATACAAACAGCTTTTCTTGTTTGTATCACAGCCAGCTCCTGAAAGTTGGACTAGAATTGAGAAGCTTTTACCTCTGAATTATAGAATCTAAGTTCTCTTTTACGCTTGATAGCTCCCTGTAGCTTCTCAATAGGATTTAAGGGGTTAATGAAATCAACAGGAGGCCCCTCTCTTGAGCATATCAGGAATCCAATCACACCACTGCATGCCAAGCAAGAAAAGATGCATCAAGAAAGAAATATTTCACAGCATGTTATTCCATAGCATTTCTAAAAACAATCCATTGGACAACTGTAAGACCCTAATGGTAGGTAACAAATTTCCCGCCCAAAAAAGATACCAGCAGAGTTGGGGAAATCATTGCCTTGGATATGTTGGAACACTCGCGCAAGCATAATGGACAGAACCTTTAAATGTTTCACGGTAGATAGTAATCATATCTTCAATAAGGTGTGCATGGAGCCACATGCTTTCGGCCATGTTACAGAGGACGCCACCAGGCCTTAAGGCTTTAGCAATCGTCTCAAAGAAAGGTTTCTCTACAAGCTCTTGGGCAGGACATAAATCAGGATGAGGAAAGAATTGACATAAGAGATGTCGTTTCTAGTCTATCAGTTTCTATTTCTCTATATGGAAAGTTCAAAAATCATCATATAATAATCCAAAAATTGAAATAGAAAAGAAAAAAAGGGAGGTTTTTTATGATTTTTCAATCTTTAATAAGATTTATAAACCTTCACAAATTTTCAAAAATGAAAATCATTTAAAGCATAGCTTTTTGACATTCTTAGGTTAATCGGTACGAAGAAAGCATCAAAGAAACTCAACAAAACTCTGAAAAAACAAAGCTTAAAAAATGATGTCGTTTCTCAAGAACTACCTATATTTGGACTCAGTCCAGGATACATTCAGTGTAACATGTAATCTGGAAAATATTATAAAGATGTTACTGGAAGCGTAAGTGAATCAAAGAACATGAACATACCAACAGGGTCTGATGAATCAACAATATTTGCATCATGCTTCCCTTCAGGCGGTTTCCGAAGAAATTCAACAGCTGTCAGTCAAGATAATGGAAGTGAGATCAACAACCATCCACTGCAAGTGTTCATGGAAAATAAAAAGTTCATACATACCATCGCCAATATGCAGCCGGGCACGAGGGTCCTCAAATCCAACAGCTAACTCTGGGAAAAACTTCTCAGAAACCTTGAGTAGAAATTATGTTAACAAGTTGTTCTTCTAGGAAAGGAAAAATTACTACTAGTACAAGAAAAGGCACATCAAATAAATAAGCACTTACATCTATAACCATCTTATCTATCTCACATATCTCAATAAGCTCTACAGAGCTGTGGCGAGAAATCTCCCTAAGAACACCATCACCACCACCAACAACTAGAAATATATTGTGAACCAAACATGATTATATTACAAGTTTATGACTACAACAAAAATAAACTTTGCTGGGAAAGAAATGAAATTTGAAGAAGATACAACAAATAAGAGAGTTAAGGGAGGAAGCCGTCGCTAAACAGAATTACAAAGAGTTAGATCAAGAAGGAACTCTAACAGCCGCTTCTTGCTTGTTATCCTGTCCTTGTAGGACACAACGGATGGTAACAAGGACCAACACCTAAACTATCACTGGATTTTTCAAGATCAAAGAAACACTTAACCAGAACACAAGATGGTTTCTAAGTTAAAATAAAAAGGACAACACACAGTGTGGGGTTCAATTGCTCATGCCTGCTTATTAGATCAAAACACTCACCTTCGCGTGTGGGTTCAAAAACTTCAAACATAAGACTCAAGCTAACCTATTCATTCAATGTTTTTCTCTAAGAGATCCCTAAGGCAAATCCATGTTTAATAAATTACATTTAGACTAATTCACAAGCTTGAACTTTTAATATTAATACTGAAAAGTTTTTTTCTTTGGCATTCTAAATTTTCTTAGATTCATTGTTCTTCTGTGAATTTATCGAAGTTAAATAAAACAGCCAACAGTTTTATACTACCAAACTTGTATAACCATTATTTTCAAGTTTCTGTAAAACATAAGCTTGGTATGGAATAAAAAGAAATCCAATAGAGCGGCAAGCCACTTCGCATGCACAAAAATTTATAAAAAGGCCAATGATAAAAGACACTAAGTATAAAATAGTTGAGAAATTACAATTGTGGTTCGGTTCTTGTAGGGCAGTCCCTTTCTTGAGAAAGAACTATATGACTCGACTAAATTAGATAGAGTAAGATCCAACTATCAAAAATATTGAAGTAATGTATTCACAAAAATATACATAATAAAATTAACAGAAAATTGTAGACTTGTTATTAAGTGAGGTTTAAAATTAAATCAGAAAAATTTTAAATTTTTTATTGGGCGTGCAAACAAAAGGGTGTACATACCATCAAAAGTAGAAATATGGCCACTCTATAGAAAATGCATATATGTGTCCTTTTGGTTTTTGTTTCAGCCGTGCCTTGTTATTCAACCAACTTTTGGGCTTTGACTAGGCCATGGATCAAGATTAGAAAAAGTGGTAAGATTTACACCCCCAAAATATTGTATGCCTACTCTTTTCTTAAAGTGCACCCCAAAACTTTATTTATCAAATAGCCCCATTTTAGCTTCTCTAGTCTTCTCTCACTCTCAAGAGAATTCTAGAGACAGACTCTGGTAAAACTTTAGGTGTTGATTAGATCTAGTCTTTTGTTGTTTTAGGTAAAGATCGACGATCTCTAGCTTCCGATGCGAGCAATAGTAATGGTAACTCCCGGAATGATCCATGTGGGTTATGGCGTAACAATCCAGGATCTCAAGGTTTTCTTATAGTTCATCAGCAGTAGGGGATCAGATTATTGTTTGAGAAGACTCTTTTCTAGTTCACCACCCCTAGTTCCATATAGTTGTTTTGTTGTGGCTATTGTTTTCGGTCAAGGAATTGTGTCCGTAAATTATTTTTTTTTTGAGTAGTTGCTGATCTGTAAATTTGGTTTAATGTTGTTTATGGGTTATTTTAGGTTTTTGAGTTTGCATGTGAGTGGTTGGATTCTAAAAGTGCTAAACCATTTTCATCTGGGCACCTCGGTTTCTCCTCTAAAGAGGATTAAGCTGTTAGTAAATGGTAATAATCCCTGCTTTTCCAAATTTAGTTGGGTATTTAGTGTTTACAATTTCTAGATACCCAAATTTGGGTGGATTTAATGGATAACAGTATATTCCCAAAAAAAAATTATTTATAAAAGATTTTAATTTTAAAATATTATTTATATGAATAAATAATATGTTAAAACTATATATATGTATATGTATAACCTATTTTATCATTGTTTTGATGTGTACATAATAATTTCATTAAGAAAAATGAAAAAAAAAAATAATATCATAACACAAGTATATTTATATAAGACAAATACATTCATATAATGATAAAAAAATTCATTAGAACTCATAAATAAAATTTATCTGTACACTTCAGATAACTCATAAAACATTATTTAAAATGTTTTCTTCTAATAATTTGAGAAGCAAATTCATCAATAATGTTTTCATATTTAATCTTTTCCAATGAATCTTTTTCAATTCATAAAGTTGTCAATCTATTTTGTGACATATATTTTTTCAATCCAAGATCTAACAACAAGTTAAAAAACAATAATAATAAAAGATAAAAGATAAAAGAAGAATCATAAAAAATAGATAATTATAAAAAGTCATAACTCAATAGTGAATATAAAATTATAACTTTACCTCAAAAGTAAATAAATTTTTGGATTCCCACAATCTTCACTTTTAAATTGCTAATGAAATTTAAAATTTTTTACCTAAAAAAAAAAAAAAAAACTAATAATTTATAGTTATATTTTTCTTTGACCATTGAAAATGTGAAAAGAAAAGTAATATAGGATTTAAAATGATAGAATGGGTTTACATAAAACAAAATTTGTCAGCTTTGGGATTCTTCGTATGTAAAAAAATATTTGTTGAAATAAATAAAATCAACAAAAATGAGTTGCACAAATGGTAACCAAGCAATCAAAGCATCATCTATGGAGAGCATCTAGTCGATGGTTTGAACCTGTAGCCAACATTCGATTTAGAAAGAGAGAGAGAGAGAGAAGAAGTCATTAACCTTCTATTTTCTTCAAATTGAAAAAGAGAGAGAGAGAGAGAGAAGAAGTCACTAACCTTCCACTTTTTTTATTTCGAAAGGAGAAAAAAAAAAGGAAGCAAAAGGCACTAACCTTCCATTCTTTCAACCCAGTCGATGGTTGGAAGCTATGGCCAACTTTAAAAAAATAAAAAATAAAAAAAAAAGAGTTAAAAACCTTCCATTTTTTCAAAAAAAAAAAAGACAAGCAAGAAATCATTAACCTTTTGTTTTTTTCAAAAGAAAAGGAGAGAAACAAGAAATCATTAACCTTTTATTTCAATGGGTTAATTGCACTAACATACCCTGAGTTTTTCTTTAAAGGCTTAATATTCAACAAATTCCAATAATTACTGCAGCCCCCCATTCAGTTAGTCAACATCCGTTAGAACTAACGGTTGACTAACTAATAAAGGGTAAGACTGTCAATTAAGCTACAACCAGAATATCAGTTTATTAAACAAATAATTTAAAAAATTATTTAATATAAATTAGAGATATGTAAATTAAATTAAAAAGGGAAAATATATATATTAGATTATTATGAAAAATAATAATCTTCGTCATGGACATAAACAACACTCGACTGTGAAAGACAAACCCAGAATCGAACACAAATCATCGCCATCTGGGATCTCCACCCATCTCTATCTTTATAGAGATTGAAGATCCACGATCAATGCTGTCGAATTTCTAGGTTTGAAAAAAAAAAAAAACAAAAATAGTTATTCATATGCCAAACTCCAACATCTTCATTTGGGCATTTGAAACCAACCTAGATGAATCTTAAACTACCAAATTCCAACATCAATACTGTCAAATTTGAACCAAATTCCAACTTTCATCTGCCAAATCCCACCACACCAACCCACCACCACAAACCACCTTAAATAACCAACATCAATGTTGCCAAACATAATCAATTGTCAAACCCAACAACCAAAATCATCAATCATCAAACCAAACACAAAAAATCATCAAACCTAAAAAAATTGAAAATAAGAAAAAACAAATGAACCTTCAACTAGGTTCAAATCCAAATACCTTCATCTGGGTTCGAACCTAGTTGAAGGGTTTCGAAACCTATTTCTAGGTCTCCATAACTGGAAACCCAGAAATAAGTTTCAAAATTACAATTTATTTAGGGGAAGCAAAAGAAGTAAGAGGAAAGGAAAGAGAGAGAAGGAAAAGAAAGGGAACATCGACAATGAGGAGGTCGGCTATGGGGGAAGAAGTAGAAGTGGAGGTTGCGCGGAAGAAGAAGATAGACGATGAGGAAGGAAGAGGTTGATGATGGGGAAGAAAAAGAAGTAGAGGTCATGGGGAAAAAGTAGAGGTCAAGGGGAAGAAGAACTAAAGAAGAAGAGTGAAAAAGTTTACCTTTTGAAATAAATTTTTGGGGCATTTTTTACTTTTCCTGTTAAAGGGTTAGTTAATAGCTGAATTTAATAGAAGTCAAATGTTCACAGGGGAGCTGCAGCAATTAAACTAATTAGTTGAATATTAAGCCTTTCTTTAAAAGCTCAGGGTATGTTAGTGCAATTAATCCTATTTCAATTAACTACATATAAAAATAGGGAAGATGGTTGATGAACAGTGATAGAATTTCATATCCCAAAATTTGTTTGAAACTGAAATGACAATTTTGGCTTTAATAAAATATAAACAAACTATAAAAATGTAAATAAATCATTAAATATTTGTTTGGCTTATGATGAATGATGAGATGAGATGTAATATATTGTAATTGGATATTTTTAAAGTTCAATAAAAACAATGCAATCTTGGTAAGTAAGGTGACATGATATCCATCTCTACCTAATTAAATTAGGTATAGAGTGGGACATAGTTCATGTAGTCTGTCATAATTGATAACTAAGTGATTGATAGGAGGGAGGATAATAATTGATAGTATGAGATACGAAAAATAAACTATATAGAGAAAAGAAGTATAAATATTTATATATGAAAAAAAAATGGTAATAAATAATTTTAATTGGTGGCATGGGGTGGAGATAGTTCAGGCATGATCTGTCATAATGGATGGAAGGAAGGATAATAATTGATATAGTTTGAAATAAGTTGATGAATCATCTCTGTTTACCATCGATTATGAGTCCTTTTCAATTATTAATTGTGGGGTGACATGGTCACCTGGGTCTTGTACGCAAGCGCATGTATCTGACAGCTAGTTTTTCAAGAAAGAAAAGTGGAGAAACAAGAAGCCACTTCAAGGAAATGAACTTGGGTTGGACTACAAACAAAAAATCATTTTACCACACAAGTTATTCTAGGTTTTGTATACTTTTGAAACATTAATTATATATTTATTATACAAACAAATTATTGAAAAAATTTTGAAATTTTATTAAATTTTGAGCTCCAAAATTTGGAGGTCCGGAACGGTCGTACCTTCTGTACATACTCGGAGCCACCCTATGTACATCCATTATTTGTATGTATACCTAATCAAAAAATTTTAAAATGTTATCATCTGTAAATTAACCCCACATTTTATCATTATATTATTTCTTTATTTACTTTCGATTAAAAACTATAAAGTAACCAATTCAAAATCGTTAAAACAAAAAGTCAAAAACACATAACAAGCATAGAATGAGGTGCCAAGCCTTCCGGATCTAGGACCCACAAATTCTTTTATTTAATTTTATTTAACTTTTTTTTATAATTAAATCAATGCTTTTCTAAATTTTAAAATACTTATAATATTTTTATTTAACAATCTTAAATTTAATTGATCATACTTTTTTTGAATAAATCTTACTTCAAATTTTTAATTAATAAACAGCTAATATCTTAATAGAAAGTTAATATAATTATCACTTAAAATACTCAAAATATTACATATTGTTGTAAGAATATAATATATATAATTTGTAAAGAGTATATATAATTATTTATATTCTTTGAGGGTGTCTTCCTGGAGAGATATATATATATATATATAATCCTTGTTTCGGTGTGTACATAATAATTTAATTAAGAAAAATGGAAAAAATAACATTGTAACACAAATATATTTATATAAAACAAATACATTCATATAATGATAGAAAAATTTATTAGAATTTATAAACAAAATTTATCTGTACATACCAAAGAACTTATAAAACACCATTTAAAATGTCTTTTTCTAGTAGTTTGAGAAGCAAATTCGTCATTAATATTTCCAAATTTAATCTTTTCCAACAAATCCTTTTCAATGCATAAAGTTGTCAATCTATTTTGTGACACATTTTTTCAATTCAAGATCCAACAACACATTAAAAAATAATAACTAAAAAAAAAAAAGATAAAAGATAAAAGACGAATCATAAAAAATAGATAATTATAAAAGGTCATAACTCAGTAGTAAATATAAAATTATTACTTTACCTTAAAAGTGAATAAATTTTTGGATTTCCATAATCTTCACTTTAGATTGTTAATGAAATTTAAAAATTTTTACCAATAAAAAATAATAATAATGATTTAGAGTTATTTTTTTCTTTGATCGCCGAAATATGTGAAAAGAAAGTATTGTAAAGTTAAAAATGATAAAGTGGGTTTATATATGATTGAAATTTATCAACTTTGAGATCCTTTATATATTAAAAGAATACTTGTTGAAATAAATTAGATCAACAAAAATGAGTGGCAGAGATGGTAACCAAGCAATCAAAGTATGATCTATGAAGAGCATCTAGTTGATAGTTCCAACTTATAGCCAACCTTTCATTTTTTCCCCAAGAAAAAAAAAATACTAACCTTCCATTTTTTTTAATTTTCCAAAAAAAAAAAAAGAATTCATTGTCCTTCCACTTTTTCGATTTCGAGGGGAAAAAAGATAGTAACGAGAAGTTACTAACCTTCCATTTTTCAAATCCAGTTGACGGTTCAAACCTATAGCCAACCTTCTTCTTTTTTTCTTTTTTTTTTAATAGAAAACTTACCGGTTAGAGAAGAGTTCTCAGAAGTTTTGATGAAATAAAAAGTGAATGAAAGTTGAGACTATGTGTTTATATTTATAATAAAAGTGTAATAGGGTTATAAGGATTTAAAGAAATTAACAAAATAAAATAGGGATATATTAGACATTTTAGTATTTTAAAAAAAGCTGAAAAATATTTATTTGGAGAAGCTCAAATTTTAAGCTTCTCTAAGTAGATCTTTTTTAGCTTTTTTAATTCCCTAAAAGCTCTACTAGGATGTCAACCAAACGACGCAAAAAAAATCAAGTAGATATTTTGATATTAAAAAAATACTTTTAGTCAGTAGATAAACTGTACCGAACGTACACTAAACCTTCCACTTTTTTAAATTTAAAAAGAAAAACAGAGAGAGAGAGAGAGAGAGAGAGAGAGAGAGAGAGGAGAGAAACAAGAAGTCACTAATCTTCCACTTTTTCGGTTTCCCTAAGAAAATAAATAAATAAATAAATAAGAAAAAAAAGAAGAAACAAGAAGTCAGTAGCCTTTCATTTTTCTAAGAAAAAAAAAAGAAGCCTATGCAAGGGCATGAACTTGGGTTGGACTGGACTACAAACAAAATGATCATTTACCACGTACGCTATTCTAAGTCTACGCATATTTTTGAAACATTATTTATATATTTACTTTACAAATTAATCATTAAAAAAAGAAAGAAATTTATGAAATTTGGAACCCCAAATTTTGAGAGGTTCAGCACAATCGCATCTCCCGCATATGCTCGAAACCGGCCCTATGTGCATCCATTATTTGTATGTATATCTAGTAAAAAATATATATATAGTTATCATGTCTAGGTTACCCCACGTATTATCGTTATATCATTTTTAATTTACTTTTGATTAAATACTAGAAAGTAAGCAATTCAGAATTGTTAAAACAAAAACATATAAAAAGTATAGAATGAGGTGCGAAGCTTCCGGATCTAGGACCCACACGTTCTTTTATTTAATTTTATTTAACCTTTTTTTTATAATTAAATCCAATAGTTTTCTAAATTTTAAAGTATTTATAATATTTTTATTTAACAATCTTAAATTTAATTGATCATACTTTTTTTTTTTTGAATAAATCTTACTTCAACGTTTTACTTAATAAACAGTAAATACCTTCGTAGAAAGTTAAAATAATTATCATTTAAAATACTCAAAATATTATAAACTATAAGAATATAATATATTATTTGTGAAAAGTATATATAATTATTTATAATCATTTTATTTACAATGTCACTCAAGCATAATATTGAAATTTAAAATTAAAATCAGAGCATTATCCTTACCAAGTGAACTTAAGGCCAACGACTTGAGGGTGACTTCCTGGAAATATCTAATGTGCCTTCATCCATACGGCACCTTCTCGCTGTGTCCTTCTCTGTCTCTGCATTTCTAGGAAAGACCTTTTGTGTTTCTCGGAAGGATAACAAATTGCCTTTGGCAAGAAGTTTGTTTGTGTAAACAATTTTTATCGGTATTTATAAACACTACGGGTGTGGTCTTTCTTCTCACATTTTGCTTTACCCTCTCTCTCTCTAAAACTAGATGCTTATCACACTTCGCTTTAGTCTCTGTTTGGTTACCGATCTTCAGGTCTCTACTTTACTCTCTGTTCGATTTTCAGGTCAGAACTGGTGTTGATTTGATCGAGCAGTGAAGAAAGATTTGAGGTGATGGATTGTTTTGGTTTTTGATGTGGTTTAGTGGGATAGTAGTGGAAAATGTTGTTTTTTACTCTCTGTTTTGTTTATATTATCATTATCATGATCTGTTAGTGGTATTTTTCTAATGTAATTTTGAATAATTCTGTGTAATATTGGTGTATTCTAATTTAGAATAGATGTTTGTAATATTATATAGAGAGAAGCACCGAAAAAAAAAAAAAAAAAAGAGATTCTCATTTATTAGCTACTATACTTACAGAGGGTAATCATCAGAGTGATTTATAACTATTTTTAACTCTGCTTTTTCTTAATTTTTAAATTATTTATTTTTACTTACCTTTAAATTATAATTCAGTGGCTAATAAATATCCCCTGTAATTTTGAAGTTTTTGTATGCTTGCTCAATCTTATGAAATGATATTTAAAGTATTACTTATGTTTCGATTAGGTTCGATCAGACCATCGAGTTTAGAAGAAGGTACGGTGACTCCAATTTCAAAAGAAGGCAAAACAAGATCTAATTCAATCTCCAGACGTGGTGTCAAAATTTTTGAGAAGGGGTCTTAGAGACCAAACTCTGCCTCAAGTGTTGAAATTAGTTGAGCTATTATGAGAAATTTACTAAAAACTTGTTGTGACAATATAGCCAAAGTCTGCTCTAATGTGAAGAAAATCCTCATACCTCGAGGATCATCTCCAAAATTATGCATCACAATTGTCCTCTTGATTGAGTGGATCTTCGTTTTTTCTTGGTTTTACTCCTCTATAACTAATGATGCGAAAAACACTGGTAATAACATCGGCTATTGTTGCCTTGGTCCTCTATGTGGTTCTCTATCTCTCAAAAATCGTCTGGCCTGATATGAAGAAAATCCTCATACCTGGGGAATCATCTACAGAAGGAATCCGGATCACAATTGTCTTGTGGATTGTTTCGATCTGGATTGTTCCTTTGTTTTACTACGTTCTTGTGATTAATGATAAGAAAAAGTCTCTCGAGGTGAACAAAATATTGGTTGATGTCATCTGTGTCCTCTATGCAGTTCTCTTTTCCTACAGATCCCTTATTCAGTTCCAACATAGAACAATAAAGTGGCTCTTCCTTTTTACTGAATGTCTGCCATTACTCTTCGTATATGTAAGGCAGACACTACAATTTAATGTTTCTGCAGTGCATTTGTAAATTCAGCTTAGGATTTTGATTTCTACATAACTTTTCAGGACATAGATCCTGGATATAATTTTGTTCGGGACAACATATCTTTAACATTAGCCAGAACTCCGCATCTAAAATAATTGTTCTCCAACATCATAGATTTGTTGTCCAGGGCATACATTATGTCTGGAATCCCGAATTTTAGAAAAATTAGTCGATTCCACTATTAATTTCAGTATCACTTGTTGTCTATTCTGTCCAGTACCCGCTGTATGACCTTTCAAAGACAACAAGGATGGACGGTTCAACATTTTCAAGGGTAACAAGAAGTATGGACGGTTCAATATTTTCGATGTTGGTGATCGTGGTTCTTAGTTGCTACTTGTTGGGGGTTTTTGGAATATACATATTGTTTACGAAACAAGTTACAAGGATATCAAGAAAACCAGCTAAAGCAACATGGATCAAAATCGGGCTAAATCTAGTCCTTTACCTCTTCGGTTTACCTCTTCGGTGGTCACGTAAGTTAATTTACTATTTCGATTGTTTGACAAATTATTTAACTTAGTAATTTGTTATTAAAATTTCTGTTTTCGTTTATTTAAAAAAAAAAAAATCTATTTTCTTTTGCTATGTTTAGTTTCAACCAAAAAAAAAAAAAGGATAATTCTATTTTCCCCTGTAGTTTGATGAAATACCAAAATCTCATTTTGTTTGAGAAATCATTAATCTTCCCTCTATTGATTTGTAAACTAGATAAAAACCCCCCATGTAGTTCATTAAAAAATCAAATATATATATATATATATATATATATATATACCATCAAGTTAGATGTTAAGAGTCCACGTTTGATCGTTAATGTGGAAGCGCAAAATTGTCAAAATAAAATAAAATATAAAAAATATTAATATTTAATAAAATATATATTTAATATTTAAAAAAAAATTCTTCATCATTAATTTCTAAATGGACGGTAATGATCAAAACTATTAATTTCTTTTAAGTATTAAAAATTTTAAAACATTAAAATATTAATAATTTTTTTAGTTACGTCCACCGTCCATTAACATAATGGATGGTGGACATAATTCTAAAAATAAATAAATAAATTTAAAGTTCAGAAACTCCTCTCTCTCTTTTCTTCTCTCTCCCTCTCGACAGTGGTTCTACTTCTCCTCTCTGTCTCTTCTTCTCTCTCCCTCTCGACGATGGTTCTACTTCTCCTCTCTCTCTCTTGATGATGGAAACCCATCGTCGAAAACCCAACTTCTAGATTTTTATCATCAAAAACCCAAAAGTTTCTGGGTTTCCAGTGCAAAAACCCAAAAACTTCTATGTTTTCAGTGATAGAAACCCAAAGATTGGATTTCCTGGGGTGAGTTTAGGAAACCCACCCAAGGAAATCCAACCTTTGGGTTTCCATCATCGGAAACCCAGAAAAATTTAGTTTCTTTTTATTTGGGGTTTTTTTCCCATCATTTTGTTAGGTTTTTTTCTTGTTTTTTTTTTTCTTTTTTCATGTTGCTAACTTTTCTATTTTTTTTAAAAAAAAAATATTTCATAAAAATTTTTAATTAATTTTTCATTTTTTATTTTTAATTAAGGTACAGTTTAGTCTTTTCACGTGCCATCAATGTCAAAATTATTTTCTTATTAATATATTTAACAGAATAGGTAAAATGAGATTTCTACAAACTCTAAGGAGATAATTAGCTATTATCTCAAACAACAGGGGGACAATTAGGATTATCCAAAAAAATAATGGATATTAAAGCTTTGTTTCATTAAACATACAATTTATTATCCCTTTAGTTATTTGGAGGCTTGTGGTACTTATCTGCCCTATGGAAAGGAGTGGGTTGTTGGATTGAAGCTTGCAACAATCATGGCGGATGTTTTCATTCAGGTCATAGCTTCAATATCACTTTGGGAGGCAACGACTTTCTAAATAATAGTACTTGTCTAACAAATGATACGAAAAACACAAAGTTGGGAATCGTAGAGGAAGCTTTTCAGACTGGTATTATGGAGGTGAAAGATTTTACAAAGAAGTGGTTATATTGTTTTAGATGGGGCTTGCAAAATCTAAGGTTTGTGCAAGAGGAATTTAGATCCTCTCCTAATCTAACCTTTTTTTGACCTAATCTTATCATACATAAGCACTTTAGTCAAAGAATGATTGAGAGATGAGATTATATTTCACATTAACTTTTCAACAACAATCACATACTTCAAAATCATTAGAAAAAGGCTCAGATGAGGAAAGGAGATGAATTGATGCAAAAAATCTATATTCTAAGATAATTTTGGTTTTATATGTTAGTTGTGGAGAACAAAATGCATGTCAAGATTATTATTGCTACTTTTTGTATATAGACTTTTCTTAACCACTAAATTATCTTATATTTTACAGTAATTTTGGTCAAAATCTAAAAGTAACTACACACTATTGGGAAAACATATTTGTGATTTTTCTTGTTCTCTATGGCATGGTAACTTTCATCTATTTCATTGGAAATATGCAGGTTAGTACATATTATTTTGTTTCTTGTCTCTCAAATTTGTTTTTCCAAGCTTTAGATGGAACACCACAAAATTTGTTTTTTGTGAATCACATTTTTGGTGGAACAGATGCTTATAAATTCTGCAACTGAAAAATCAAAGGAGGAGAGACAAAAAGAAGAGGAGATGAGACGGCAAGAAGAGGAGATCAAAAGAAGACAACAAGAGATAGAGCAATGGTTCCCTTTCAAAAAGTTCTCAGAAGAGCTACAAAATAGTATTAATGAATACAAACAATATAAATGGCAACAAACTGAAGGTGTCAATATAGAAAATTTGCTCAACAATCTCCCCATCGATCTTCAAAAAAGTGTAAAACGTAATATCTGCTTACAAATGCTTAAAAATGTGAGTTTTTTGTTTTTTCATCTCTAAAGAATTTGTTTATCTATTTACCTCCTATGGATATCAAAAATTTCATGATTTCTCATTAAATAACCCCTAGAATTCAAATTACTAATATCTTTTAGTTTTAATGATTTCTCATTCCTATGCTTGAATGTCCAAAAAGATCAAGAAATTTCAGAGATGGAGTGAAGCATCATTGGTTCATATATGTGATTGTGTCAAACCAGTGGTCTATACTGAACACACTTGTATAGTCAATGAAGGTGACCCGATCATTGAGATGTATTTTGTCTTGCAAGGCAACTTGTGGATCTATTCCTTTTGGAGCTGTACCAACAATGTTCCTCAAGACAACAATCTTTTGACATATGGGGACTTTTGGGGAGAAGAACTTATCAGTTGCGCTCAAAATGAACTGTCATTATCAAACATACCTAGGTCAAACAAAACCATTCAAGCACGTACAAAAGTTGAGGCTTTTGCTCTTATGGCTGGTGACCTGAAAGACACATTCATTAAGCACAATCAAGGAGCTCAAGTCATACAATCATACTTTCGTCGAAGAAGGGTGCGAGCTTTGAGGAGAAATGCGGAAAGATCTGCATAGGAACAAGCACCAGCAGCGGAGTTAAGTGGGCTAGAAATTGTTGTTGTTCAAGAATAATAGATAAGTTTGATTTTGTGGTCTATGTTATTGGATTTTAACTAGATTGAGGTTTGTTTAAAAATATACAATTATAATTAATTGTTGCTCTATCTTAAAAATGCATTACTCAATAAACATGTGATGATTTGTTCAAATTTGTTGTAGGAAATACTTAGTGTTGTTCAGATGATTTCACAATGCAAGCCCCTGATGATAACACCACCTAGTAATAAACAAAAGTGGCACCGCCAATTGGCTTGTTAGAAAAAACACTCATCCAATCAAACAATAATTCAGATTTGAGTCATTCTACGTAAGTGGTATATTAAAAAAAAAAAAAAAAAGGAAAAAGACAAAACAAAAAGTGCCAAAACTTTGAGAAGCAAATGTCACATCAGTTGCAATTTTTCGTTAAATAAAGACAATTACATAGGGAACAAAATTACAAAGGTGATCAACAGAATTTAGAAGCAAAAGCTCATAAGAAATTGTAGATATGATTTAAAATATAGATGATCTGACGGGACCCTTCCTGAATCTCTTCTCTGGACCCGAGAAAGACCTCGTAGCACCCCGAAAAAATTCCCACGAACCCTATACTCAGCCCGGAGGAACCCTATCAGGGCACCGAAAAATCATTTAGTTAGATCTTTTAACTTCTTTTATAATGTGACAATGATAATAATTTTTCGCTTTTTAATAAAAATTTCGGTAGCATGCCGTCTGTTTTCTGAACTATATCACTCTGCAAGTTTCAAATACAGTTTATAAAAACATTTCTATGAAATCCATTTCTCAACTTCCAGAGCCTCCGGCTCATTTCTTACAACCCAACCACAAACAAGTAAATAAAATTTGAAAACTGAATTTTATAGAACTTTAATAAAACATTTTTAACTAATGCATCCACTATTTCTTTAAAATATTTACAACTATACACATAAACATATATATGATCAAAATAACAAAATATATACATATAGTAGGTGTCATCCTATCTGTCCGTATGCACGTCTGACTGAACCTCGTCAGCTGGACGATTAGCTCCTGATCCTGTAGGAGAATTTTTAAGAAAAACATTTAAAGAAAAATATGAGTATTACTCAATGAGTGGTATAATTTATATAAACTAAAACTCATTTCTGGATAAAATATTCTTTCAAAAATAGTTTTTAAAAACTAAAATATTTTCTAAAACTCTTTTCTAAAATACTTTCTGAAATCGTTTCTTAAAATCTTTTCTAATGCTTGCCTAAATGGTAACTCAGGGAATATCTACTCCTGGCGTGGTAGCATATAAAATCTAACTAACCACTAGGAGTAGGAATCTACCATGTGTAGTCGTCGAAAGTGGGCCCACGTTGCGGATCGACTACACTACCCTATACGTGTATACGGATCACTCATGTCTCGCTCACACAAGAGTCAACTAGACTCAAATCTCACTGACTGACTTCTTCTCATCTACCATATCATGCATAAGACATTCGGTCAGGTACTAAATTGGGGCTACGGTAAACCATAGACTATTAAAAAAAAAAATTTCTTAATACACTAACATATTCTAAATCTCAAGGCAATAT
The DNA here is from genome assembly GCA_019925255.1 of Litchi chinensis. Taxonomy (NCBI): domain Eukaryota; kingdom Viridiplantae; phylum Streptophyta; class Magnoliopsida; order Sapindales; family Sapindaceae; genus Litchi; species Litchi chinensis. The sequence goes on from CM034467.1 coordinate 28,918,007, forward strand.
GCCTAAAATCATTAATTCTAGCATATTTTCATATACATAAATAATAAACTAAAATCTTTATGCTAGAATTATAATATAAATTCAATTAATAAATGAATAACTATTTATAATAAATTCTTTTAACTTTACAATAAACTTTAAGAAAATATATTTTTTAAAAACTCGTAATTCCACTCACAATACATCCTCGGATAGAATCCGATCCTCCTCCGTATGTCTCCGGAACTCTCCGTTTTTACCCTAAAATATCAAATATCCATTTAGGGTCACTTAACTCATTCAAATAACATTCAAAATCAATAAAAATCCCATTTATCTCTATTAATACTCTTTAACGTCTAAATTTTCAGATCTCAATTTCTATTCAATCGGGATTTTCAAAATCCGTTTTCTCTATATGAATCCTACTTATTCTTTCCTAGAATACCTTAGTATACTCAATTTCATCGTCGGAAGCTTGGAATGAAGTTCGTTCGATTTCGCTAACTAATAAAAATTATTTTTCGCTTCGAACATCCGACAACTTTAACAATCAATCTTCTAGTGTTCTAACACCCAACCATAATTAAATAAACGATTTCGAGCATTAAACGAATGCATTTGGAATTGTTTCGAAAAACGCCCTTCAACTCATCCGTTTAGCTCAAAAATCGATCCTAAACTTTTTGTTTTCGAAATATAACTTTAAAATATTATTTTGTAACATCTAAAACATTCATCTAATGCCTTAGAATCGAAAATGAACTCGGATCTCACCAAATACCCATTTTGGCAGTGACTTTCTCTCTCTCTCTCACCTATTTTTATTCCATTAAATCACTCACAAATTACACCAAAATCATCCTTACACCTCCCTCTCATCATCCCTAAACTCAAATTTGAAAAAGAAAGAAGAGATGAGATGGGTTTTCACATAAAGCATAAATATTTAAACTGAAATAACTCACTAAATAGCGATCTTTTCACTTCAAATTTGTTGGGCTAGCTAGAGAAGATGACAAAGAACAACTTTCGTGAAGAAACCACGGCGAAATTCGGACTGGATCCATTTCTTCCTCCCTCTCTCTCTCTCTCGGCGTCACTCTTGCTCTCTCTCGGATCTCTCTCTCTTTTTCTTGCTTTTGCACGACCCAAAATGTCTCAAATGAGACAAAAACCAACTTATATATATATTAATACTCAATTACAAATTAGTCATTCAAGAAAATTTCATTTAATTACCTCAAACTTTCAATAATCTTACTAGTACCCAAAAATATATAATTATTAATTTTATTGATCCACTTAGCACATTCTAATCCATTTATCTCTTCAACCATTCACTTGATGACATGTGGCACATCCATAACCACTACTTTTCAAAGCCACTTATCTCTTTTCTTATTGGTTGAATTAAAATATTTTTTACTTTATTCCGTGAGCTCACCTCACTTGATTAACACATAAATCACTCCTAATCACTTTGTAATTGTACCGAGGTCAACCAAACGATATCCGACTGGCGATACGAAAATATAATAAACCTCAAATAACACTACTAGAGGCATACGATTCGACCATAACTCAATTCGAAGATTTCTAATACCATAAAATAATAAATTTGGGTGAGGGCTTACATGATCAACAGAAATGATAAGCATTTTTTTTTAAAATACAAATTAATGGTCTATGTATGCATCAAGATTCCATCTAAAATGTTTGGTCATTGACATTATTGAGTAGTACAAATACATTATAGCTAAAGTTGTCACAATAACATAACTTTAGAAATACCAAAATAGAAAAAAAAAACATGGCTTTTACTCGGAAAAACAGAGGAAGCTGACCTGCTGATCAACACCATGTAGACAATATGGACTATTTTCACGAAGTATCTAATGAGTTTTAATAATTTAGGCTTTGTTTTGTTGTACTTAGAACATATGGAATTTATTATATAAAACCTATAAATTATACACTCGTGCAAAAGCAGCTCTAATGAATATATGTTTTTGTTTATTTTTATATTATTATATATACGATAACAATGAAGATAGAAAAAAAAATCTATTATAATATTTCACAACAATATAATTTAATTTCTACACTTAGATGACAATGTTATTATAAACATAAAAAAAATAAAAATAAATAAATAAATCTAGAATTACAGGGAACTACTCTTATAAAACAAGATCATATACCTCTCATAGGTTTTCTTATAAATAATGTAGGCAAGAATCAAACCCCATCACAAATAAGCAGAGAAAAATGTTTAACCATTGAATTAACCAAGAGTACAAATGAAAGAGACTTTAAACACAAGTACCGAGTTGAAATCTAATAAAACCAAAATAAAAAAAAGGAGAAAGTGAGGGACTTAATGCCTGCAGATTAAGGGCCTGCCTAGTAGCATATTAGTAGTCCCATCTTCACTTATTGGTTTTTTCCACAATTAAGTCCAATCAATCTTTGTATTTCCAAAAAAGAACAAATGTCCCATCAATCTTTGGGAAAATTGCACTATGATTCTCCAACTTTACTTGAAATTTCACTTCTTGATAAACGACCTTTTAATTGAATAAACCTCCCCTGAAATTGGTCAAATGGTTGACTAATATAAAACATAACGGGAAAATGGACTTTTCAAGTGAGACATTATTTAAATCAAGGATTTATTGAGGTGTTCCAATGGTATTTCGCCACATTCTCCAAAAACTGATAACTATATATACTAAAATGAAAGAGTGGCAATGTTTCCACCCCTTAAATATTGTATATACACCCATTTTATACACACACTCAATTAATAGTTATACACATACTCAATTAATGATTATTTTAAAAGATTATTAATTATAGGGTTAATTGCACTAATATTCCTCATGTATCTCAAAATTGCATTTAATGACAATTTTAACATTTATTGCATTAACATACCCCAAAAAAATGTTGACTACCATTAAAAATAACTATTAACTAACCATTTATTATGAAAGTCAAAAATGCCCTTAGCATATATTTTATCATTTTATTTTTAATTATTATATTTTTTTGAAATAATTGTTATATATATTTATATAATAAAAATTAATAAAAAATCATATCATAATTATAATTTAGGAGCAAAAATTTCTTTATAATTATAATTATGATATGATTTTTTCTTAATTTTTTATTATAAAAATATATATAATTTTTTTAAAAAAATATAATAAAAATAAAAAAAATAATAAAATACATACTGGGGGTAGTTTTGACTTTTCATAATAAATGGTTAGTCAATAGTTGATTTTAATGGTGATCAACATTTTTTAAGGTATGTTAGTGCAACAAATGTTAAAGTTTCCATTTAGTGCAATTTTAAGATACTTGAAGAATATTAGTGCAATAAACTCTATAATTAATAATCTTTTAAAACAATTATTAACTGGGTGTGTATAACCATTAATTGAATGTGTGTATAAAAATGGAGTGTACATACAATATTTAAGGGGTGAAAACATCACCACTCAAAATGAAATTATAGTAGATCCATTATGGGCTAGGCCATGGAAAAAGGGTCATAAAGTTAAAGCCCGGCAATCCAATCAAAGCAACATTAGTTTCTCTGTTCTGTTACTTGCCCTCTTGTTCGAATATAAGGTCAGGTACCATATTCAAATATCATCGAACACCATTTATGTTTCAAAATTATAAAGGTTTAATTGTAATATTCGAATTTCGTAATTTAGATTTAATTGAAGTAGCATAAAATTTTAAGTTATATATAAGATGACTCTATTTCCATATAGTATGACAATTTAAGTCATGCAATAACAAAAATAAATAAATAAAGAATCTTCTTGAAATGTTGGCTGATGAACTTCATTCATAAAGTTGAATTAAAGAATCCATTTACTTAAATGGAGCACACCAATCCTTTATCAACAACTTTACAACTATGAAGAAAACTTTAATTGATGAGATTAATTACTTAAATTTGTCTTCTCTTCTCCACATAGATACGTTGCTTTCATTTTGTTTTAATATTTCTTCCTTATTATCCAAGCAACAAAGCTGTGTTATGCAGAAAGAGCAAAATTTTCCAGGGCCTCAACTTCAACAACCATTAACTATGGTATGAATTGCCAATCAGAAGCTTACACCATGTGCCATTGTACGAGTTCAGGTGACAATACCTGTGCTCGAAGCCCCACAGTGGTCCATCGACATTTAGCCCTCCATCACATCAACAATCCCTCATATGGAGGAACCTCAGAATTTCTTGTTCCACAAGCAAACATGGCTGCTTCAAAACAACCCCCTCCTCCTCCACTCAATGATCATATCAACTAAATGTAGCTATGGCCATGCTTATAGCTTTTTAATTATTAATACTAAGAGCAGAAAACTCAATTTTATAAGAAATTTGGTTACCAATATTAAAAACAGAAACATTATAATAAACGTCTACATATAAATCAACCTAAAAACAATTCATATATATATATATATATATATTAACAAAGTACAAAAAGAAATTAAAAAAAATAAAATAAAATAAAAATAACATGAGATGGTTTAATGATAAGTCGGTCATATACCCATATCAATAAGATTGTGAGTTCGAATCATGTACTATCCTACTCCCAACTCAATTAAAGAAAAAAAATCCAAAATTACTTATCATTAAGGGTACAATTAATCCAATGATAATGATTCCAATTCTTCAATAATTTCCTCCATGAGTCCTGCCATTGAAGGTGTTGCTTCAGTTTTCTTTGTCCCCCTCTCTCCATCTTCATTCCTAGTAGTAGCAGTAGTACTTCCTCTATAACCCTTCTTGGTTAAGATCCTACAAAGCACGCACAAGTATTAATGAGAAGACACAACCTTGTTCTTCATGTCATCAAGTAGGCAGCCATGCATCATCCATCTTCCAGTCTTGTCAACACCCTTCTATGGTACCAAAGTGAGGCTGCATGGGCTTCAATCCAATATGGCCCCTTTCATCGCCATTACGTATAAAAATCTTTTCATCACCCCTCCACGTACCGCAACTAGTACTCAATAGTAATCAACTCTTCGTCTTCCGGATGGAACCGGAAACCAACAACGTTGGAAAACCAAGCTATTTTCTGCGCAGTTTGCAAAGTATGTTATTTTAAGTATGAGAGTAGAGTTATAAAATAGAGAAATCAGAGTTGTAGTAAATTTGATATGAATAAAATAAAACAAATATGACAAAGGTGTATATATAGATATAGAGAGATTAATAGAATAATTATTGAGGAGGTTTACGTGTGTACATGTTAATTTATTCTATTTCCTATATAAAGAAGAGTTTTAGCTAACCTAGACTTCTTAATTGATATTATCTAATATTATTTATTTATTTTTAAATAATTATTACACGTTTCTAGTTTAATATGCGTTAGAATATTTGACACCAAGTTTCCTTTCTATATTTTTAAATCTTTTATTGTCACATATAATTAAAACTATATATATATATATATATATTGTAAATTGATTTTTTTTTTTTGAAAACATATATTGTAAATTGATTTAAATCATAAATACAACACTGGTAGTTACTTAATTAACCCCCAGGAAAGTGACTTCAACTCTGTATAGACTATATTAATTAGAAAAGGAAACTAAATTGAAACCTACATTGTATTAGGAAAAGACTATCCTCTCTCACATTTTCCTTATAAACATCATTCATGCAACTACTCTCTCGAATTTACTGTACACTCATTGATTAAAGAAAACTAGAAAAGATAGATAATGGAGAAATATCAGCTGCTCAATCAAGTTGGTGCTGGCGGATTCGGCCAAGTATGGAAAGCTTTGAATAAACAATCCGGAGAAGTTGTTGCAATCAAGAAGCTGAATCAAAAATTCCATTCCAGGGAGGAGTGTTTGAGCTTGGACGAGTTCAAGTGTTTGAAAATCCTAAAGCATCCGAATATCGTGTCACTCCTCAAGGAAGTCATTAGAGAAAGAGACAACAGTTTGTACTTGGTGTTTGAATTCATGGAACATGATCTTCTCAAGCTGATGGAATCAAGAACCTGTGCTTTCTCCGAAAGTGAAGTCAGATTTTGGTGTTTTCAGGTTTTTCAAGGCCTACATTACATGCACGAAAAGGGTTATTTTCATCGTGATCTGAAAGCCGAAAATTTGTTGATTTGTAAAGATTTGATCAAGATTGGTGACATGGGGTCTGCTAGGGAGATCAATTCAAGCCAACCATGTAATGACTATGCCACAACACGTTGGTATCGTGCTCCAGAAGTGATACTTCGTTCAGAGAATTTTAGCTACAAAGTTGACATGTGGGCAATGGGAGCTATAATGGCAGAGTTGTATATGTTTGAGCCTCTATTTCCTGGCACAGATGTGGCTGATCAATTGTTCAAGATATGTGGCGTTTTAGGCAGTCCAAATTGGGATACTTGGCATGAAGGATTGGTTCTAGCAAGTGGTTTGAATTATGAGTTTCCACAATTTCCTGGTGTCGATCTCTCTTTGTTGATGCCATTAGCGAGTGACAATGCTGTTAGTCTTATCAAATCGCTTTGTTCATGGGATCCAAGTAAGAGACCCAGTGCTTCAGAGGCATTGACACATCCATTTTTCCACTGTTGTCACAACATTCCACAATCTCTGCCTCTAAGTCTCAATACTACAGCAAGAGAAGAATTTGAGCAAAACAAGTTGCATAGTGTGACTGGTTTGAGTCATCGGCGTCTGCCTTGGAGTTTCTGAGATAACTCAGCAAGTTTAAATTTTAAATCAGGAAACTTTTATTAGTTTTAGTGGAAAATTAGTAGTGTTTATGATTTTTGTTTAAAGGGTAGCAGATATATTGTGTTTTATGAAATCTACACCACAATACATGTACTATGTATTCTCTTTGAAATTTTATAATATATATTTGAGCTTTAATATGAAGCAAAACAGTTACAACATTATTGTATTCATATATATATATATATATATATTTTTGTATAAAATACCAGCTTAAATCAGGATTAAAGAATCAGTACTAACTCTTTATATGATGCTAAAAATTGGCATATTGTATTTCAAAAAAAAAAACAGGGCATATTCTAGATAACTATGCATTGCTTTAATATAGCAGTTTGTATATACCTTGCAATTTTAATGGATGATAATGTAATATTTTGTTGTGCTTGTTTCTATATTTCTAAAATTTTCTCAGAAAAGTTGTACAAATTCACTAACTTTAACTTTGATGAATTAAATTAAGCTGCAGAGTAGATTTGTTTCTATATTTTACAGTTTCAGTTATTGTAATTCAATCCGTTGATTACAATATATACTTTCTTTTTTTTACCTTCATCATTTGTGTCTCTTGCTATATATAATTTTAACAAATTTTAGTTTAATTGTTAATTGTGTTGACTATAGCATTTGTTTTGTTTTGTTCTATTTATTTATTGATCTTAGAACTAAAATATCCATTGACTAAGAGTTGAACAAGTGAATTATCGAATTTTAGCTTTTGTTGTAACAGATCAACTTGTTCTACATGCAACAAATCACTTCATTATTATATTTTGGTTCATTTAAAATGTGAGCCAAACCTCCTGTTCCCAATTTCAGGCCTCTTCTTCTAGTTAATTTCTCTCCTGGATTGGCTGTTTGATTGCTGAACACTTGCTGTTTTGATTGAATAGGCATCATAGTTAACTTGTGATAAATATTCTGCAAGCTCAAGGTAGTGAACTTGCAACTTCTAGCACACGTTTTGTTCTTTTGCAATTTACAGTGATTTACATACCACACAACTGAACTAGAAATGCAGTTGGATTTCCTACAATTATAAGGACAATCCAATGAATCAATTTACAAACCATGCTCAAATCTGAAACCATGATACACCATGTTCAAATCTCATGAAAACCATTTTAACAACTAAACTGTATTGAATAAATTATAAACATATCTTGCTCTATAATCCCAACAATATAAGAAAGTTTGTAGAAGGCTTTTTTAACTTTCGAAAAACGACCTTGCCACTCTCTGTGTGGGGGCTTGCACTTTTAGGTATCATTTTACGTTGTTTTGAAAAGAATGGTGCCGTTAGGCATTAGCACCCCACTTCACAAAAGCCTGAAGAATCTAATCATAAGTAGACCAAATGATCCTATCACTCAAACAAGCAAAATATAATGATGATAGAGTTTCTCGGTATGCTGTTGTTCTTGTTTCAGTTGAGATAACAAAGCAGGTAACATATCACTAGATCAAGATGACTAAACCAAACAAAATGTCAATCCTACTTATATCATAACCGTAATTGGTCATTTACTGATTTAGTGGTATGGTTTCCGTAGAGACGATTATACAAGCTCAGATCAAAATCCTCACCGAAGCACAACCTTGATATAGAAATACAATAATTGCCCTACCAACTAATATCTCGATTGTGTAAATCAATCCCACTCATCCGAAGAATCTATTATTCTTATTAAGAATTCACTAGGAACAGCAGACCTGTAGTTTCTGTGTTGGAGAATCACGCAGTAGGCTCACCTCTCTCTTCAGAAATGCAGGCAAAGCAAAGGCTGCTGAGTGAATCTGTTGACAGAACAACATGATACAAACATTAGTTTGCTATCAATGTCAAAGATTTATGACAACTTCATTGATCATTTCATTGTAGCCTGTTAAGGGGTTGCACTTTCACGTTCAGCATTAAAAATTAGACAACAACAAGAAAATCGGGATGCATTTCCATCATCATTCGAATTCAGAAAAACTTTAAGCATCATTATCATGGCGGGAAACCATTTAAAAGTCATCCAACCATGAAGAAGTTGAAACTCACATTTCCCAAGTAACTCAGGAGTGGGGGAGTAGTTTCATTCCATTCAAAATTAATATAGGCGAAAGAATATTTATATTCACAATGCCACCTCCATCAAAAATCTTAACTATGTTGAGGGTCTAAAAGTGAACCTGCCGAATTCACAGGCCTGAAGAGGCAAAACATTAGCAAAAATATGTAGCGTATCCTGAGTAATAACAGCATGAAAAGAGGTAATATCCGTCTATTGAAACAATGATATAACGTTGCAGGAGAAAAAGAAGATCAATTCTGACCCTAGAACTTATCAGGTCCATTATACATAAATCAACAATCATAGTTATCTCTACCATATGTCCTGTTTATATACTCTCTAGTATTACCATTATTTCAACAAATTATTTCGTTTCTAGTTATATAAATGCAAAATATTAGACAGTCAAGCCAAAAATCTCATATGTGAAGTAATCACTCAACGACCAGATGAGGTCATAACTGTCTTCCAAATCCGTAAACAGTTTAAGTTGGTTCCATAATGAAAGAATTTTCACAACACTGCATTTAAGATGTTTAGTCGGTACATAAACCACTAGAAGCCACAACTCACCTCAACAACGACACACCTACAACCATTGAAGCTTATCTAAGCAAAACTATGAGGAAGCAAAAGCTAATGAAAGCTGGACTAGAATTGAGAAGCTTTTACCTCTGAATTATAGAATCTAAGTTCTCTTTTACGCTTGATAGCTCCCTCTAGCTTCTCAATAGGCTTTATGGGGTTAATGAAATCAGCAGGAGGCCCCTCTCCTGAGCATATCAGGAATCCAATCACACTACTGCATGCCAAGCAAGAAAAGATGCATCAAGAAAGAAATATTTCACTGCATGTTATTCCATAGCATTTCTAAAAACAATCCATTGGACAACTGTAAGACCTTAATGGTAGGTAATAAATTTCCGGCCCAAAAAAGATACAAGCAGAGTTGGGGAAATCATTGCCTTGGATATGTTGGAACACTCGCCCAAGCATAATGGACAGAACCTTTAAATGTTTCACGGCAGATAGTAATCATATCTTCAATAAGGTGTGTATGGAGCCACATGCTTTCAGCCATGTTACAGAGGACGCCACCAGGCCTTAAGGCTTTGGCAATCGTCTCAAAGAAAGGTTTCTCTACAAGCTCTTGGGCAGGACATAAATCAGGATGAGGAAAGAATTGACATAAGAGATGTCGTTTCTAGTCTATCTGTTTCTATTTCTCTATATGGAAAGTTAAAAAATTATCATACAATAATCCAGAAATTGAAATAGAAAAGAAAAAAGGGAGGTTTGTGATGATTTTTCAATCTTTAAAAAGATTTATAAACCTTTACAAATTTTTAAAAATGAAAATCATTTAAAGCACAGGTTTTTGACATTCTTAGCTTAATCGGTACAAAGAAAGCATCCAAAGAAACTCAACAAAACTCTGAAAAAACAAAGCTTAAAAAATGATGTCGTTTCTCCAGAACTACCAGATTAATATCTTTGGACTCAGTCCAGGATACATTCAATGTAACATGTAATCAGGAAAATATTATAAAGATGTTACTGGAAGCGTAAGTGAATCAAAGAACATGAACATACCAACAGGGTCTGATGAATCAACAATAATTGCATCATGCTTCCCTTCAGGTGGTTTCCGAAGAAATTCAACAGCTGTCAGTCAAGATAATGGAAGTGAGATCAACAACCATCCACTGCAAGTGTTCATGGAAAATAAAAAGTTCATACATACCATCACCAATATGCAGCCCGACACGAGGGTCCTCAAATCCAACAGCTAACTCTGGGAAAAACTTCTCAGAAACCTTGAGTAGAAATTATGTCAATAAGTTGTTCTTCTAGGAAAGGAAAAATTACTACTAGTACAAGAAAAGGCACATCAAATAAATAAGCACTTACATCTATAACCATCTTATCTATCTCACATATATCAATAAGCTCTACAGAGCTGTGGCGAGAAATCTCCCTAAGAAAACCACCATCACCACCACCAACAACTAGAACCTGCATTTTGGATTATATATTGTGAACCAAACATTATTAGATTACAAATTTATGACCACAAAACAAATAAACTTTTCTGGGAAAGAAATGAAATCTGAAAACGACACAACAAATAAGAGAGTTAAGGGAGGAAGCCGTCGCTAAACAGAATTACAAAGAGTTAGATCAAGAAGGAACTCTAACAGCCCTTTCTTGCTTGTTATCTTGTCCTCGTAGGACACAAAGGATAGTAATAAAGACCAACACCTAAACTATCACTGGATTTTTCAAGATCAAAGAAATACTTAACCGGAACATAAGATGGTTTCTAAGTTAAAAGAACAGACAACACACAACGTCGGGTCAACTGTGATAAAGAAATGATGTTCAGTTGCTCATGCCTGCTTATTAGATCAAAACACTCGGCTTCGACTGTGGGTTCAAACATAAGACTCAAGCTAACCTATTGATTCAATGTTCTTCTCACGGTTTTCAGTTAGTCAGATTCCCTTCTTTATCACAATTTTTCTCTAAGAGATCCTTAAGGCAAATCAATGTGTAATTACATTTAGACTAATTCACAAGCCTGGACTATTTAAATATTAATACTGAAAAGCCTTTTTATTTGGCATTCTTAATTTTCGTAGATTCATTGTTCTTCTGTGAATTTATCGAAGTTAAATAAAACAGCCAACAGTTTTATACTACCAAACTTGTATGACCATTATTTTCACGTTTCTGTGAAACATAATACTGGCACAAACATAAGCTAGGCATGGATTAAAAAGATATCCAATAGAGCTGCAAACCACTTTCAATGTTCTTTTCTTTCAAAAAGACATTATCAATGATTTAAAAAATCAAACAAATTTTTGCACAAAATTATAAAAAGGCCAATGATAAAAGACACTAAGTATAAAATAGTTGAGAAATTACAATTTCGGGTTCGGTTCTTGAAAGGCAGTCTTTTTCTTGAGAAAAAACTATGTGACTCGACTAAATTAAATAGAAGAAGATACAACTATCAAAGTTATCGATGGAGTGTATTTATAAAACTATACATCATAAAATTAAGAGAAAATGATAGATTTGGTATTAAGTGGGGTTTAAAATTAAATAAAAAATTAAATTTTTTATTAGGTTTACAAACAAAAAGGGGTGTACATGCCATCAAAAGTAGAAATATCGCCACTCTAAAAAAAATGCAGATATATGTGTCCGCTGGTTTTAGTTTCAGCTGGGCCTTGTTTTAATTCAACCAACTTTTGGGCTTTAACTGGGCCATGGATCAAGATTAGAAAGAGTGACAGTATGTGAGTGGCTATGTTTCCACCCCTTAAAAGTTGTATGTACACCCGTTTTGTACACACACCCCATTAAAAATTTAGAGTATTTTTAGTTTCTAAATAAACCCCATTTAATATCAAAATTATCCTTCCTCTAATTTTGTTGCAATATGTTTTTGTAAATACACCCCATCTATATACACATTTTTTAGCTAATAAGCGTTATTATTAATCTATTTTTTAATGTTTAATTATTTTTTTCCCCTAATTCCTTCACTGTAAAACTTATTTTATATAGTCTTTTGGTTTGGTGGGGGACTTGAGCTAAATGCATTGGGAAATATTTTTGTGTCATGTTTATAGTTAAGTTTGTGCAAGTCAAGTTAGAAGTTAGAATAGATTTTTACTCAAAAAAAAAAAAAAGTTAGAATAGATTTCTTCGTTTTCTTCTCTCTTCTTGCTCTTCTTTGCTATTCATGTGCGATGGAGTGTCAATGGTTTGTTGACCTTTCCTTACTGAGCAACATGTTAGAAGATGGCTTCCACCAAACCATATGGAAGTCAAAGTTCATTTTTTCAAAAAGCATTAAGAGTAGTTGGTAGTTGTTGTTGAAAATTGTTGGGGTAAAAGTAAGAGTTGTTTTATTTGAAAAGTCTCTATAACATAATTTAGCATTGGTATCATAAAACTCTCTCTCTAATAAGGGAGAAGATAAATTCTTTCATGCATTGGGAGTGTCCAAAAAAAAAAAAAAATCAGAGAACACTTGAAAAACAAAATAGGGGAAACAAAAGAGTGGAAGCAGAATTCTGCTGAAGCACTATAATCTACAATAGTTTTTGAAAATTCGTTTGGAGGGCCTACATAGTCCAGAATTTGTTAATTTTTGGATATGGTATACTTTAAGATGTCTTCTACCTTCAGTTAAAATTTCATTTCATTTAGAATTCGGGAAGGTTAGTTCTTATATTGTTTTCTACCACTAGTTCTGATGAGTTTTCTACTATTGTATTATTGATTCCACCTTTTTTAGGTGAGGTTCTAAGTATTCTAGGAGTTGTATATTTTGATGTTTGATTCCTCTAGGGTATCTAGAGAAGAACTTGTGTACCCATTGTTGATATAGTGGAAGATTAATTGAAGTTTGACCCGTGGATGTAGGCAACATTTGCCAAACCACATAAAATCTGTGTTTTTCTTGTATGCTTTGTTATTATTCTTGCTACTATATATATTACTTGTGTTGGATTTTTTGTGACTCTAACACAAAATATTAGGGGTTAAATAAATCCCTACATGTGGTATTAGAGCTTTGATTAGCATTTTTATCTCTATTTGAGTCATGGAATAAACAAGTATAATGGTTAGTTAAAATGGACAGAATTAGGCTATTTGAAAAACAAAGATAAAAGATTTCTTGATATATAAATATCTCTTTGAAGCTATAGAAAGTGAGGAATCCAAGTCATATGGAATGAGTGATGATGATTAGAGGAAGATGAATCGAAAAGCTATTATAGCCATTCGAAAATGGTTAGATGATAGTGTTTCTCATCATGTTACAAAGCACACTTCAACTCAAAAATTATGGCAAGAATTGGAGACATTATATGAAAGAAGGTTTGCTATGAATAAGGTTTTCTTCTTTAGACAACTCATGGATTTAAAGTATCGAGATGAAAATTTGATGGCAAAGCATCTAAATGAGATGAGTGGACTCCTTAATCAGCTTGTTGATAAGGAGTTGATGTTAGATGATGAACTCCAAGCCTTACTATTGTTGATTTCATTACCTAGAAGTTGGGAGACCTTGGTGTTGTCATTAAGAAATTCTTATATTGAGAGAAAACTTTTCATGAACAATGTAAAGAGCAACCTACTCAATGAAAGAATAAGAAGAAAAGCAACCAACTTTCAACTGGAAGCTTTAGTCACAAAAAAAAAAAAAAAAAAAGGGAAAAAGTAAAAGAAAATGACCTTATAATAATTGATATAAGGCTGGAGGAAGATCTAAGTCAAGAAAACCATTCACATGCTACCATTGTCGTAAGAAAGGTCATATAAAGAAAAATTACAGGATTCTGAAAAGAGAACAAAAGAATGAAAGTGGCGAAGAAAAGAAAGAAGAGAATAACACAATCGTAATTGTTTCTAAAGATTTGATTATATTTTTAGCAAGTGACGATGTTTGTAATAGTATCACAAGTTCATGTTCAGATTAGGTATTTGACATCGAAGCCTCATTTCATGTGACTCCAATAAGAGACGTCTTTATCTCTTATAAGTCGAGCAACTTTGAGATTGTAAGAATGAAAAATAACAATGTTTCAAAGATCATTGGAATTTGTGATATTTCTATAAAAACACAAGCTAAATGTAATTTAATTTTGAAGAATGTGAGACATGTTCCGGATCTTCACTTAAAACTAATTTCTATTAGAAAGTTAGATGAAGATGGGTTCTCAAGTTTGTTTAGCAATGGTACTTAAAAGCTTACGAAGGGTTCTCTAGTAGTAGTGAAATGAAAAAAGCGTTGCACCTTGTACAAGTCATTGATGCAACTATGCAAAGAAGAAATGAATGTAGTTTAAAAAGGAGCTCTCCACCAACTTGTGGCATATGAGACTTGGACATATGAGCTAAAAAGGAAGAGAAGATTTGGCCAAGAAGAACCTACTTTTAAAGTATAAAGGTATGTCTTTAAATATATGTGTTCATTACATAGCTTGTAAAGCACATAGAATCTCATTTCATAAATCTTTATCTCATAGAAAATCTCATGTTTTGAAACTAATACATTCCGATTTTTGTGGTCCAATGAAAACAAAAACACATGGAGGGGTTGTGTATTTTGTGACTTTTATAGATGATGCATCAAGGAAGGCTTGGTTTTATGCTATCAAGACCAAGGATGAAGTTCTTGAGGTATTTTAACAATTCCAAGCATTGGTTCAAAAAGAAACTGGAAAAACTTTGAAGTGTCTTTGATTGGACAACGGTGGCGAATATTGGTCCACTTGAGGCTTATTGCAAAAATAAAGGCATTAAACATGAGCAATCTATTCCAAAGACTCCACAACAAAATAGAATTACTAAAAGAATGAATAGAACAATTATGGAAAGAGTGAGATGCATGTCATCTTATTCTAAGTTACCAAAAAGCTTTTGGGGAGAGGCGATGAATACAACTATTTAGTTGATAAATAGATCTTCAATAATAGCTTTCAATGGTGATATGTTGAGAAAGTTTGGAGAGGTAAAGAAGCTTCTTATGACCACTTAAAAGTGTTTGTTTGTGGAGCCTTCATACATGTACATAAAGATGAATGCCACAAGCTTGAAGACAAAGCAAAAGAGTGCATTTTCTTGGGTTATGGTGATGAGAAATTTGGATACAAATTATAGGATCCAAAGTCTAAAAAGCTGGTCCAAAGTCGAGATGTAACATTTCTTGAAAACCAAATAATTGAAGATTATGGTAAATTTGAAAATCAACAACGATAATTTAAAGAGTATACTGATTTTAATTCTTCTTCTTCCCAAACAACAAATGGAAATCATCAAGAAGATGTTCAAGGTGGTAAGAAGCTATGATTGGAAATCAAGTACAAGAGCATCATGAGGAGGAAGAGAGATAACCTCTTGAAGAAAATATGGAGCCATAAGTTTGAAGAAGTTCTAGAATATGACAACCTTCATCCAAGTATCCTTAAGATGAATAGGTTACACTCACTAGTGAGGGGGAGCCAGAATGTTTTCAAGAAGTTGAATCAAGCAACCAAAAGGGAGCATGGTTTAAAGCTATGAAAGAAGAGATGAAGTTATTGCATGATAATAACATCTATGAACTTATGGAATTACCTAAGGATTTTAGAGCCTTGGAAAACAAATGGGTCTTTAGGATAAAAGCTTATGAAAAGAGCTCACAACTAAGGTACAAAACACGATTGGTTGCGAAGGGATTTCAACAAAAATAAGACATTTATTATAATGAAATTTTCTCTTCGGTTATAAATATGACTTCTATTCAAGTGGTGCTTGGATTAATTGCTCAATTAAATTTGGAATTGGAGAACTTAATGTCAAAATAACATTTCTTCATAGAGATTTGGAAGAAGAAATATATATAAAGTAACCCGAAGGTTTTAAAGTGAAAGAGAAAGAAAATCTGATTTGTAAGTTAAAGAAAAGTTTATATGGTTTGAAACAAGCACCAAGGCAATGGTACAAAAAGTTTGATTCATTCATGGGGGAGCATGGATTCATGAAGACAAATTCTGATAATTGTGTCTTTACCAAGCATTCTGATGATGATAATGTCAACTTCAATCGGTATTCCTTCATAAAAAGGTTTGATTATGGTGATTTCATTATACTTCTGTTGTACGTTGATGACATGTTGATTGTAGGAAAAGATATGGAGAAAATCAAATTGTTAAATGAGGAATTAAGCAAGTCATTTTCAATGAAGGACTTAGGACTAGCAAAACGGATCCTTGGCATGGAAATCAGATGAGATAGAAAAGTTAAGAAGTTGTGGTTATCTCAAGAGAAATATGTCGAGAAGGTTTTAGAAAAATTTCGCATGAGGAATGCAAAACCAATTGCTACTCCTTTGGCTAGACATTTCAAACTCAATAAGGAACAATACCTATCAAATGAAGAAGAGAAAAGAGCAATGGAGAAGATACCATATGCATCAGCGGTTGGAAGCTTAATGTATGCAATGATATGCACTAGACCGAACTTAGCATATGTCATGGGTGTAGTGAGCAAATTCATTTCAAATCCAGAAAAGGAATATTGGGCAGCCGTTAGATGGATCCTAAGGTATCTAAAAGGTTCATCAAACATGAGTTTATTCTTTGGAAGTAAAAAGCTTGAGCTAGTGGACTACACCGATTCAGATTTGGGTGGAGACCTTGATTCCAAAATGTCCACTTCAGGGTACTCGTTCTCCTTTGCAAGGGGAGAGATTTCTTGGCAATCAAAGTTGCAAAAGTGTGTGGCATTGTCCACTATAAAAGTTAAATTCATCGCTGCAACTAAAGCTTGCAAGGAAATAATTTGTTTAAAGCGGTTCTTGAAAGAGCTTTGCCTAAACTTTGAAAATTATGTTATCTTTTGTGATAGCAAAAGTGTTATTCACTAGTGTAAGAACTCCTCATATCATTCAAAAACTAAGCATATTGATATGAGGTACAAATGGATTCAAGAAGGCCTTGACATGAAATAGTTTCAGATTGAGAAAAGTTACACTGATGAGTATGTGTCTGACATGATGACTAAATCACTACCAAGAGAACAATTCAATTATTTTCGAGACTTGGCCAGCATGAATAAGAGATCCTTCCTATAACTCGAGAGAGGGAGATTATTGGGATCCCTCCCATGTGGACAAGGTGACTTCCACCAAACCATATTGAAGTCAAAGTTCATTTTTTCAAAAAACACTAAACATAGTTGATAGTTATTAAAAATTATTGAGGGTAAGAGTTTCTTTATTTGAAAAGTCTCTATAACATAATTGAGCATTGGTATCATAAAACTCACTCTCTAATAAGAGAGAAGATAGGCTTTTTCATGCATTAAGAGTGTCCAAAAACAAATCAGAGAACAGTTGAAAAACAAAACAAGGGAAGCAGAATTTTGCTAAAGCACTACAATCTATAATAGCCTTTTAAAATTCGTTTAGAGAGACTACACAGTCCAGAATTTGCCAATTTTTGGGTATGTTATAGTCTAAGATGTCTTCTATCTTAAGTTAAAATTTCATCTCATTTGGAGTTTGGAAAGGTCAATTCTTGTATTGTTTTCCACCGCTTGTTTTGGTGAGTTTTCTAATGTTATATTATTGATTCCACCTTTTTTAGGTGATGTTCTGAGTAATTTAGGAGCTGTATTTCTTGATGTTTGATTCCTCTAGGGTATCTAGAGAAGAACTTGTGTATCCATTGTTGATATAGTGAAAGATTAATTATAGTTTGACCTATGGATGTAGGTAAAACTTACCTAATCATGTAAAATTTATATGTTTTTCTTATTTGTCTTTGTTGTTATTCTTGCTGCTATATATATTGCTTGTGTTGGATTTTTTGTAACTCTAACATAGAATATTAAGGGTTGAGTAAATCCCTACACAACAAACTAATTATGCATGCACTGAGTGGGGGATTGGCATGGAGATTGAGAATGAGAGATGAAATTGAGAAGCTTGTAAGGGAGTTGATGGTGGGGGCAAAGACAGATGAAGTTGAAAAGCTTGTGATGAGAGAGATAGTGTTGTGTTAATGCTATTTGCAGGTTGGAGGCAGAGGTTCGAAATCTGAGTTCTTGGTGATTATTGAGAGATGGCAATGTTGGTAAAATCCGGGTTATAGGTTCTTAGTGCTTGGTTCTTGCTCGGTGAAATCTAGGTTGAACCCACCCTTAGCCATGATAAACCACTGGTTACGGAGATTTTCAGGTTTCCATATGGATCTCTACCATTTTTTAATTTTTTATTTGTGTTTTAGTTTGTATAAGATGCTAAAAAGCAAAGTATTTAAATGATATTTAGATGATGTGCAGAAGTATAATCTTGTTATACTACTTCATAATTTATTATTTGGGTGTGCTTCCAGATTATTTAACTTTTTTAATAATTATATTCAAGGATAATAATAAAATTTTAAAAATATATTAATTTGGGGTGCACAAATAGGTTTTAAGGGGTGTCAATATTGACACTCATAATATTTACACCCCTAAAATGTTTTATGCGTAATCTTTTCTTAAAGTGCATCCCAAAACTTTATTTATCAAACAATTTTAATTTTAATTACAACCAACTTAATAAAGATATTATTTCTTAAATTGAAGACTAATAAAAAAGAGCCTTTTTTTAGGAACGATATTTGCACCTCAAAATATGTGCACCCATGGGTCGTTTTAGAGACCCGATGCGAAAAATTAAAATATACATCTTTATTCATATAAATAATATTTTAAAACTAGATATATAACCTATATTATTACTGTTTTGGTGTGTACATAATAATTTCATTCAGAAAAATGCAAAAATGATATCACAACACAAATATGTTTATATAAGACACCTACATTCATATAATGGTAGAAAAATTCATTAGAACTCATAAACAAAACTATTAGAATCCTAAAAAGAATAGTGGTGTCAATCTTACATTGGAAATAAAATAGAGGGTGGATTCTAACGGCTATAAAAGGAGTCTAAAGTCTTAGTTTCAAATTATCCTAGTCAAAAACACTTTAAGCATTGTATTTGACTCTAGTTAAAATTCTTTTTTTGTTCTTCTCCTTTTAGACTGTAGAAATGTATGAATTGGTGTATGCTTTGGAGAGTATAGATGTATTGAGATTGTGAGTTGTAAGAGAATAGTCAATGTGATTGTAATAATTTTTCACATAGTGAATTTCTCTTTGAGAGTCGTGGTTTTTTCTCTTATTTTTGAGTTTTCCACGTAAATTCTTATGTTGTGGTGATTGCTATTGGTTTCTATTTTATTCTTTGTTATTTTTGACATTCTTATAGCAGACAAGTTTTCAAGGGAGGTCTTGAGAGCTAAAATTTTTCCCAAAAAAAACTTATCTATACATATCGACCCATAAAATATCATTTAAAATGTCTTCTTCTAGTATTTGAGAAGCAAATTTATCAATAATATTTCCAAATTCAATCTTTTCTAACAAATCATTTTCAATGCATAAAGTTGTCATTCCATTTTGTGACTTCTTTTTTTTTCAATTCAAGAACAATTAAAAAAAAATAAACGATAAAAGAAGAACCATAAAAAAAGAAAAGAAAAGATAATAATAAAAAGTCATAACTCAATAATGAATATAAAACTATAAATTTACCTCAAAAGTGAATAAATTTTTGGATTTCCACAATCTTCACTTTAGATTCTTAATGAATTTTAAAATTTTTTACCAATGAAAACAAATAAAAAAACAATAATTTAGAGTTATATTTTTCTTTAAGTACCAAAAATGTGAAAAGAAAAGTAAGGTAAAGTTGAAAATGATAGAGTGAGTTTATATATAGGTGAAATATGTCAGCTTTGGAGTACTTTGTAGTTAAAAATACTTGTTGAAATAAATTAGATCAACAAAAATAAGTGGCATAGATAGTAACCAAGCAATCAAAGTATCATCTACGAAGAGCTTCTAGTTAATGGTTCAAACCTATAACCAACCTTCCATTCTTTCAGGAAAAGTTTAAAAGAAGAAGAAGAAGAAGAAACAAGAAGTCACTAACTTTCCACATTTTCGAATTTATAAAAGAGAGAGAGAGAGAGAGAGAGAGAAAAGAAGTCACTAACCTTCCCTTTTTCAATTTCTAGGAAAAAAATGAGAAACGAGAAGTCACTAACCTTTCTTTTTTTTTTTTTTTTTTGAAAAAGAAAATAGGAGAAACAATAATTAATGGTTTTCTAAATTTTAAAATAGTTATGTTAAAAAGGTGAAGTCATTTAATAGCTAAAATAGAGACACATGAGTGGCAAATTTCAATTTGCCTTTATATAGGTGTGTGTTATGGACTTCGTCAATAACTTATGCATGAAGTTCACCACCATTACAAATATTAAAATATTAAAACTTCATGATTAAGCAAATATATTTTCACACTTGCACTGCCATTGCCTATGGCTATCATGTTAATACCTATATAAAGGCAAGGAGTCATTTTAAATGTCCCAAGTCCCATGTCTCTTCTCTCATAAAATTTAGAGAGAGGTTATATTGTAGTTGTTAATTTAATAAAATTATTTTGGTTTTGGTTCGTAAATATTTCTTTTACATTAAGGGTTTTACTACGCAAATCTCGCGTCCACTATTTTTACTTCCATTTTCTTTCAATATTATTCTCAATTTCAAGTTTATATTGTGATTAAAATAGTATTAGGTCGTTATAACAATTTATAATATTTTTATTTAACAATCTTAAATTTAATTTATCATACTTTTTTTTGAATAAATCTTACTTCAAATTTTTAATTAATAAATGGTTAATATCTTAATAAAACATTAAAATAATTATCATTTAAAATACTCAAAATATTACATACTATAAGAATATAATACATAATTTTATATAATTATTTATATAAAATTATGTATTATATATAATTATTATATAATTATATATAGTTATTTCTATTCATTTTATTAACAATGTCACTTAAGGATAATATTGAAATTTAAACTTAAAATCATACCATTTTCCTTACCAAGTAAACCTGCACTTAAGACCAAAGATTTGAGGGTGACTTCCTGCAAATATTTACGTAATGTGCCTTCATCCATACCCTCTCGCACTACAACAAATTTGACATAATATAGCATGAGATGAATGCTATAATAGGTAATAGATAGCATTTCGACCAATGCTATCACAGCCCATGCTATAAAAAGTCTTCTTTCATTGATAGCAATTTATAAATGCTATGCATAATGTTCTAAAAAGCAATTATTGGTGCAATCACAACTTCTTGTAAATGCTATAGTTGTGTTTCCATTGCATTTTTGAAATGCTATATACACTTGATTAAGTTAGTAGCTTTTCTATGTTATAGCTTTTTCTAAATGCTATGAAACTATTTTATTGCAATTTATAAAAGCTACAAAATAATGTCCTCAATACTATTATTTTTTACATAAAAAAATCATATTTTATTATATACTAATTATGAACATTGAAATTGTTCTAAATACATAAAAAAGAATATAGATAGAAAAGGGTTCAAGTCATTCCATTAAAATACGGAAATTATTACATTGTCCATCATATCAATATATGGAGATTTCATGATAGCTACATATCAATTATAATTAAAGTAGCTAAATATAAATTCTTCATATACAAAAGTATAAGTCTAAACTAAAAACAAACTTGCAACCTGCCCAATACACGAGCCACTTCTGTTACTCATCTTCATTTTTTCTCTCAATACTTGAGTGTAGAGTAAACAAGCAAAACAATCCCACCGTACAACTGTATATAACAAAAACAAAGATAAAGCAACTATCAATTTCCATAAGAAAATAAGTTATAAGTTCCACAAATATTATTAACAGCAATTATGTGATTAAATTACAATATTTGTCATAATCTCAAAAGCAACTATTTGATCAAATGATAACATTTGTCACTAGAATTTTATAGGCTTTGTGCACCAGTCAATAATTATGTACTACTAGACATCTCACATTGCAAGTGTTGTCATTATTTGTATCACAAAATGGTCATGGGGTCAAACTAAAAGTTTTTTTTTTAAAAAAAAAAAAAAAAAGAAGAAAAGAAAGGGCACCATATATGTCTAGCTAGTGGTTAAACAATTAGAATTAACTCAACCAAGTTCAGAGGCTCAAATCTCAAACTTGTTGCTCGATTAGCATATCTAATTCCGGTTTGATGCTCATAGTAACCAAGCAATCAAATGAGTTTGTGTTTAACATACCACATTTTATGATTGTCTATTCTCATTTGTTGATCATTTTTGGATTATACTAAATCACCCCATTATCAAATTATAATTGTCAGTGATGGTCCTGATGGATTTAATGACATATTCACATGAATTACATTAATACAACATCATTTGCAATGATTTAGTTATAATCTCCAAATCATTTGCACTAACTCAATTCAGGATATATATATATATATATTCTTTTGCAGCAAGAAAGGAAAAAGATATAAGTATTTGCTGTACATATCCAAAGAAGGAGTCTAAGAATATTTTCTAGAATAATAATAAAAGTCCCCATCTTGATTATTCAATAATGAATTTGCTTGCTGGCTTACTTATTTGTTTAAAGTCTGAATCCAAAATAATAGTCAATGGAAGTAACCTTCAATGCATGTGTTTCAAAACTATTCCTAATCAAAACTAACAATGAAAGTTAAATGATAAGGACACAATCACATAATCAGACCTCAAAAACAGTTTTCATGGAGTAAATTACTATCAAATACCTCATCATCTTGCTTGCATAAGTCTACTGTCAATTTGAAAAGTAAAAAATACAAGTCTAGATGACTTAAATAATCAAAATACAAAATTTATTGTTCATCTACTATATCGTAACCAACTAACTTAAAAATTTAAAATTTCTCTTATAATTGTTTCAGAGGTACTATATAATGTTTGGAAGTTTTGAATTGTCATATACATATATTAAAAAAGACTTGTACATTTATTCAATTTGGGTATATAACTATATATACACCACCGTTTGTTAGATGCTTTTAAGTAGAAATATAAACATTGAAGCATCTATTTAGTATCAAATATAAAGATAAGTATTATGTTAGTTTGCTTGTCTGCCTATATGTGAAGAACTGAACTCAGCTTTGAGATTGGATGAGACTGAAGCTCCAAAGAAACTTGTCTCCTTAATAAAAGAATTGGACTTCCCCTGTTTTGAACAACATCATAATCATAAGAGTGAATAATATAATGTTTTAAATACCATTAACATGCTCAGAGAAACTTTTGCTAGTAGTAATAGAATTGAAACAACATTTACAACTAAAATCGCAAAATAGATAAAACCCATATAAGAAAAACCATTACTAGTAGAACTATACCTATTTGTAGATGGAGACAGCAGAAGGAACTATAGAGGTGGCGTGTGGAGCCATGAGATTGAGAGAACAAGCGAGCTTTGTTATTTTTTTTTTATGGAGTTTCGAAGTCATCTAACGACATAATAAAAACTAGTAATTCATATAAACTGTCATCAAACCACATACAATTCAAACTCCATCAACTAAACCAACTACAGATCTAAACAATACAACACAAAATCGAAGTGATTGAAGAGCAAAACACACCTTAGCTTTGGGTACGACCTTGACAACGACTTATTGACCTTTAAGGTCACCTTTCTTGAACTTGGCAGCGCAGGTGTACCCGAAATGGCCGAGGTTTGCTCCTTAAATGCTTCAACAAATCAAAGCTCTCGTCAAAGGCCGGTGGCCAGTTTCGGCTCGGCGGCTTCGAGAATCGCGAGTTCGTTCGGCTTGACGGAGCCGTGGTGGCATGCGAGGACGGACTTTATGTGCTTGGCTGGCAATGGCGGTAGGAATGGCTACTTGAAGAACCTCCTAGGGTGGAGTTGATGGAGGATCTCACCATGATGACTTCTTGGAGAAGAAGTAGTGAGCTAAACTGGGACTATAGAATGGGAAAAAAGTCTCTGCATTTTTTATTCTTAGAAGATGTAAGGATGAGTGGTTCAGCCAAGTAAAAATATAATGAAAAACTTTTACTTGGGCTTGCACCCATATATATTTGCATGGCTGTGAAAAATAGTTTCCTGCTATTGGCTTTTGAAAGCCCTTTTTTATATCTATTGCATATGTAAAATGCTATAACATTCAAATTAAACTAATTAATTTATTGGTCATGAAATGCTATATTATTACAATTAAAAAATGATAAAAAAAATAAGGTATTATCAATCATACATCTATTATAACATTTTATATTAAAAAGCAATTGTCTATAGGAAATTTATAACATTCTAAATTGAATGCTATTTAGCAATGCTATAAGATGTGGAATTTATTGTAGTGTCGCCGTGTCCTTCTCTGTCTCTGCATTTCTAGGAAAGGCCTTTTATGTTTCTCGGAAGGATAACAAATTGCCTTTGGCAAGAACTTGTTTGTGTAAACTAGTTTAATTGCTAGGACGCGGTTATCACTTATCTGAAAGTGAAGTAGTTTAAAATATCATTTAAAATTTCTTCTTCTAGTAGTTTGAAAAGTAAATTCATCAATAATATTTCCAAATTCAATCTTTTCCAACAAATACATTTCAATGCATAAAGTTGCCAATCCATTTTGTGACATCTCTTTTTCAATTCAAGGACAATAATAAAAAAGATAAAAGATAAAAGAAGAACCATAAAAAATAGATAATAATAAAAAGTCATAACTCAATAATGAATATAAAACTATAACTTTACCTCAAAAGTAAATAAATTTTTGGATTTACACAATCTTCACTTTAGATTCTTAATGAATTCTAAAATTTTTTACCAATGAAAACAAACAAAAAAACAATAATTTAGAGTTATATTTTTCTTTAAGTACCAAAAATGTGAAAAGAAAAGTAATGTAAGGTTGAAAATGATAGAGTAAGTTTATATATGGATGAAATATGTCAGTTTTAGAGTCTTTTGTAGTTAAAAATACTTGTTGAAATAAATTAGATCAACAAAAATGAGTGGCGTAGATGGTAACCAAGCAATCAAAGTATCATGTATGGAGAGCATCTAGTTGATGGTTCAAACCTATAGCCAACCTTCCATTCTTTCATAAAAAAAATAAAAGAAGAAGAAGAAGGAGAAAAGAGAAAAAAAAAAAAAAAAAAATTTTTAAATTGAAAAAAAAATAAATAAATAAAAACAAAAAGAGAGAGAGAGAGAGAGAAGAAGTCATTAACCTTCCATTTTCAATTTCGAGGACAAGTATGAGAAACGAGAAATCACTAACCTTTCATTTTTTTTATTCAAAAAAGAAAATAGGAGAAACAAGAATTAATGGTTTTCTAAATTTTAAAATATTTATGTCAAAGATGTGAAGTCATTTAATAGCTAAAATAGAGACACATGAGTGGCAAATTTCAATGTGTCTTTGTATAGGTGTGTGTTATTGACTTAATCAATAACTTATGCATGAAGTTCACCACCATTACAAATATTAAAATACTAAAACTTCATGATTAAACAAATATATTTTCATACTCGCACCGCCATTGTCTATGATCGCCGTTTTAATACCTATATAAAGGCATGGACTTTAGTCACTTTAAATGTCCTAAGTCTCATGTCTCTTCTCACTAGTTCTCTCCTAAAATTTTAGAGAGAAGTTATTATATTTGTTGGTTTAATAAAATTCTTTTAGTCTTAGTCCGTGGATGTTTCTCTTACATTGAGGGTTTTACCATGTAA
This sequence comes from Litchi chinensis, assembly GCA_019925255.1. Classification (NCBI taxonomy): domain Eukaryota; kingdom Viridiplantae; phylum Streptophyta; class Magnoliopsida; order Sapindales; family Sapindaceae; genus Litchi; species Litchi chinensis. The sequence continues at coordinate 28,944,112 of CM034467.1, forward strand.
ATCTCGTTTCCGCTATTTTTACTTCTATTTTCTTTCAATATTATTTTCGATTTCAAGTTTACACTGTGATTAAAATAACATCGGGTCGTCATAACAATTTATAATATTTTTATCTAACAATCTTAAATTTAATTTATCATACTTTATTTTGAATAAATCTTACTTCAAATTTTTAATTAATAAACAGTTAATATCTTAATAAAAAGTTAAAATAATTATCATTTAAATACTCAAAATATTACATACTGTAAGAATATATTACATAATTTGTGAAGAGTATATATAATTATTTATGTTCATTTTATTAACAATGTCACTTAAGGATAATATTAAAATTTAAACTTAAAATCAGACCATTGTCCTTACAAAGTAAACCTGCACTTAAGACCAAAGATTTGAGGGTGACTTCCTGTAGATATTTATGTAATGTGCCTTCATGCATACCTTCTCGCTGTGTCCTTCTCTGTCTCTGCATTTCTAGGAAAGACCTTTTATGTTTCTCGAAAGGATAACAAATTGCCTTGCCAAGAACTTGTTTGTGTAAACAAGTTTAATTGCTAGGACGCGGTTATCACTCATCTGAAAGTGAAGTAGTTTAAAATATCATTTAAAATATCTTCTTCTAGTAGTTTGAAAAGTAAATTCATCAATAATATTTCCAAATTCAATCTTTTCCAACAAATACTTTTCAATGCATATATAAACACTTTTCATTATGTATAAACACTACGGATGTGGTCTTTCTTCTCACATTTTGCTTTACCCTCTCTCTCTCTAAAACTAGATGCTTATCACACTTCGCTTTAGTCTCTGTTTGGTTGCTGATCTTCAGGTCTCTACTTTACTCTCTATTGGATTTTCAGGTCAGAACTGGTGTTGATTTGATCGAGCAGTGTGAAGAAAGATTTCAGGTGATGTATTGTTTTGGTTTTTGATGTGGTTTAGTGAAAAATATTATCCTCTCAGTTTTGTTTATATTATCATTATCATGATCGGTTAATGGTATCTTTCTAATATAATTTTGAATAACTCTATGTAATTATTGGTGTATTCTAATTTAGACTATATGTTTGTAATATTATATAGAGAGAATCACCCAAAAAAATAAAAAATAAAAAGAGATCCTCATTTCTTAGCTATTATAATTACAAACAGGGTAATTATCAGAGTGATTTATAACTTTTTTAACTCTGCTTTTTCTTAATTTTTAAAATATTATTTTTACTTATCTTTAAATTATAATTCAGTGACTACTAAATATCCCCCATAATTTTGAAGTTTTTGTATGCTTGCTCAATCCTATGAAATGATATTTAAAGTATTACCTATGTTTTGATCAGGTCTGATCAAACCATCTTGAGTTTAGAAGAAGGTACGGTGACCTCAATTTCAAAAGAAGGCAAAACAAGATCTAATTCAATCTCCAGACGTGGTGTCAAAATTTTTGAGAAGGGGTCTTAGAGACCAAACTCTGCCTCAAGTGTTGAAATTAGTTGAGCTATTATGAGAAATTTACTAAAAACTTGTTGTGACAATATAGCCAAAGTCTGCTCTAATGTGAAGAAAATCCTCATAACTCGAGGATCATCTTCAAAATTATGCATCACAATTGTCCTCTGGATTGAGTGGATCTTCGTTTTTTCTTGGTTTTACTCCTCTATAACTAATGATGCGAAAAACACTGGTAATAACATCGGCTATTGTTGCCTTGGTCCTCTATGTGGTTCTCTATCTCTCAAAAATCGTCTGGCCTGATATGAAGAAAATCCTCATACCTGGGGAATCATCTACAGAAGAAATCCGGATCACAATTGTCTTGTGGATTGTTTCGATCTGGATTGTTCCTTTGTTTTACTACGTTCTTGTGATTAATGATAAGAAAAAGTCTCTCGAGGTGAACAAACTATTGGTTGCTGTCATCTGTGTCCTCTATGCAGTTCTCTTTTCCTACAGATCCCTTATTCAGTTCCAACATAGAACAATAAAGTGGCTCTTCCTTTTTACTGAATGTCTGCCATTACTCTTCGTATATGTAAGGCAGACACTACAATTTAATGTTTCTGCAGTGCATTTATAAATTCAGCTTAGGATTTTTATTTCTACATAACTTTTCAGGTCATAGATCCTGGATATAATTTTGTTCGGGACAACATATATTTAACATTAGCCAGAACTGCGCATCTAAAATAATTGTTCTCCAACATCATAGATTTGTTGTTCAGGGCATACATTATGTCTGGAATCCCGAATTTTAGAAAAATTTGTCGATTCCACTATTAATTTCAGTATCACTTGTTGTCTATTCTGTCCAGTACCCGCTGTATGACTTTTCAAAGACAACAAGTATGGACGGTTCAACATTTTCAACGATAACAACAAGTATTGACGATTCAATATTTTCGATGTTGGTGATCGTGGTTCTTAGTTGCTACTTGTTGGGGGTTTTTGGAATATACATATTGTTTACGAAACAAGTTACAAGGACATCAAGACAACCAGCTAAAGCTATAGGGATCAAAATCGGGCTAAATCTAGTCCTTTACCTCTTCGGTGGTCACGTAAGTTAATTTACTATTTCGATTGTTTGACAAATTATTTAACTTAGTAATTTGTTATTAAAATTTCTGTTTTCTTTTATTTCAAAAAAAAAATCCGTTTTCTTTTACTATGTTTAGTTCAACCAAAAAAAAAAAAAATGATAATTATATTTTTCCTCTGTAGTTTGATGAAATAATCAAAATCCCCTTATATTTGAGAAATCACTAATCTCCCCTCTATTGATTTGTAAACTAGATAAAACCCCATGTAGTTTATTAAAAGATCAAAAAAAAAAAAATCTATATCATCAATTTAGACGTTAAGAGTCCATGTTTAACCGTTAATGTGGAAGCGCAAAATTGTCAAAATAAAATAAAATATAAAATATATTAATATTTAATAAAATATAACTTTAATATTTAAAAAAATGAAAAAAAAAAATCTCCTCCATCCATTTGTAAAATGGATATGGTGATCAAAACTATTAATTTCTTTTAAGTATTAAAAATTTTAAAATATCAAAATATTAATAATTTTTTTAGTTATGTCCACCGTCCATCAACATGATGGATGGTGAACAAAATTCTAAAAAAAAAATAGAAAAATAAATAATAAATTTAAAGTTCAGAAACTCCTCTCTCTCTCTCTTCTTCTTTATCCCTCTCGACGGTGGTTCTACTTCTCCTCTTTTCCCGTCCAACGAAGCCATCTCGTCTCTCTCTCTTCCAACGATGGATCTACTTCTCCTCTCTCTCTCTTGGTGATCGAAACCCATCGTCGAAAACCCAACTTCTAGATTTTTACCATCGAAAACCTAAAAGTTTCTGGGTTTCCAGCACATAAACCAAAAAAATCCTAGGTTTTCAATGATAGAAACCTAGAGGTTGGGTTTCCTAAACCCACCCAAGGAAACCCAACCTTTGGGTTTCCATCATCGGAAACCCAAAAAAATTTAGTCTTTTTTTTTGGGTTTTTTTTTTTTTTTTTTGTTTCCATCATTTTGTTAGGTTTTTTTCTTGGTTTTTTTTTTTCTTTTTTCATGTTGCTAACTTTTCTATTTAAAAAAAAAAAATTTTCATAAAAAATTTTAATTAATTTTTTATTTTTTATTTTTAATTAAGGGACAGCTTGGTCTTTTCACGTGCTATCAATGTCAGAATTATTTTCTTACTAACATAGTTAACAGAATGGGTAAAATGAGATTTTTACAAACGTTAAGGGATAATTAGCTATTATCTCAAACAATAGGAGGAAAATTAGGATTATCCAAAAAAATAATGGATATTAAAGCTTTGTTTCATTAAACATACAATTTATTATCCCTTCAGTTATTTGGAGGCTTGTGGTACTTATCTGCCCTATGGAAAAGAGTGGGTTGCTGGATTGAAGCTTGCAAAAATCATGGCGGATGTCATCATTCAAGTCATGGCTTCAATATCACTTTGGGAGGCTTATAAATCACTTTGGGAGACAACAGCTTTCTAAATAGTACCTGTCTAATGAATGATACGCAAAACACAAAGTTGGGAATCGTAGAGAAAGCTTTTCAAACTGGTATTACGGAGGAGAAAGATGTTGCAAAGAAGTGGTTATATTGTTTTAGATGGGGCTTGCAAAATCTAAGGTTTGTGCAAGAGGAATTTAGATCCTCTCCTAATCTAACCTTTTTTTGACCTAATCTAATCTTACGACACATAAGCACTTTAGTCAAAGAATAATTGATAGATGAGATTATTTTTCACGTTTACTTTTCAACAACAATTACATACTTCAAAATCGTTAGAAAAAGACTCAGATGAGGAAAGGAGATGAATTCATGCAAAAAAATCTATATTCTGAGATAATTTTGGTTTTATATGTTAGTTGTGGAGAACAAAATGCATGTCAAGATTATTATTGCTACTTTTTGTATATAGACTTTTCTTAACCACTAAATTATTTTATATTTTGCAGTAACTTTGGTCAAAACCTAAAAGTAACTACCCACTATTGGGAAAACATATTTGTAATTTTCCTTGCTCTCTATGGCATGGCAACTTTCATCTATTTCATTGGAAATATGCAGGTTAGTATATATTATTTTGTTTCTTGTCTCTCAAATTTGTTTTTCCAAGCTTCAGATGGAACACCACAAAATTTGTTTTTTGTGAATCACATTTTTGGTGGAACAGATGCTTATAAACTCTGCAACTGAAAAATCAAAGGAGGAGAGACAAAAAGAAGAGGAGATGAGACGGCAAGAAAAGGAGATGAGACGGCAAGAAGAGGAGATCAGAAGAAGACAACAAGAGATAGAGCAGTGGTTCCCTTTCAAAAAGTTCTCAGAAGAGCTACAAAATAGTATTAAAGAATACAAGCAATATACATGGCAACAAACTGAAGGTGTCAATGTAGAAAATTTGCTCAACAATCTCCCCATCGATCTTCAAAAAAGTGTAAAATGTAATATCTGCTTACAAATGCTTAAAAATGTGAGTTTTTTGTTTTTTCATCTCTAAAGAATTTGTTTACCTATTTACCTCCTATGGATATAAAAAATTTCATGATTTCTCATTATATAACCCCTAGAATTCAAATTACTAATATCTTTTAGTTTTAATGATTTCTCGTTCCTATGCTTGAATATCCAAAAAGATTGAGAAATTTCAGAGATGGAGTGAAGCATCATTGGTTCATATATGTGATTGTATTAAACCAGTGGTCTATACTGAACGCACTTGTATTGTCAATGAAGGTGACCCAATCATTGAGATGTATTTTGTCTTGCAAGGCAACTTGTTGACCTATTCCTCTTGGAGCTCTACCAACAATGTTCCTCAAGACAACAATCTTTTGACATATGGGGACTTTTGGGGAGAAGAACTTGTCAGTTGGGCTCAAAATGAACTGTCATTATCGAACATACCTAGGTCAAACAGAACCATTGAAGCCCATACAAAAGTTGAGGCTTTTGCTCTTATGGCTGGTGACCTGAAAGACACATTCATTAAGCACAATCAGGGAGCTCAAGTCATACAATCATACTTTCGTCAAAAAAGGATGCGAGCTTTAAGGAGGAATGCACAAACATCTGCACAAGAACAAGCACCAGCAGCAGAGTTAAGTGGGCTAGACAATGTTGTTGTTCAAGAATAATAGATGAGTTTGATTTTGTGGTCTATGTTATTGGATTTTAACTGGACTGAGTTTTATTTAAAAATATACAATTATAATTAATTGTTGCTCTATCTTAAAAATGCATTACTCAATAAACATGTGATGATTTGTTCAAATTTGTTATAGGAAATACTTAGTGCTATTCAGATAATAACACCACCTAGTAATAAACAAAAGTGGCACCGCCAATTGGCTTGTTAGCAGAAAACACTCATCCAATCAAACAATAGTTCATATTCAAGTCATTCTACCATTAGTGGTGTATCAAAAAAACAAAAACCGAAAAAAAAAAAAAAAAAAGGGAAAAGACGAAATAAAAAGTGCCAAAACTTTGAGAAGCAAATGCCACATCAATTCCAATTTTTCGTTAAATAAAGACAATTACAGAGTGAATAAAATTACAAAGGTGATCAATAGAATTTAGAAGCAAAAACTCATCAAAAATTGTAGATATGATTTCAAATATAGATGATCAACAGAAATGATAAGCACTTTTTTTAAAATACAAATTGATGGTCTATGTATGCATCAAGATTCCATCTAAAATATTTGGTCATTGACATTATTGAGCAGAACAAATAGCTAAAGTTGTCACAATAACATAACTTTAGAAATACCAAGATAGAAAAAACATGGTTTGTACTTGGCAAAACAGAGGAAGCTGAACTGCTGATCAACACCATGTAGACAATATGGACTATTTTCACGAAGTATCTAATGAGTTTTAATAGTTTAGGCTTTGTTTTGTTGCACTTAGAACATAGGAATTTATTATATAAATCTACAAATTATGCACTCATGCAGAAGCAGCTCTAATGAATATATGTTTTTGTTTATTTTTATATTATTATATATACAATAACAATGAAGATAGGAAAAAAAAATCTATTATAATTTTCACATAAATATAATTTAATTTCTACACTTAGCTGACAATGTTATTATAAACACAAAAAATAAATAAATAAATCTAGAATTACAGGGAACTACTCCTATAAAATAGGATCATATACCTCCTGCTATGGGCATTTTTACGATTTGGATAAATGGACTGCTAAAGGCCCAATGGATAAGCCCAACGGTAGGAGGCCCAGGAAGCCCAGTACTCAGGTCGCGATATTAAGCTCACTTCTTCTTTCTTCAGCTTGAGTCTTAAACCAAAGCTACCTTCACTCATCTTCAGCTCGTGGGAAGGGTGTGTCAGCTCGCTAAACTTGTACCAAATAATCTTCTAGAAGCTTGAAGCAACCAAGTCCAAAAGGGATTCAAACTTCCTGATTTTGTACAAATCAAATCTCTACAATCTCGAATTCAATTTCAGAAATCTTTCCTGATTTAAAGGAAATTATTATGGAATGCAGTTAATGTAAAATTTACTTCCTAATTTGTGCTGCATTCAAATTGTAAATTACCATATTATAAAGAGGGGTGAAATTCTTCGTATTGAGAAGAACTTTAATGAGTGATATGGTGACTCTGCCAAATTATTCCGAGTGACACCCGTGAACGTAGACATACTTGCTAAACCACGTAAAAATTTTCTTCTTTGCATTGTTCTTCCTCTCCCTCTTTACTTTTAATTGTTTTTATTGTTTCTTGTTATCAGGATTATAGTCTGGGCCTAGAATCTCTGGGTCGGCTAAATTCCAACATCGACACCTCCCATAGGTTTTCTTATAAATGATGTAGGCAAGAATCAAACCCCATCACATAAGCGGAGAAAAATGTTTAACCATTCAATTAATCAAGAGTACAAATAAAAGAGACTTTTAAACACAAATACCAAATTGAACTCTAACAAAAGCAAAAAGAGAAAGTGAGGGACTTAAGGCCTGAATATTGAGGGCATGTTTGGCAGCATCTTAGCAGGCCCATCTTCACTTTTTGGTTCTTTCCACTATTAAGTCCGATCAATTTTTTTATTTGAAAAAAAAAAAAAAGAAAAAAGTCCAATCAATCTTTGGGAAAATTGCATTAAGATTTCCAACTTACTTGAAATTTCACTTCTAGATAAAACACCCTTTACTTGAATAAACCTCCCCCGAAATTGGTCAAATGGTTGCTTAATAGAAAACATAATGGGAAGATGGACTTTTCAAATGAGACATTATTTAAATCAAGGATTTATTGAGGTGTTCCAATGGTATTTCGCCACATTCTCCAAAAACTGATAACTATATATATTAAAATGAAAGAGTGGCGATGTTTCCACCCCTTAAATATTGTATATACACCCCTTTTTATACACACACCCAATTAATTGTTATACACACACTCAATTAATGGTTATTTTAATAGATTATTAATTCCAAAGTTAATTGCACTAATATTCCTCATGTATCTCAAAATTGCATTCAATGACAACTTTAATATTTATTGCACTAACATACCCTAAAAAATTTGACTACCATTAAAACTAACTATTAACTAACTGTTTATTATGAAAGTCAAAAATGACCTTAGCATATATTTTATTATTTTATTTTAATTATTATATTTTTTGAAAAAATTGTTATATATTTATATAATAAAAATTAATAAAAAATTCATAACATAATTATAATTTAGGGGCAAAAAGTTCTTTATAATTATAATTATGATATGATTTTTTTCACTTAATTTTTTAGTATATAAATCTATATAACAATTTTTTCAAAAAAATCTAATAAAAAAATAATAAAATATATAATGAGGGTAGTTTTGACTTTTCACAATAAATGGTTAGTCAATAGTTGATTTTAATGGTGGTCAATATTTTTTAAGGCATGTTAGTGCAATAAATGTTAAAGTTTTCATTTAGTGCAATTTTAAGATACTTGAAGAATATTAGTGCAATGAACCCTACAATTAATAATTTTTTAAAACAATTATTAATTGGGTGTGTGTAACCATTAATTGATTGTGTGTATAAAAATGGGGTGTATGTACAATATTTAAGGGGTGGAAACATTGCCACTCAAAATGAAATTACAATAAATCAATTGTGGCTAGGCCATGGAAAAAGGGATGTAAAGTTGAGGCCCAACAGCCCAATCAGAGGCAACATTAGTTTTTGTTCTGTTGCTTGCTCTCTTGTTCGAATATAGGGTCATGTACCATATTGAAATCTCGTCGAACACTATTCATGTTTCAAAATTATCGAGGTTTAACTGAAATATTCGAATTCCGTAATTTAGGTTTAATTGAAGTAGCATAAAATTTTAAGTTATGTATAAGATGACTCTATTCTCATGTAGTATGACAATTAAGTCATGCAATTAAAAATAAATAAATAATCTTCATGAAATGTTGGTTGATGAACTTCATTCATAAAGTTGAATTAAAGAACCCATTTACTTAAATGGAGCACACCAATCCTTTATCAACAACTTTATGACTATGACTAAGTGGTTTTCATTTTGTCTTAATATTTGTTCCTTATTATCCAAGCAACAAAGCTGTGTTATGCAGAAAGAGCAAAATTTTCCAGGGCCTCAACTTCAACAACCATTAACTATGGTATGAATTGCCAATTAGAAGCTTACACCATGTGTCATTATATGAGTTCAGGCGACAATACCTGTGCTCGAAGCCCCACGGTGGTCCATCGACATTTAGCCCTCCATCACATCAACAACCCCTCATATGGAGGAACCTCAGAATTTCTTGTTCCACAAGCAAACATGGCTGCTTTAAAACAACCCCCTCCTCCTCCACTCAATGATCATATCAACTAAATGTAGCTATGGCCATGCTTATAGCTTTTTAATTATTAATACTAAGAGCAGAAAACTCAATTTTATAAGAAATTTTGTTATCAATATTAAAAACACAGACATTATAATAAACGTCTGCATAAAAATCAACCTAAAAGCAATTCATATACATATATATATATATATATATTAATAAAGTACAAAAGGAAATATAAAAAAAAAAAAAAAAAAGATGAAATGGTTTAATGATAAGTCCGTCACATATTCATATCAATAAGATTGTGAGTTCGAATCATATACTATCCTGCTCCCAACTCAATTAAAAAAAAAAAATCCAAAATTATGTATCATTGAGAGTACAATTAATCCAATGATAATGATTCCAATTCTTCAATAATTTCCTCAATGAGTCCTGCCATTGAAGGTGTTGCTTCAGTTTTCTTTGTCCCCCCTCTCTCGATCTTCATTCCTAGTAGTAGCAGTAGTACTTCCTCTATAACCCTTCTTTATCACGATCCTACAAAGCACACACAAGTGCTAATGAGAAGACACAACCTTGTTCTTCATGTCATCAAGTAGGCAGCCATGCATCATCCACCTTCCAGTCTTGTCAACACCCTTCTATGGTACCAAAGTGAGGCTGCATGCGCTTCAATCCAATATGGTCCCTTGCATCGCCATTACATATAAAATTCTTTTCATCACCCCTCCATGTACCGCGACTAGTACTCAATTAATAGTAATCAACTCTTCATCTTCCGGATGGAACCGGAAACAAACAGCTAATCCAACGTTGGAAAACCAAGCTATATTCTCCATAGTTTGCAAAGTAAGTTATTTTAAGTACGAGAGTAGAGTTATCAAATAGAGAAACCAGAGTTACAGTAAATTTGATATGAATAAAATAAAACAAATGACAAAGGTCTATACATAGATATAGAGAGATTAATAGAATAATTATTGAGGAGGTTTACGTGTGTACATGTTAATTTATTCTATTTCCTATATAAAGAAGAGTTTTAGTTAACCTAGACTTCTTAATTGATATTATCTAATAATATTTGTTTATTTTTAAATAATTATTACACGTATCTAGTTTAATATGCCTTGGAATATTTGACACCAAGTTTCCTTTCTACTTTTTTAAATCTTTTATTTTCACATATAATTAAAATTTTATATATATTGTAAATTGATTTAAATCATAAATACAATACGTAGTTACTTAATTAACCCCCAAAAAGTGACTTCAACTCTGTGTAGACTATATTAATTAGAAAAGGAAACTAAATTGAAAATGTAATTGCATTAGGAAAAGACTATCCTAATTGCATTAGGAAAAGACTATCCTCTCTCACATTTTCCTTATAAATATTACTCATGCAACTACTCTCTCCAATTTACTGTACACTCGTTGATTCAAGAAAACTGGAAAAGATAGATAATGGAGAAATATCAGCTGCTCAATCAAGTTGGTGCTGGCGGATTCGGCCAAGTATGGAAAGCTTTGAATAAACAATCCGGAGAAGTTGTTGCAATCAAGAAGCTGAATCAAAAATTCCATTCCAGGGAGGAGTGTTTGAGCTTGGAAGAGTTCAAGTGTTTGAAAATCCTAAAACATCCGAATATCGTGTCACTCAAGGAAGTCATTAGAGAAAGAGACAACAGTTTGTACTTGGTGTTTGAATTCATGGAACGTGATCTTCTCAAGCTGATGGAATCAAGAACCTGTGCTTTCTCCGAAAGTGAAGTCAGATTTTGGTGTTTTCAGGTTTTTCAAGGCCTATGTTACATGCACGAAAAGGGTTATTTTCATCGCGATCTGAAACCCGAAAATTTGTTGATTTGTAAAGATTTGATCAAGATTGGTGACATGGGGTCTGCTAGGGAGATCAATTCAAGCCAACCATGTAATGACTATGCCACAACACGTTGGTATCGTGCTCCAGAAGTGATCCTTCGTTCGGAGAATTTTAGCTACAAAGTTGACATGTGGGCAATGGGTGCTATAATGGCAGAGTTGTACATGTTTGAGCCTCTATTTCCTGGCACAGATGTGGCTGATCAATTGTTCAAGATATGTGGCGTTTTAGGCAGTCCAAATTGGGATACTTGGCATGAAGGATTGGTTCTAGCAAGTGGTTTGAATTATGAGTTTCCACAATTTCCTGGTGTCGATCTCTCTTTGTTGATGCCATTAGCGAGTGACAATGCCGTTAGTCTTATCAAATCGCTTTGTTCATGGGATCCAAGTAAGAGACCAAGTGCTTCAGAGGCATTGACACATCCATTTTTCCACTGTTGTCACAACATTCCACAATCTCTGCCTCTAAGTCTCAATACTACAGCAAGAGAAGAATTTGAGCAAAACAAGTTGCATGGTGTGACTGGTTTGAGTCATCGGCGCCTGCCTTGGAGTTTCTGAGTTAACTCAGCAAGTTTAAATTTTAAATCAGGAAACTTTTATTAGTTTTAGTGGAAAATTAGTAGTGTTTATGATTTTTGTTTAAAGGGTTGCAGATGTATTGTGTTTTATGAAATCTACACCACAATACATGTACTATGTACCAGCTTAAATCAGGATTAAAGAATCAGTACTAGTTCTTTATATGATGCTAAAAATTGGCATACTGTATCTAATATATATATATATAAATTAAAATAAAAATAAAAATAGGCATATTGCAGATGACTATGCATTGCTTTAATATAGCAGTTTGTATATGCCTTGCAATTTTAATGGATGATAATGTAATATTTTGTTGTGCTTGTTTCTATATTTCTAAAATTTTCTCAGAAAAGTTGTACAAATTCACTAACTTTAACTTTGATGAATTAAATTAAGCTGCAGAGTAGATTTGTTTCTATATTTTACAGTTTCAGTTATTGTAATTAAATCCGTTGATAACACTATATAGTTTCTTTTTTTACCTTCATCAACTGTGTCTCTTGCTATATATAATTTTAACACATTTTAGTTTAATTGTTAATTGTGTAGACCATAGCATTTGTTTTGTTTTGTTCTATTTATTTATTGATCTTAGAACTAAAATATCCATTGACTAAGAGTTGAACAAGTGAATTATCAAATTTTAGCTTTTGTTGTAACAGATCAACTTGTTCTACATGCAATAAATCACTTCATTATTAGATTTTGGTCCATTTAAAATGTGAGCCAAACGGCCCAAACCTCCTTTTCCCAATTTCAGGCCTCTTCTTCTCGTTAATTTCTCTCCTGGGTTGGCTGTTTGATTGCTGAACACTTGCTGTTTTGATTGAATAGGCATCATGGTTAACTTGTGATCAATATTCTGCAAGCTCAAGATAGTTAACTCGCAAAGTCTAGCACACGTTTTGTTCTTTTGCAATTTACAGTGATTTACATACCGCACAACTGAACTAGAAATGCAGTTGTATTTGCTACAACTATGCTCAAATCTTCTATTTGTTGAAACCATGATACACCATGTTCAAATCTCATGAAAACCATTTTAACAACTAAACTGTATTGAATAAACATATCTTGCTCTAAATACCCAACAATATAAGAAAGTTTGTTGGAGGCCTTTTGTACTTTCGAAAAATGAACTTGCCACTCTTTGTGTGGGGGCTTGCACTTCTAGGTATCATTTTACCTTGTTTTGAAAAGAATGGTACCTTTAGGCATTAGCACCCCACTTCACAAAAGCCTGAGAATCTAATCATAAGTAGACCAAATGATAGTATCACTCAAACAAGCAAAATATAATGATGATAGAGTTTCTCGGTATGCTGTTGTTCTTGTTTCAGTTGAGATAACAAAGCAGGTAACATATCACTAAATCAAGATGACTAAACCAAACAAAATGTCAATCCTACTTATATTATAACCGTAATTGGTCATTTACTGATTTAGTGGTATGGTTTTCATAGAGACCATTATACAAGCTCGGATCAAAATCCTCACCGAAGCACAACCTTGATGTAGAAATATAATAATCGCCCTACCAACTAATATCTCGATGGTGTAAATCAATCCCACTCATCCGAAGAATCTATTATTCTTATTAAGAATTCACTAGGAACAGCAGACCTGTTGTTTCTGTGTTGGAGAATCATGCAGTAGGCTCACCTCTCTCTTCAGAAATGCAGGCAAAGCAAAGGCTGCTGAGTGAATCTGTTGACAGAACAACATGATACAAACATTAGTTTGCTATCACTGTCAAAGATTTATGAGAACTTCATTGATTATTTCATTGTAGCACGTTAAGGGTTTGCACTTTCATGTTCAGCATTAAAAATTAGACAACATACAAGAAAATCAGGATGCATTTCCATCATCATTCGAATTCAGAAAAACTTCAAGCATCATTATCATGGCGGGAAACCAATTAAAAGTCATCCAACCATGAAGAAGTTGAAACTCACATTTCCCAAGTAACTCAGGAGTGGGGAAGTAGTTTCATTCCATTCAAAATTAATATAGGCGAAAGAATATTTATGTTCCAAATGGCACCTCCATCAAAAATCTTAACTATGTTGAGGGTCTAAAAGTGAACCTGCCAAATTCACAGGCCTAAAGAGGCAAAACATTAACATAAATATGTAGCATATCCTTAGTAATAACAGCATGAAAACAGGTAGTATCCGTCTATTAAAACAAGGATGTAATGTTGCAGAAGAAAAAGAAGATCAATTCTGACCCTAGAACTTATCAGGTCCATTATACATAAATCAACAATCATAGTTATCTCTACCATATGTCCTGTTTATATACTCTCTAGTATTACCATTATTTCAACAAATCATTTCATTTCTAGTTTATATAAATGCAAAATATTAGACAGTCAAGCCAAAAATCTCATATGTGAAGTAATCACTCAACGACCAGATGAGACCATAACTGTCTTCCAAATCCATAAACAGTTTAAGTTGGTTCCATAATGAAAGAATTTTCACAACACTGCATTTAAGATGTTTAGTCGGTACATAAACCACTAGAAGCCACAACTCACCTCAACAACGACACACCTACAACCACTGAAGCTGATCTAAGCAAAACTATGAGGAAGTAAAAGCTAATGAAAGCTAGACTAGAATTGAGAAGCTTTTACCTCTGAATTATAGAACCTAAGTTCCCTTTTATGCTTGATAGCTCCCTCTAGTTTCTCAATAGGATTTATGGGGTTAATGAAATCAACAGGAGGCCCCTCTCTTGAGCATATCAGGAATCCAATCACACCACTGCATGCCAAGCAAGAAAAGATGCATCAAGAAAGAAATATTTCACAGCATGTTATTCCATAGCATTTCTAAAAACAATCCATTGGACAACCATAAGACCCTAGTGGTCGGTAACAAATTTCCCACCCAAAAAAATACCAGCAAAGTAGGGTAAATCATTGCCTTGGATAAGTTGGAACACTCGCCCAAGCATAATGGACAGAACCCTTAAATGTTTCACGGCAGATAGTAATCATATCTTCAATAAGGTGTGTATGGAGCCACATGCTTTCAGCCATGTTACAGAGGACACCACCAGGCCTTAAGGCTTTAGCAATCGTCTCAAAGAAAGGTTTCTCTACAAGCTCTTGGGCAGGACCTAAATCAGGATGAGGAAAGTAAATTGGAAATTATTAATAAAATTTATATACCTTTACAAATTTTCAAAATAGAAAATCACATAAAGCATAGCTTTTTGACATTCTTAGGTTAATCTGTATGAAGAAAGCATTCAACGAAACTCAACAAAGCTCAGACATAACAAAGCAAACGAAATAATGTCGTTTCTCCAGAACTACCAGATTAATATTTTTCGACTCAATCCAGGATACATTCAATGTAACATGTAATCAGAAGAACATTATAAAGTTGTTACTGGAAGCATAAATGAATCAAATAACACGAACATACCAACAGGGTCTGATGAATCAACAATAATTGCATCATACTTCCCTTCAGGCGCTTTCCGAAGAAATTCAACAGCTGTCAGTCAAGATAATGGAAGCGAGATCAACAACCATCCACTGCAAGTGTTCATGGAAATAAAAAGTTCATACATACCATCACCAACATGGAGCCGGACACGAGGGTCCTCAAATCCAACAGCTAACTCTGGGAAAAACTTCTTAGAAACCTTGAGTAGAAATTATGTCCATAAGTTGTTCTTCTAAAAAAGGAAAAATTACTACTACGACAAGGAAAGGCACATTAAATAACCACTTACATCTATAACCATCTTATCTATCTCACATATATCAATAAGCTCTACAGAGCTGTGGCGAGAAATCTCCCTAAGAACACCACCATCACCACCACCAACAACTAAAACCTGTATTTTGGATAATATACCAAACATTATTAGATTACAAATTTATGACCACAAAACAAATAAACATTACTGGGAAAGAAATGAAATCTGAAAAAGATACAGCAAATAAGAGAGTAAGGGATGAAGCTGTCACTAAACAAAATTACAAAGAGTTAGATCAAGAGGGAACTCTAACAGCCCCTTCTTGCTTGTTATCCTGTCCTCGTAGGACACAAGGGATAGTAACAAAGACCAACACCTAAACTATCACTGGATTTTTCATGATCAAAGAAATACTTAACCAGAACACAAGACAGTTTCTAAGTTAAAAGACAAAGACAACTCACAGGGTGGGTCAACTATGATAAAGAAATGATGTTCAATTGCTAATGCCTGCTTATTAGATAAAAACACTCAGCTTTGCGTGTGGGGTCAAAATTTTCATTCAATGTTCTTCTCATGGCTCAGTTAGTCAGTTTCCCTTCTCCCTCACAGTTTCTCTCTAAGAGTTCCCGAAAGGCAGAACTGGCAAATCAATGTGTAATTACTTGTAGACTAATTCACAAGCTTGGACATTTTCAACTATTGATATTGAAAACCCATTTTTCTTTTTTTTCTTTTTTTTTTTGCATTTTTTTCTTAGATTTCTGTGAACTTATTGAAGTTAAATTAAACAGCCAACAGCTTTATACTACTAAACTTGTATAACCATTATTTTCAAGTTTCTGTAAAACATAGTAATGGTACAAACATAAAGGTATGGAATAAAAAGAAATCCAATAGAGCTGCTAACCACTTCACACAAAAATTATAAAAAGGCCAAAGATAAAAGACACGAACTATAAAATAGTAGAGAAATTACAGTTTTGGGAGACGGAATTGAACAAAGGGGAAGATGAGCTATCATCTCCTGGTAGGCACATTCATCTTTCTCAGTTAGTTGAACAATTCCATCAAGAACAAGCACTTTACCATATGCTTCTGACTGCAGATAAAAGAATTGGAATCAACCATATGATAATTGGCATATAGGCTTCAAGACAAACACATAAAAATAAACAACATGAGCAAATAGAGCAAGAGAACAAAAAGAAGCGGACAGAGGGTAAGCTTGCACAACATAAACAATCTAGTACTAAGTTGAGAATGCCAACCTCAAAAACCAGGACCTCTTGATATTCCGATTTTCCCTTGAATAGAGTATTTTTTACTTTCAATGAATGTGCTTCTCCTACAAATGAACATTCACAACATGAGCCACAAAAACAATGTAGTAAACAAAAAAAATAAAGACAGATTTCAACAAACAGGTAAAGTCATTTTCGTAAAAGATGAGTGTTATCTTATTATATTTGGAGCAATTCTTGTTTGATTTGAGAAAAATACACAACCACAAGGCTTGCCTAAGGCAGTTTTAAATGAAAACATTAGCATTATAAGATATCAAAAGAAAGGCAGAAAGAGATCTTAGTCCTAATAGTAAGACATGTATAAATTTGCCAGCGGTTACCATTATAATTTTGTCAGCAATTGCAGAAGGTCATAAATTGATCATGATTTCACTATTACTCAGTAAGTGTTAGGAACCTGAATGCAACGAAAAATATCAATTAAGAGAGTATTGCCTACCAGGCCACATTGGATTGTTGAAGTATATCTGTTTGCCACATTTACCTGAAATAAAATACAAAAATAAATAAATAAATAATAATATCAGCTTGTTAAGACAAACCAACGTGTTTCTATGATTTATAATACACAAGAAACCAAAAAAAATTGGATTGCAAATATAATCATAGATAATGACCAGAGCGAGATTCAGATTGTGAAAACCACCCAGAGACAACAGTGGAGTGGCATTTGGCCTCCAACTCAGGGGCTGAAGCTCTAGCCTTCAAACAACAAGAAGGGATCTCCTTCACAGACCCATTTCCTTTACTCGCCTTCCCATCCATAGTCTTCTGGCATTCCAAACCTCTTCCTTCGCCGCCCTCCATAGATTATCCTTTTCTTCTCTGGCTCCAGTCTCTACATTTCAAGACATATTTATAAGGAGCAATTAAGAAATAAAACAAAACATAGAACTTTTGACAATTCATTTAAACTTCTATATCTGAGAAATTCAAGAACAAACAAATAATTGAACAGCAAAACACTATGATAGTAGAAAATAAAACCACACTTGCTAGCATCAAACTACTCCGCAACAACAAAATCACAACTGATGACGAGGAGCAGAGGACTGCTTAACAAGTGAAAACACCACAAGAGTACTAACAAAAACCCCTTAATCAGAAGTCTTTGATATGGCTAATGTAATGAAAGTGATTAAAGCAACAAATTCAATATTCGAAAGATCTTCAAAACCAATCCTAATAGAAACCAAACGAAAGCAGAATCACCATATACACATCTAACAAAAAGCAAGAATCTTTATTGAAGCATCAATCAAAACAAACAACTGAAAATTGCCCACATCAAATAAAGATGAGAATCTCCATTTCCCAAATGAGAAAATTACCTCAACCCGAAAAATCCCTTCAAGTTTCCTTTAGTTCCAATAACTTAAAAAATATACATATATCTAATTTCTTGCGAAATTTAACACAACCCCAGAAACCAAAACATCAATAACAACTACAATTTTCCAACTTTTATTCAACAATTAAAGTCAAGTGAAAACTACAATCTTCTAGGCCTAAATAGTCAAATTCAATTAAAAAGACAAAAATCCCCCATCTCTCTATAAGACTTTCCTTACAAAAACAACTAATATAAATAGCACAAGTCAAACCAAACTAGCTGACATATAAAAAGCAAAAAATATATTTATAAATAAACAATTCTACCAAAAAAAAAAAAAGCCGTTTGGTAGCTGAGAAACTGAAAGAAATGAGAAGAGAAACCGCCAAACAGAAACCCCAAATCAGAGATTGTATCTTTACAACAATACCACATGAGCAACACTTGATTATCAGTTTCCAAGACTCAAACTTTGTCTCTCCCTAGAAATTTTCCCGAGAAACGAACACAAACCCACATAGGGTTCACTATTAACCACCCAAATACAACATCAAAACACCCAAAAACAGCAATATCATGCATCATAACATAAACCAATTAAAAAACACATAAAAAAAATCACATTTTTAAAAAATCTCCCTACGACAACATCAAACTCGATGAAGAAGAAACTTGAGAGAGCGTGAGATACATCAAAATAAATAAATAAATGAGAGACAGAGGGGACGGGGGGCCTGATATTAATGACAGTGAAAGTGATATTAATCACATTTTTTTTAATATGTGTGGTTGATGGTGGAACCTGTGGAGAGAGATTGATGATATACAAGAACAAGAGCAGCAGATGAGAGCGGGAAATTGATACTGAAAATGTCTCCACTTCTCTTCTCTCTTTCTCTCTCTCTCTGTTTATGTATGTATATGTATATCTCTCTGTATCTTTACTATCTTCTTTTGCAGAAATGGAGTACTTGTGTGTGGTTATATATATAGAGTTTTTTCTTAAAAGAAATAAAACAAAATAAAATAAAATAAGTATTTTATTTAATGATATTTGATGTCGATAAGTTCTAATAATATGTTATTTAAACATCCGAAAGAGTAAATAAGCGAAGATGTTCGGGCTAGAAAATATGTCGAGATTAATTTAGGTTGAAGTATGTGAGACGGTTAGTTTTATTATTTAATTTCTTTTGATTAAGATAGATAAAGTTGGTTTCTTAATTATCAACAGTAAATTATTTAAACATACTACTTATTGGTAAGAGTGAAAGAGTATTGTTTTACATTAAGGGATCAAAAGTTCTAGTTCGATCATGGATGTCAACGTTTTATAACCTCAAATCTTAAATATTATAGTTAGATTTTTTCTTATCAATTTAAATTTTTAGGTTGGATGGAAACTAACATGTAACGGTACCGAGAGGTTTCTAGTTTAAATTCTCTCTCTCCGTTTTTCTGAAATTTTTTTCGTTCCACATGTTATTCGGTATAGGATGTTTAACATATATCCAATATTTATCACTTGAAAGAACGTGTCAATATATAATAATCTCAAATCTTAAATATCATAATTAGGTTCTTTCCTAAGCAACGACATATTATTCGATAAAGGGTGTTTAACATGTGTCATTTCCTAAACAATTATATGTTATTCGGTAAAAGATGTTTAGCATCTATTCAGCATCTGTCACATATACACACTGTATATAAACAATCATGTCAACTTATCATAACCTCAAGTTAGTTAAGCTAATATAGTTTGATATTTTCCTCTCAGTTTAAGCTTATTTAAATTTTTGTATTTGGTAATAATTAACTGTTGTATTAAAATAAAAATGAATTATTTAGATTAAGCATTATAGACATCAAATCATATTACCACTGATCTATCTCATCGAGCCTCAAATAGTCCTTTTAACACACGAACTGTCATTGTTAAAAACAGGAGTGGAATTATTTATATTAAACATTATAAGAGTGTTTTTGGAATAGTTTATTTTACCTCCAGAAAGATAATTGGTAGTTGTCAATGATATAGACAGAGGAGCACCCAACCATTCAATTAATCTGGAATTGATGTGTTATTATTTAAATATTTAGATTTGCGTGATCTATTTGTTCTATTACTTTTGTTAAAGACCTTTCGAAGAAAAAAATGGTGCGAAAGAACCGTTATGTCCATGGTATAGCAAAAAATGAGGGAAATTGAAGTTATTTTTTTGGACTTTCTAGGTGATGTTCAGCACTTTCAGGTGACTCGTGATTTGTGAGTGTATATTTTATATGATTTTAATTTAAAAGTAAGATGTGAATCGTATTAGTTTATTACTCACTTTTAAAATGTCATGCAATTAGGTGGTTATGTACCTATTTTATATTAATGATATTTAATTTCAATTGTGTTCCATATGTGTATTTGTTGAGTGATTTAACTTTACTTGCAGGCATGCAAATCGT
Source organism: Litchi chinensis (assembly GCA_019925255.1). Classification (NCBI taxonomy): domain Eukaryota; kingdom Viridiplantae; phylum Streptophyta; class Magnoliopsida; order Sapindales; family Sapindaceae; genus Litchi; species Litchi chinensis. Next base: position 28,964,773 of record CM034467.1, read on the forward strand.
GTCGAACAAAACAAGTCGGTGTTGATTACATGATAAATCTTTATAATAAAAATCACATAAATTAACATATTTTGATCGGTTTAGTGTGAATCTATCACCTAATTAAATGTTTAATTTTCATTAGTATCAAAGTATATATTCGGATAAAAATATAGTTATCAAGATAAAAGTCTTTCTCTTTCATCTTCCTATCATTATCTCTCACCATTATTTATTTATTTATTTATTTATTTTGAAAACATTATCTCTCACCATTTACGCACACTAATTCTTACATTTTCCTTTTTATGATATCATCTTTCAAGAAAGGAAAACCTTACCTTAATGTTGATAATTTTATAGTGTTTTGATTTGTAGGGTATGATGAAAATGTCATTTAAGTAGTTATTTGAATATATAGACCTTTTTTAAAGTTTTTCTTTAATTATTTACAATTTGAATTTATTAGTGTCGACGTTGGATTTCAGTCGACGAGTAATCAATACCCAATACCTGCAATCAATGTGAGAAAACACAAATACCAAGAAAAGATGCAGACAAATACCGAGAATCAAACGAGGAACACGGAGCTTTTACGTGGTTCGGCAATAATTGGCCTACGTCCACGACTGTCTGTCTCTTAAATTCTGCAGAGTTACAGTGTATTATTGATTATTCTCTGATGATGTTACAATGATCTTAATCCCTTTTTATAGGGAAAGAGGTGTTACAATTCTGGTTGTAGCAAATCAGGAAAAGAATCCTGAATTAATTACACTTCCCAAATAATCAGGAAAAATAAGAAAAAGAATTATACATTAATTATGCTTCCTAATATATTTGAATAATACCAGGAAACTACTGTAATTATCTCGAGATAAGATTGATTTGAATTTGATTTTGAATAGACTTCCATATCTGATAAGGAAATCATGGTTTGACTGGGTAACTACCATATTCGGAGAGAGAATCATGGTTGAACTTGGTAATTGCATGTTTCTGAAATATACTGTATTTATTATGCTTTTAGACGAGCTGACGTGTCTATGGCGGTCTTGAGCTCGAGCTCGCTGAGAGACGAGCTGTGCATGAGGTGAGCTGTGAAACGAGCTCGTTGCAGCGAGCTGACAAGATACTGAGATGAGCTGTGCCTTCTGCTGGGCCTGGAGTTGATATCTGAGCCTCGTCTGATGGGCTTTTGACTGGGTTGACCTTATTGGGTCTTCTTATTGGGTCTGAAATTGGCCTAATTTGGACTTTTACCAGCCCAATTAATGAGTCAGAAAAATACATATAACAATCTCTAATTTTGCTAGTTGACTCTTTCTCGATTTAGACTGTTACCTTTTCCGGAAAGATTCTCTTAATGTGCACTTCAAGCTACGGACTGCACCTCGCTAAGACGACCTCGAGCTGAACATGAGGCGAGCTACATCATGGTTGACCTGCGACTTGCGTATTGTAGTAATGAGCCGATTATTTCAGCGAGCTAGACATTGACAAACTGAGCTTCTGCATAATGGGTTAGTCTCTTGGATCAATCTATTGAGCTTCTATCAGCCCATTTATATAGTCTGAAATATACCTATAACAGTTACATGTGTAAATATTGGATCTATTTTGTGATTTTAGTCTTAATAATTTAAGTTTCAATATCACAAAGGATGTGCGTTGATAAAAATACTCATTCACCAAAGTCAATTTTCACTAAAAAGTTATTAATTTTTGAAGAAAAGGCTTTTTCTTTTGAGATTTATCTTCTTTTTATCTTTTTTTTTTAAGATTTTAAAGTTTTCTTCTAGATTTAGATTTTTTTTTTCGTTTTTAATTTAAACAATCTAATTGTTATATGTATTTTTCGGACTCATTAATTGGGCTGGTAAAAATCCAAATTAGGCCCATTTCAGACCCAATAAGAAGGCCCAATAAGGTCAACCCAGTCAAAGCCCATCAGACGAGGCTCAGATATCAACTCCAGGCCCAGCAGAAGGCACAGCTCATCTCAGTATCTTGTCAGCTCGCTGCAACGAGCTCGTTTCACAGCTCACCTCATGCACAGCTCGTCTCTCAGCGAGCTCGAGCTCAAGACCGCCATAGACACGTCAGCTCGTCCAAAAGCATAATAAATACAGTATATTTCAGAAACATGCAATTACCAAGTTCAACCATGATTCTCTCTCCGAATATGGTAGTTACCCAGTCAAACCATGATTTCCTTATCAGATATGGAAGTCTATTCAAAATCAAATTCAAATCAACCTTATCGCGAGATAATTACAGTAGTTTCCTGGTATTATTCAAATATATTAGGAAACATAATTAATGTATAATTCTTTTTCTTATTTTTCCTGATTATTTGGGAAGTGTAATTAATTCAGGATTCTTTTCCTGATTTGCTACAACCAGAATTGTAACACCTCTTTCCCTATAAATAGGGATTAAGATCATTGTAACATCATCAGAGAATAATCAATAATACACTGTCACTCTGCAGAATTTAAGAGACAGACAGTCGTGGACGTAGGCCAATTATTGCCGAACCACGTAAAAGCTCCGTGTTCCTCGTTTGATTCTCGGTATTTGTCTGCATTTTTTCTTGGTATTTGTGTTTTCTCACATTGATTGCAGGTATTGGGTATTGATTACTCGTCGACTGAAATCCAACGTCGACATTTTGGCGCTAGAAGGAGGGGCCAAACTGCAATCTTTTTCGTCTCAACTCATCGATTTCCGATATGGCAAAGACCAGATCAAACAGGTTCCTTGGAGATGATGACCAAGCGGAAAGTCACATGAACCAGTCCCAACAGAACGTCCAGCCCACGCAAGACGCACCCATGCATGTTGCAGGAACGTCCCATGGACAGGCACTGGGCGCCGCGACAGGCATCCCTCCTTTGCCTCCCCGTCAGACCGTTCCAATTGCCCCATTAGCCGAAGGGCAGAATGTGCTGATCCAGAGGCAAGAAGCGTTGGAAGATACGGTCAGACAGCTCACAGAGACCGTTAATATGTTGGTACAAACTCAGGTACAGAACATGCCCAGGGTTGATGTTCAGGTTCCAAGGCGTGTACCCCAGCAGCATGAAGCAATGCAAATACCTGACAGGCTGGCAAGGGAAGTTCCACGACCTACAGGCTCAGCTCGCTCCTCCAATGCGCGCTCCAGGGCTGGAAGACACCCTGTTCGGGAAGAAAGGGAGGTCGCGCGCCCAGATAGCCTGGTGGTAAGGCTGAGCCAGGGTGGAAATCTGCAAGCAGAAGTTGGACACGATAGAGCCAGAGTAGCAGCTCGGCGACTTAATGATGAGCACAGACAGGGAAGATCCTATCAGCTTGACGGTCTGTTCGAAGAGGACGAAAGGTATGACCCAGAGCACCCTGCCCCTAGTCATGATCACAGGCGGAGGTACGAGCTCCGAGATCCGCAGGTAGAAGAGCTCATTCAGAGGGTCCAGCAGTTGGAGGCACGACCTGGAGCCCCGGAGTAGCGTGGGTATTATGGGGGAAGGACTCCCTTCACGAGGGAGATTGAGACACAGCCTCTCCCCCCGAGGTTCAAGATGCCAAGCATCCAGCAGTATAATGGGGACAGTGACCCCTATGACCATCTCGACGCCTTCAATGTTCAGATGGACCTGCAGACAGGAAGTCCGATGGTGAAGTGCCGAGTATTCCCAGCTACATTGGGGGATATTCCGAGGACGTGGTTCAAGAATCTCCCAGCTCGCAGCATAGGAAGTTGGGAGCAATGCCAACAGAAGTTCGTTGGTCAATACAGGGCACTGAGAAGGCAGCTCGCTCCATCCTGCCACCTAGCCACTATCTTTCAGCGTCAAGGTGAGTCGTTGAAGGAGTACATCACCAGGTTTAGACGCGAGGTCGCTAATGTTGAGCATCCGTCAGATGAGAGTATACTGACAGTGATCTCAGCTGGGCTGCGCAAGGATGGAAAGTTATACGAAAGCATTTACAAGTCCCCAGTGAAGGATCTGGGGGAATTCTATGAGCGAGCTGCGAAGGAGATCAGGTGGGAAGAGACCTTCGGCCCGAAAAAACAGAATCAGAAGAATGAAGCGGGCAGTTCCAGCCAGCCAAAGATGAGAAATAATGGCAGGAATGAAGAAGGAAGAAATAATGGCTCGAGTAACCAGATCACTAAGAGAACAAGAAGAGAGCCAAGGTATGAGCGACCTCAGCGTCAAGGTCGCCATGAAGGATACAGCGTCCTGACGGCATCACCGGACAGGATTTACGCTGCGGAGAGAAATAAAGAGGATTTTGGGAGGCCCAATCCTATAAGGGCTCCCGTTCATCAAAGAGATCAAAACAAGTTTTGTGCCTATCATAATGAGGTCGGGCACAGTACTTCAGATTGCTGGGCGTTGAAGAATGTCATTGAGAAATTGATCAGGCGAGGTCGCCTGGGAGACTATGTAGCAAGACCCGCAGACTCGCGACCTCCACAACAACGACCCTACCATCAACAACCAACACATCAACATCAGCCCCAACGAGCTGCCGAGCCAGATCACGAACCTGTGGTAAGAACCATTTTTACCATTTATGGTGGCCCCCATATCGCAGGAGACTCCAACAGATCGCATGAGAGGTATGTCCGAGAGACGAATCATTTTTTTCAGCTCAATAGGTCAGAAGGACCTACAAAAAGGGCAAAGCCGACCTCGGACGAGATTGTATTTACAGATGAAGATGTAAGAGGAGTGATCTGGCCTCATAACGATGCGTTGGTCGTGCGAGCTAAAATCAGCAATATGGAAGTTAGACGTATCATGATTGATACTAGAAGCTCGGTGAACGTGATGTATCGGAGTTGTTTTGATCAGATGGGGCTGCGAGCAGAACAAATGGCACCGTCCCCAGAGCCTTTATTCGGATTCACTGGAGACGCTGTAGTACCAGTAGGGCAGATTAAGTTGCCATTGACTCTTGGGGAGGCAAGTCGTCAGGCAACGACCCTGACAAACTTCTTGATCATTGATTGCCCATCAGCATATAATGTGGTCCTCGGGAGACCTGCCATGAACGAGTTGGATGTGGTTACTTCGACCAGAACTCTCACAGTTAAGTTCCCAACTCCTAATGGCATTGGATGTATTCGAGGAGAGCAGCACTTAGCTCGACGCTGCTATGAAGATGCTGTCAAAATGGGTGTAAGAGGAAAGAAGGTGAACGTGGTCTCAGGGGGCGAGCCACGAGCTGTGACTGAGAAAGGAGTCAGTCTCGACCTGGACCCCCGCGAGGTAGATGCAGACCGAGCTACAGGTCCAGTTGAAGAATTAGAAGATGTACAAGTCAGCGAGACAGATTCTGAAAGGTGTCTGAAGTTGGGAAGAGGTTTAACTCCAGAGCTTAGAACCCAGCTCGCTGAATTCCTGAAGGCGAACTTGGATGTATTTGCATGGAATCATGAGGATATGGTAGGGATAGATCCAAAGATGATGTCTCACAGATTGAATATTGACCCTCACCACAAACCAGTCCGCCAAAAGAGAAGGGCAATGACAGGGGAACGTTACTTAGCACTGAAGGAGGAAGTAGACAAGCTGCTGGTTAACAAGTTCATCAGAGAAGCTTACTACCCGACCTGGGTCGCCAACCCTGTGCTAGTAAAGAAAAAGAATAGAAAGTGGAGGACTTGCATCGACTTCACTGACCTGAACAAAGCGTGCCCAAAGGATAGTTTTCCCCTGCCAAGAATAGACCAGCTCGTGGACGCTACTACTGGCCACGAGCTCCTGAGCTTCATGGACGCATATTCGGGATATAACCAGATCCCAATGAAACCCGAAGACGAAGAGCACACCTCCTTCATGACGGATCGAGGGTTATATTGCTACAAGGTGATGCCCTTCGGGTTAAAAAATGCTGGAGCAACCTATCAACGCTTGGTGAACATGATGTTCAAGGAGCAGATCGGAAAGACCATGGAGGTCTATGTCGATGACATGCTAGTAAAATCCAAGCAGATAGGTGACCATGTTCACGACCTGGGAGAGATGTTTCAGATTCTGAGGAGCTACCAGATGAAATTAAACCCGCTCAAGTGTGCATTTGGAGTAGCTTCTTGGAAGTTTCTGGGCTTCATGGTCAACAGCAGAGGAATTGAAGCAAACCCTGAGAAGATCAAGGCATTGATCGACATGAGATCTCCAGCCAGGGTGAAAGACGTACAGAGCCTCAATGGCCAGGTCGCAGCACTGAGCAGGTTCATTTCGAAAGCTACAGACAAGTGTGTCCCTTTCTTTGACATCCTGAAGAAAGCGAAGAGCTTCGAATGGACTGAACAATGTGAAGTAACCTTCTAGCAGTTGAAGGAATATATGGGGCGAGCTCCACTTCTTTCCAAGCCCAAAGAAAATGAAAAGCTGATCTTATATTTAGGAGTGTCAAAGCAAGCTCTGAGTGCCGCGCTGGTGAGGGAAGAGGAAAAGACGCAGCTTCCGGTATATTACGTAAGCAAACGATTACAGGATGCTGAAACCAGATATTCGCAGATGGAGAAACTAGCTTACTACCTGGTGATTGCATCAAGGAAGCTGCGACCTTATTTTCAGGCTCATACAATTGAAGTCCTCACCCAATATCCGTTGAAACAAGTTCTGCAGAAAGCTGATACCTCAGGTCGTTTGCTAAATGGGTAGTGGAGCTCGCGCAGTTCGATATTCAGTTCAGGCCAATGACGGCTATCAAAGCTCAAGCTCTGGTAGACCTCATTGCGGAGTTTACAGGGCCTGTGGATGATGAAGCTGAATCTTCTGAAGGTCCAGCATGGGAGCTTTATGTTGATGGATCAGCCAGCGAGCAGAAGGCTGGAGCTGGAATTCTACTGATCAGTCCTGAAGGCCACAAAATCCTCTGTGCTCTAAGGTTTGGCTTCCAGGCGACGAACAATGAGGCTGAGTATGAAGCTCTGCTCGCGGGACTGCGTTTGGCTAAGGAGATGCGAGCTGAGCGTTTGAAAATCTTCAGTGATTCGCAGCTCGTTGTCGGCCACGTATTGGGGGAATATCAAGCCAGGGGACCAAAAATGGCCCTCTACCTCCAGAAAGTTCACGAGCTGCTAGGTGCATTCCAGAAGTACGAAATGAAACAGATCCCACGAGCTCAGAACTCGCATGCTGATGCATTAGCCCGCCTCGCAACTACACGAGATACAGATTTTCTTGGGGCGATCCCAGTTGAGTTTCTACCAGCTCCAAGTACGGAGGAAAAGAGTATGACGATGGCCATAACCGTACAGCCTAGCTCCTGGATGAGCCCGATTCTCAGTTATTTGCAAGATGGAAAGCTGCCAAGTGACAAGCTGGAAGCCCAGCGTCTGCGAGCTAGAGCAGCCAAATATTTCATCTATGACGATGCGCTGTACAAGAAGGGGTTCTCAGCTCCACTACTAAGATGTATTGATGGTCCTGAATGTGAAACAGTACTAAGGCAAATACATGAAGGCCATTGCGGGAACCACGTTGGGGGGCTGTCTCTAGCTCAAAAAGCACTTCGTCAAGGCTTCTACTGGCCCACTATGAGGCAGGACGCCATCAACTTAGTGAAGAAATGCGACAAGTGTCAGAGGTTTGCTCATATTCCGCGGGCTCCACCGGCTTACCTCCAACAGATGGTGAGCCCATGGCCCTTTGCTATCTGGGGGATGGACCTGATTGGACCTCTACCAATGGCTCGGGGAAGATGCAAACATGTGGTGGTCGCGGTAGATTACTTCACCAAGTGGGCGGAAGCAAAGGAGTTAGCTAAAATCTCCACGACAAAGATTGAGAAGTTTGTGTGGAGCAATATTATTTGCAGATTCGGAGTCCCACAACAGATCGTGACTGATAATGGGACCCAGTTCGCTAGTGACCAGTTTCTCAGGTTCTGCAACGACCTCAAGATTGTTAAGAGCTTTTCAGCAGTGGATCATCCACAAGCCAATGGCCAAGTTGAAGCAGTGAACAAGATCATCAAGCAGACCCTGAAAATGAAACTGGAAGCAAAGAAATGAGCATGGGTAGATGAGCTTCAAAAAGTATTGTGGTCTTACAGAACCACAGCTCGCAGCTCCACTGGCGAGACCCCATTCTCAATGGTATATGGATCTGAGGTTATGATCCCAGCTGAGTTTGAAGTTACTTCGCAAAGAAGAGCAACCTTCAATCCAAACAACAACGATCAGCTACTTGCCACAAACCTGGACCTGCTTGAAGAGCATAGGGAAACGGCCAGGCTAAGGGTAGCTGTCTATCAGCAAAGAATAGCGAGGTACTACAATAAGTATGCTCGGATTCGCAGATTCAATGTGGGAGACTTAGTATTGCGTCTCATTCTACCTGGAGCTCGCAAGCCGAGTGATGGATCCTTAGGCCCGAACTGGGAAGGACCATATGTTGTCACAGCAAGCTTGGGGAATGGGGCTTATCATTTAGCTAACAATGAAAATGGAGTTGAGGTCCCTCGAGCATGGAATGTCGAACATCTCCGCCCTTATTATCAGTGAAACTCTTTGTAATATGTAATTCAAAATTATTTTAAATAATGAAAGCTTCATTTCCCCAACTTGCAACTCAATTCATCTCACTATGGCAAACGGGCTGCGAGCTAAATAGCTCGCCAAAGAGCCTAAAAAGCAGGCGAGGTGACGACCCCTGCATAGCTTGCTAAAAATAAAGAGCCAAAAAAGCAAGTGACTAAGTGTCCTTGCATAGCTCGCCAAAGAGCCTAAAAAGCAGGCGAGGTGACGACCCCTGCATAGCTCGCTAAAAAAAGATCCAAAAAAGCAAGTGACTAAGTGTCCTTGCATAGCTCGTCAAAGAGCCTAAAAAGCAGACGAGGTGACGACCCCTGCATAGCTCGCTAAAAACAAAGAGCCTAAAAAGCAAGTGACTAAGTGTCCTTGCATAGCTCGCCAAGGAGCCTAAAAAGCAGGCGAGGTGACGACCCCTGCATAGCTTGCTAAAAACAAAGAGCCTAAAAAGCAAGTGACTAAGTGTCCTTGCATAGCTCGCCAAGGAGCCTAAAAAGCAAGCGAGGTGACGACCCCTGCATAGCTCGCTAAAAATAAAGAGCCAAAAAGCAAGTGACTAAGTGTTCTTGCATAGCTCGCCAAAGAGCCTAAAAAGCAGGCGAGGTGACGACCCCTGCATAGCTCGCTAAAAATAAAGAGCCAAAAAAGCAAGTGACTAAGTGTCCTTGCATAGCTCGCCAAGGAGCCTAAAAAGCAAGCGAGGTGAAGACCCCTGCATAGCTCGCTAAAAACAAAGAGCCTAAAAAGCAAGTGACTAAGTGTTTTTGCATAGCTCGCCAAAAGAGCCTAAAAGGCAGATGGCTAAGTGTCTCTGCATAGCTCGTCAAAATTCTAACGGTTCAATTACTTTTACTTACCAAACTTTATTAATTGTTGGATTAAGTAATTGCTTTGATTATTATCAGATTTAAAGCTCGTTGATGATCAGCTCGCAAGGAATATGGTAGCTCTAAAGATGAAAAGCATGAAATATGTTATACGCAGTAACTTAAATGCATTCAAACACAGAAAGAGTAATGAAAGAAATTTCATTAAATATGAGATTTGATTACAAGTAAAAAGCTGAAAAAATACAAGTAAAAAGAAAAAGAAAGCAAGTTTTCAATCTTGAGCTGAAGGGTCTGGGTCCGTTGAAGGTTCTTTATGTGAAGGAGTAATGGGCTCAACCTGGGAGGTCGTGCCAGGAGCTTGCTCTGAAGGGATTGGACCAGCTGAGGACGAGGTAGCTCGTGATTTAAAATCTTCAATAGTTTCAAGTCCTATGTCCCCAAAGATAGAAAAATCTATTTCCGGGTGGGACGTCCACAATGTGAAGAGAAAATCACGACCTGTTCTTGCCTCGGCCTCGTCCCTTGCATCTGCGACTTGCACTTCCAATTCTCGAGCAGCCTGCTCTCTGAAGACTGTTAGCTCCTCGAAGGCATTGTCTGCAAGCTGGTTAACGTCCTCAGCGTTTTTCTGAACGGCTTCTGCTCGTTTCTTTTCAGCCTCAGCTTGCTGAATGGCCTCCGCCACCTGTCGCCTAAGCACCTCAGCTCGATGCTCAGCCTCCTCGGCACGATTAGCCGCGGTTGCAGCCTCCTCAGCTCGTTTGGTTGCAGCCTCCTCAGCACTTTTAGTTGCAGCTCCCATTTCGTCAGCTCGTTCTTTAGCTTCCTCAGCTTGTTTTTCAGCAGCTTCAGCTCGTGCTAAGGCAGCCTCAACTTGGCGATGAAGCACTTCGATTTTTTCCTCTACAGTTGAAGCCTTCTGCTCTGCCAGCTCGGCCCGCTGCTCAGACCGTTTTAGATCTTCCCCTATTTTGAGTAGCTCATCCCTTAGCATGTTGCGCTCATTCTCCATTTTACGAAGAGCTTCCTCGGCTGCCTGCCTTGCAGCGTTTGCTTCAGCGATCTGAGCTTCCTGACCTTGTATTCTGCCCGTGGTCAAGAGAGCTATATCATCAGTGGCCTCCTCCAACTCGTCTTCCAGCTTCCTTATGGCGTCGTTTGTAGCCCTTGTCTGCCTTCTCCGCTTCATCGCGCCAAGAGCACCCTGAAGATGTTATAAGTTAACATTCTATAAAATAAAGAGGTAGGCAAATAAGGGAAAATGACTTACCAGCATGGAATGACGAGCTATGAATTCATCCAGATCCTCGCCCCTAAGATATTTATTTTCCAAGACATTTGTGTGGTTAAGCATGATTGTGTCCCAGTTGTCAAGGAAAGAAGTCAAATATCTTCCCCCAGACCCAACCTCAACAGTTGGTCTTGTTGGCGAGGGGGTCCTCTCAGCTTCTGAAGTATCGCGTTCGCCGTCCCAAGTAGCGGTAGGCCACAAGTGAACGGTACGTTTAGATGTTCTTTTGCTGGGGCCAGCTTGGGCTTCCTGCGAAGCAGCCTGAGATGGAGCGTCACCTTTTCCAGGCAGCGAGCTAGAAGCTGGAGTCGGCTGAAGACCAGAGGAACCAGCAATAGGAGGCACTTCGCTGGGAGCAGCGGGGGAAGGAGCAGCGGCTTGTTTCTCAGCAGCAGCAGGCACTTTATTGGGAGCAGCGACCACAGGAGCCTGGTCCTCGACAGATGGCTTGGAACGTTTTGAAGGGGCCGCTGGAGTGGCTAAGGCCTCAGCAGGCCGTTTCGCTGAAAGAGTCGAGGAGGCGGGAGATGTAGTAGGTCGCTCAGGAGGAGGAGATTTCATAAGAACGAGTTTCTTCCTGTTAGCTGGAACTCGCCCAGAGGAAGAAACGGGGGCTGGAGCGCGAGCTGGAAATGGCAGCGAAGCCCCTGGGGTAGATGTGTGATGTGGAGAAGATGATGAATCAACTTGTACAGTAGGGGCCGTGTGGACTGGATCTGATCCTGCCCGAGCTGGGGCAGGAGCTGAAGAAGTAGTTTTTCGAGATGCACCCTTTGATGGGGTGCGAGCTGAGGACGATTTCGCCTTTGAAGAAGTACGAGCTGAAGACGATCTCGCCTTAGAGGAGGCGCGAGCAGGAGTGTCTCGGGTAGAAGCCTCCCGAGCTGGAGAAGGTGAGCGAGTTGCACCCACTGATGATGAAGAGACTGGTGGCAGAGCCTGGGAAGCAGACCTGTTCCCAACCCGAACTGGAACTTCAAAAACAGAACGAAGTCTAGGTCTATCGCCGATTTTGCCTATGTCCTCCTCAGATCGCAGAAGAAGGGATTCCTTAGGAGGAGCAAGGCCGTAAGCTCTAAGGATCACATCGTCGAATTTGATGCTGGTACCTGCGTCCTCTGAGCTTGCGAGCTTGTCAAGAGCTCGTTCCTCCTCGCCGCTGAGAGGAGACTCGTCCATTTTCAACACTGCACAGCAAATAATTAAAAGATGGTAATAAAGATACAAAATAACCTCAGCTCGCTATATTTTCCTTTATGAATACCTGGTTTCAGGACAAAGCTGAAATTTTGGAAATCTGCGAGAGAGGGGCACTAGACGTAAAACCAGCTCGTCTTGTACGGCCCGACGTTGGATTTGCCCTTTGCTTCTCCTTTGGGCAAGAGATCTTTGTATTGCGACTGACGGGCTGTAAGGTAGTAGATGCCATCCGGTTTCTCTCCTTCTGCTGTACTCAGAGCCTTGAAGGAGTAGAACTGCTGTATAATTTTTGGTGTAGGGGGGCGAAGGCCGTTCCTAAGGAAGACCATGGCCAGCGAGGTCAGTTGCGCATATGAGTTTGGAGTCAACTGGAATGGCGCGAGCTTGACCTTGTTGAGAAATGCGATTAAGTATGGCGGAATAGGGAACCGTAGCCCCTGCTCGAAGTGCTGAGTGCTGACAACGATGAATCCCCTGGGCGGATAACATGCATGATTACCTGAATCAGGCAACAGTGCGCGACAACCAAAAGGAATGTGGAATTGGGCAACAAGTCCTTCCACATCAGGACGTTTTAGCGAGGAAGGATGACGAGCGAACGTATCCCGAGCTGCTCTTCCCTGTATAGCATGTTTTCGGGCTGCATCATGCTCACGAGCTTCACTACTTGGAACATTTCCCTTGCAAATTCCGCTTGAAGACATCTGAACAAGTTAAAAAACCAGATTGAGTCAGAAGAAGAAATGTCATGTCCAATAAACTCAAAACTCAGAATAATGAAGGTACAACAATGGTGGTGAAACTGAATAAACTGAAAGCAGAAAGTTTGTCTTACTTTGAATCGTTGATGAGACTGAAAAACGGCGAGCGAGGATGATGATTTCGTGAAAAAGGCAGTAGGTCCTGGTTGCTTGAAAGATTGAACACTTGATTGCTTTAAAAGAAAACAACAGATGAAAGAAGAAAATGAAAAGGGTCTATCGATTTATATAGACAAGCAAGTGTGAGCTCCAACCGTCAGATCTTGGAAAAGTGTAACCGTCATAAATCTGACGGTGCAGCGTGAAGCATGGCTTTGGAAATCATGCAGCCGTCAGTTGAAAGACGTGCGCATTAAATACGTGTGTAAAGGACGTGCAGGCGTCGTTTCAGTTACCATCTGCATGATCGCCACGTGTCACAATTGAAAAGGTGGAATTTGAAAGTGCACAGGAGCAGTTATGAAGGTTAGCGTGCCAAGGAAGCCAGCTTTTACCAGCAGTTTCAAACTCCCAGCTCGCAGAAGCGAACTGAGAGCTGGGGGGCTAATGTTATATGTATTTTTCGGACTCATTAATTGGGCTGGTAAAAGTCCAAATTAGGCCCATTTCAGACCCAATAAGAAGGCCCAATAAGGTCAACCCAGTCAAAAGCCCATCAGACGAGGCTCAGATATCAACTCCAGGCCCAGCAGAAGGCACAGCTCATCTCAGTATCTTGTCAGCTCGCTGCAACGAGCTCGTTTCACAGCTCACCTCATGCCCAGCTCGTCTCTCAGCGAGCTCGAGCTCAAGACCGCCATAGACACGTCAGCTCGTCCAAAAGCATAATAAATACAGTATATTTCAGAAACAGACAATTACCAAGTTCAACCATGATTCTCTCTTCGAATATGATAATTACCCAGTCAAACCATGATTTCCTTATCAGATATGGAAGTCTATTCAAAATCAAATTCAAATCAACCTTATCTCGAGATAATTACAGTAGTTTCCTGGTATTATTCAAATATATTAGGAAACATAATTAATGTATAATTATTTTCCTTATTTTTCCTGATTATTTGGGAAGTGTAATTAATTCAGGATTCTTTTCCTGATTTGCTACAACCAGAATTGTAACACCTCTTTCCCTATAAATAGGGATTAAGATCATTGTAACATCATCAAAGAATAATCAATAATACACTGTCACTCTGCAGAATTTAAGAGACAGACAGTCGTGGACGTAGGCCAATTATTACCGAACCACGTAAAAGCTCCGTGTTCTTCGTTTGATTCTCGGTATTTGTCTGCATCTTTTCTTGGTATTTGTGTTTTCTCACATTGATTGCAGGTATTGGGTATTGATTACTCGTCGACTGAAATCCAACGTCGACAGAGATAAATTCAAATCTCTGATTTGATGGAGTATATTTCTTAATTGATAGACGTCAATTTTGGAATTGTATTTAATGTAATATTCTTTCCTGTTTTATTTGTACTCAAATTGTAATGTCTCATGTTATAAATAAAGGTTGAAATTCATTGTAAACGGACACAATAACTGATAGTATATTGTAACTCTACCAAAATCAGCAAAGAACACAGTCGTGGACATAGACATCTCTTTTGGCCGAACAACGTAAAAATTCTTCACAGCTATTCTTCCTCTTCTTTCATTCTTTTGTTTTTTGTTTTTGTTTTCTTTATAATTATAAGTATTGAGCTTTGGAGTTCGATCAACCAAATCTAAATGTCAACACAAACTTACATCATAATTTTAGTCTTTAAACTCTAAATTTATAATTTTTAAGGAATAAATAGAGAAACTACTATTTAGATCAATCTGAATATTACCTGAATCATTATCTAACATACAAAGTAAAACTTAGAGATCATGACTTCGACACTGCGCCTTTTAGAGAACTCAATGTGTACTATTATATTAAAGATGCTCATTATATTCTTTTGGAATAATTTCTCTTTTCAACCAATCCTTTATTCATTATTCTTGATTAACATATATAATACAATATGTAAGAAACTTCATGCTTTTGCTAGATAATTTCTTCACCATTGAATACATGGGTTTTGACAAAGTCTCCTAGCATATTTTAGGGATAATCCCAATTTTTCCCCTGTAGTTTGAGAAAATATCTAAAATCCCCCTTTTATTCATTAATTTTTTTAAGTAAAAGGGGGATTTTAGATATTTTCTCAAACTACAGGGGGAAAATTAGGATATTTTAAGAATATGGATTCCATTTGCATTCTAAATTTTTTAGTATAACACCAACTACAGCAAAATTTCACGAAACTTAATACCTACGAATTCATATTTGACTTTTAACATAGCGTATAAATAACTCACATAGTCAAGATATCCTAACAAAACTCATAAAATAATTACAAAGAAGTCTTGTTAGAGTTAATCACATAGGATGAAAAGATTTCTTCCCTGTTACCTATTCTTTACGGTTGCTATCGAAAGTCGCAATTGTTATTACAATCATACCTATAATAAGAAAAAAAAATCGACTGTCTTATAGTTCCATAAAAAAAAAAATTCTGACAGCAATTGATCTTTTATTTTAATTATCACTCGTTTAAATTATATATATAAGGATTGATGTTCTCCTTTAATTTTCTCATGGTCATGTCAAGGCAAGCCATGGCATGTGATTGAATTGGATGTTAGTTGGTGAGGTCCCTAGTATCCACAACCACTAAATTTGCAACAAGTGTCCATGTATAAACAAATTCGTTATAAGTTGTTACAATGTGTTGAAACTATTCTGGGCTTCAAACCTAGCATACAAATGCACAAGGACCATGTTGAACGAATGGCGAGTAAAACTTCTCTTTCCAGCTTTAATCATCTCTGGTCAGAAATTAAAGGCAGCATGGAGCACTTCGGCTTTTAAAGAAGGAATCTTTCGCTTTCATGGCAGTCTCTTCATATCATGAGTTTAATTTGAGAAACACGTTTTCTATTAGGTCTAGATATATCTTATTTGGATTACATCCTCATAAATTTTGTGAAATTAAATGTCAACTTGCTTATACAATGAGTTCATAAAATTTATGAATTTATAATTAGTGTATACCAGATCGCACGTTTATATAGTTATTATGATTAATACATCGATCAAAACATTGGATAAAAAGCATTTCAACTTTTCATAAAAGGGCAAATTCTATTTTAGTTTATAAATTTTGATGAAATGTTACTTTTTTACTCGTGAATGTGTGTTTAGTCTTCATCATCCCTAAAATTTGAGAAATTGATCAAATCGATCCCTCTTATAAAAAAAACTAATAATCAACCATCACATAATTATACAAAGACCAAAATACCCTTGATCATTTTATTTTTATTTTAATTAGATTAAAAAAATAAATAGTAAAATTTAAAATAGATTGTTAAATCTACGCCATTGATGGATGTCCATTAACAGTGCATATCTCAAAATTATTAACAAAATTTATTAAAAAAAATCTTCATGACTTGCAATCCACACCAACCATAAAGATTGAACCCACATCGTGGTTTGAAAATCTAAGAACCCAAATAGTCTCAATTTAGTTCAACCCAGATCATCGACTACCTGGGTTTAATGACCTAGGTTGAACCTAGATCAAGACGATTTGGGTACCTAGATCGTGGTTCAATCTCCATGGGTGGTGTCAATCACTGGCCATGAAGGTTTTTGAGCAATAAAAACAATAAGATCTAGGGTCTCCACTGTTGATAGATCTCCACCGGTTTTTTTTTTTTTTTTTTTAAACAAAAAAAAAATCATTTCAATTTCTTTATTGAATTTTTTTTTTTTTTTTTTTTTTTGCAATGTGATCTTAAAGATCCATTTTCCTTTTATTTATTATAATTTTATATTTTTTATATTTTTTTTATTTTCATATTTAATCTTTGTCATTAAATCTCCCATCACCCATTACAACTTTAATGGATGGTAAAAATCTAAAGTCTTTTAAAAAATAATTAATTAATTAATTTTATATAGCTAGTAGCATGAAAAAGACCAAAAAACTCTTTTAATTGTTAAATTTGACTAATAGTCAACTGATGGAACGGTCAATTTGATGAATTTCTCAAATTTTAGAGATGATGGAGACTAAAAACACAATCATAAATTAAAAAAAAAAAAAAGAAGTAATATTTCACCATAATATAGGTACTACAGTGAAATTTTTCCTTTATAAAATCTTTCACTTTCGTGGCAGTATCTTGAGTAGAATCTAACAAACACGTTTTCTATTAGGTCTAGATATATCTTATCTGGATTACAACCTCATAAAATTTATGAAATTAAATATTAACTTGGTTATACAACGAGTTCATAAGAAATACGTTTTCTATTAGGCCCAGGTATATCTTCTGTGGATTACAACCTCACAAAATTTGTGAAATTAAATGTTAACTTGGTTATAGGATGAGTTCATAAGATCTGTATATGAATTTATAATTAGTGTATGCGAGATTGTGCGTTTATAAAGTTATTATGATTAATACACAACCAAAACATTTGATTTTTAAGATTTGACACAAGTTTAAAAAATGATGAGACCATATCAAGTCTCGGTTTCTTACATTGTGAATAATTTTATATCTCATCTAATAATATCATATTAGTGCTCAGAAAATAGATTAAAAATTCTCAAGAGTATTTATTTTATCAAATTTATAAATATTTATTAAAAAAAAAGTGTAAGAACAGTTTTATGATATTTTCCTGCCATCTATCAAGGGATTTTTTTTCCCTGTACCGAAGTTATGTTTATAATTATTTAATGAATTAACTTAGTAACTACTTTTAGTTAATTAGGTTTTTTTTCATAAATGACATTTTTTTATATTTAAATTGAATACTAATCCGTTTTTTAAAATCTTACAAGAATAATTGTTTTTGAATAAAAATACATTTAATAAAAACATAAATTCTGAAGAAAGATTTACTTTTTCAATTTCAGTGTCAAAAAAGAATTATTATTGCAATTTTCTCTAGTTAATTTTACATGAAAATTTTAATTATATGTATATAAAATCTAAATAAAAATAAAATTATATAATTCTTCTATTTTAAATTTAAATTCTACATACACATAAGATTCAATTTTACGTCGATGGAATAACGAAGACAATCATCAACTAAATACTCATTTAATACATGCTTTTTAGAAAACAAACAATGACAGCCATGTACTAAATACCTTTTATCTGCCAACTTAAAACCAAACAAATGACATCATGAGACAAGGAACTTTGTGGGATGCTTTAACTTTAGTTAGAAAAAGGACATCAAATCAAAATACACGAATAGTTATGATCATCATCGTGTGATAGTCTAGGCAGTGGAATAGGCAGTTGGTATGATTTTGACCCATCCTCTGCCTTTATGTCTCATCCTTAAATTTTTCTCCCCTCCTCTTAAATGTATCAACACATTTCTTATTCTATCTAATTAAAATTTATATAAAATATTTAAGAAGAGAAGTTTCAATCAACAGAAAATATAATAAAAGCGTGAAAGTGCCTGTAGCATGGTGGTAGACACGAGCCACAACCTAACTCTAAAATATATTCTAGTTTTTAAAAAAGTATATTGAATCGGGGTTTATTTTGTATCGAACTTTAAATACATACCATAAAAAATTGAAGAGATATCAATGAGAAATTAAATGTTGAGATGAAAAAGAGAGATGAGTATAAAGAGGAGAGGAAGAGCTCGAATTAATTACCAATTACCACCAATTTATTGATTGAGGAGAGAGATAATAAAATTTTAATAAATAAGAAAGAGGGAAACATAAATAGAGAGCATATTATAACTATTTATTTCTAATGAATCCTACCTCAGTAATGAGATTAACTGAAATAAAGTGGTTCTAATATTAGGTTTATTAATGTAATTGAAGTTATCTTTTGCCAACTTTCACACTCAATTATTGTATTTAACAACCATAAAGGTATTATATTATATATAAATAATCGATTTCAATTTTTATTTCTGTTTGATATTTCAGATGAAGATAGAAATTTCAAATTTGTATCTTAAATATATATAGTCTATAGAGACGTTCACATTGAATAAATTAATGTTCAATAAAGTTTTAAGTAAAGGAGGAGCTTGGTTTATATTGGTTTGTTAAAAGCTGAATCGCATACTTTTTCTTCAAAAAGTAGTGTTGGAGAATAAAGATGGAAAAAGCTAAGTTGTCTAACGTTGATTGTGATAATTAGACTAACGATCACTGTTTAATCCATTAAACAAATATTAAAATTTTAGAGGAAGGCCATTAACACAGAAGATCAAACTGTATAAAGCTTCGACATGTGTTATTAATATTCTTATATAATTCATTTTAAATACACGTGTTTCACGTTAGTGTTACATGATTAAATAATTGATGATAATATATTAATATTATATGAAAGAAAATGGGTATATATATTCTTATTATTGTACCTAGTTTTTACTCACACGAAATAATAAAATTACATACAAATTATCTACCAAACCTAACACAATTAATTTCATTAATTTTTTAGGTGTATACAGTGGAGCAAATGATTTTATTCCCTCATTTAACATATGCATGCATGATCTCCCTTATTCTAAAGTAATAAAGCAACTATAGGGTCCACTAGCAAGGTGTATACAGTGAAGCAAATTATTTAATTTATTCCCTCATTTAAAATATGCATGCATGGTCTCTCTTATTCTACAGTAATAAAGCAAGTATAGGGTCCGATATGAGGTGGCTGGTTCTAATGGCAGATGCTGGATTTAACAAAGTTAATAGACTGTATATTGATGTTTTGGTGACAGAATATATAGAGTAATATTGAAAACCAGGTCACTCCATGTATAATATGAGCAGGAGCTAGCTATATATGTAGAAAAACGTTTGATTAAAAAATAAAAAAGATGGAATTTAGAATCAATTTATTATTGATAATTATGAATAAATATTATAGTTGATAATTTATTAAGTGTTTAAGTTTTTGGGCGTGATAATGACGAACAATTGTAATACATCAACTTTATATGTGGCATTTGTGGGCTATATTGAGTTGAGATTTGTTAAAATACTAATTTAATTATCATTTTGGACCTCTGAATAAAAGCTTATGAGTTTGTTTAATAGATTAACCATGTACTTGAAATGACATGAAAACTTATTTTATTAATTAAAATATATTTTAGATTTCTTTTTAAACATCTGGATTTCATAAAGCCATCCAAAATTTGGAAACAATAGAGATACAAATACTAATAACCCAATCAAATTTAGGACAAATACAAGATTACAACCACCAATCAGATCGATGAAGATGAAACACAGATGACTAGATAGATTGTCAAACAGTTCCCAAACAAGGAAATGGCTTGACATCTCAAAGATCCAGCTTATCTATATAACGACTAAAGACAATAAAAAACAGAGCAAATAAACCAAAGAAAGATTAGCAACGACACAAAATAGACTATATATAACAGTCTCCTTGCACCAAAATAGCAACATCTTCTTAAGTTACATCTTGGGCCCTAAAATCAGTGAAACAAGAAGATACCCTTCCCTTAAGCAACCAAAACTCCCACTGCAAAATAACATCGTTGAAGACCATTGATTACTCCACCATATTCATAAGACGACGATTTAAAACTCATTGCTCTGTTTGACTAACAAGGAAGCTTGATTTGCGATGCTAATTTTCCTCAAAACCGTGAGTCAACGACCACCACACTATCAAACAAAAACAGTTTCAAAAAGCTAGATCCAAAAGTCATTTGGATTTGACCTTTAAAAAACCCCTAAAACTCCTATTGGAAGCAGAGGATGGGACCAAGACTTCACCGTAGACCCTAACTGTTCAATATATTGGTTTTAAACGGATAAATCCAAAAAATATCTAGATCCAACCCTTGAAAACTCTAGAATTGTAAGAAAGTAAAGAGAAGATGAAAAAAAAAATGAGATGGATTTGATCGAAAACAGTTCAAGAACGCTCAGATCTACTTGGATATGAGAACTATATGACCTCCCTCTCTCTAGAGCTTTCTAGAGAGAGACACTCTCGTTTCTAATATATTTTAGATTTGAATGCCTTCGCATGATTGTATTATTTATAAGTACAAATGCAATGATTTTATACTTTAAAAAAAAAAAAAAATCAATGGTTTTATAATCATATTATCATTATGCTGATATAATACTTGTCATTATTGTACTTGAATGAGTAAAACAAATTTTATTTTAAAAAAAAATTGAGTTCGAAAATAAGTCATGGTAATTTCTTGTATTGTATAATTGTATTTGTGATTTTTTTTTAAAAGATATTTTTTGTTAGTGAGATTGGCACAGAGGACACGGGACAATCAAGACTAAACAAGAAAGAATACCGATGGCATAGCCTGAAAGCGGCTCTCATATAAGAGGAAGCGGACTATATGAAGGTGGGGAAAAGCCAATCACAATTTAGTGACAAGGGGTGTCGAAGGTGTTTTTATTTATAAATATGTTAGTCTTGTATGTCTTTTAATAATATTGTGAAGAACGAATTACACGAAAATCCCTCAACGTATGTTTAAAATCAAACGAAAATACATTTACTCTTTTATTACACAACACCTCCACTCATTAATTAAATTCTATTAAAGTTAATCAAACTAATTTGATTGAAGGGCAATTTCATCTTTTACATTTTTTTTTTTAATTTTCTTTTAAAATTTAAAATTATAAAAAAAAAAATTAAAATATAATAAATATTAAAAAAAAAAAACTCCATTGTCCATCATGGAATAAGGATTAATTTAAAAATAAAAACTAATATGTATATTTTTAAGGAAAATAATTTTTAAAATGTCTTAAAAATAAATACAATGAATATCCACCATCTATCCCAAAGATTGGCAATAAAGATCAAAGAATTAAAAAATATATATAAGAAAAAAAATAATAAAAGAAAAAAAAAAAAAAAAAAAAAAAAAAAAAAAATCTTTAAAAAAAAAGAAAAAAGAAAAAAAATTTAAAAAAAAAAAACTAAAATAAGAGATTGATTAAACATTCGGGTTTGAAACTCATAACTTCAGTTGAAGATCTGAGTTTTGAATCTAGATTTTCAAAAAAAGAAAAATAAATAAAAAGAAAGAGACTGATCAATTAACGATCTAAAATTTAGTGAGTTATCGCAGTGGTCATTTGTCCATCAAGAGAACAGGATGTTGGTGGTTTATTTAAAAAAAAAATTGAATTTTAATATGTTTTTTTTTTTTTTAAATCTCCACCGAGATCCATCAATGGTGATGATCCACTAATTTTTTATTTTTATTTATTTTTTAAAATTAATTTTCATTAATTTAATAATTTTAATTTTAATTTTATATTATCTATTCTAAAATTGGGCTAGTTAAAAATATAATTCAAGGACGGCACCTTAGGGGCATTTCAATCCAACTATATTGTATTATGATTATTTCATCAGGGGCAATACGGTAACTTGAGTGCCAATAACCACCATCCAGGGTAAAAAAGTCTTTTTACACATTATGTATCCATTGACCATTAGTTGATTAATTATTTGAATAATTTTTAAGTGTTTCAAAACTTTATGGATGAAATTAATTATTTTCAAGAGTCCTTTAAAAAATGATAGCTTTTAATATCTTAGGGACTAAAATGAAGTTTTTTCAATTTTGTACCATGCTTGCCTCTTTTAGTACGAGAGACTAGACAAAAACAAAGCTAATAAAAATCATGAAAATCCATTTTAATTGTATAGTTAGAGATATCAATATGTTTCAAGAAATCAAAACCTCATATACCTATTTGCTCTCAAGTATTGTCTCTTTCTGTCCCCACCAACTTCAGATTGGAAAATATAGAATACATAGACATCCACTTCAATTAATTTTCTCCCTTTGATGTTCTACATAGAAAAACATCGAATCATTGGACAAACTATCAATCAAATTTGACAATTGCTTATTTAATTTGACGTATCTTGAACTATAAAAGATATTATGAGTTGTGTTAATATGCATTGTAAGCATATACGAATAGAATTTATTTATTTTTTCAATTCAGAATACCTTTCTTAACACCATCTGCGAGCTGTCAGTTTAAAAAAAAAAATCAAATCAAAGCAAAATTGTATAAACTCTTAAATTTGGAGAAAAATTAAGATTTTATTTTTAACCGATTAGAAATGTCAAATATCCATTTGATGGATGTCCTTAACAGACAATTACAAATTTATGTTTTTTCTTTGTTTTTTTTTTTTTTTTTTGAAACAGTGTTTTTGTTTTTATTCATTTATTTATTTATTTTTAAAGAATATTCCCTTTTTTTGGGGATGTGGAG
Organism: Litchi chinensis; assembly: GCA_019925255.1. Lineage (NCBI taxonomy): Eukaryota > Viridiplantae > Streptophyta > Magnoliopsida > Sapindales > Sapindaceae > Litchi > Litchi chinensis. The sequence continues at coordinate 28,987,735 of CM034467.1, forward strand.
CAAACAATCATTTATTAGATCAGTTGGGCAAAGCACAGGTTTCAACTAAGCCCAGGCGTTTTGGGGTGCAGCTCCATTGCCCCATGACACTAATCAGAGTGAAATAACGAAGAGATTATTTACATGATTGATAAGCTAATGTGTCTTCATTGTAAAAACAATAAATCAAAAAATGAATTAAATTTTATTTTCACAACCTATATTATATCCATCCCAAATTTTCTCCCACTATTATGTAAAATATATATATATATATATATAATCTTTGACTACGATGAACTTCTTAATTTCATATTTAAAACTCAATATCTTTCGTTAGTCTCTGATCTTTCAAATAAAAAAATTCGAATCCAACATTCTATTATTGTTAGATTACCAACTCTTATCTTTTAATAAATTTTTTAATATTCGGAAATATTAATAATTAATTTAAAAATTCACTCGGCAATCTTATTTTATGAATATATATAATCAATAATTTTTTTCAAAATATTACAATAAATTCAAAATTTGGAGAAGAGGCATACTTCCAACTCATAACCTAAGTATGAGAAGTAAAATACCAGGACAACATCATCTTATCATACAATTAAGAAATTAGAATTAAATGCGCACCAACTTTAGGTGTATTAAGGGCATTCTTAAACAAATGAGGCGACAAATCAATTTAAGTGTCTCACTAACTTTCGGTCATTAAGTGTATTAATGCGCATTAAATTTAGCCTACGTCACATTTCATTTGATGGAAATTGCAGTTCGCATAACTACAATCTTTGCCTTCTCTTCTCTTGTAATTACTTGTTAGTATGAAGTAAGAATGACAATAGATTGGATCGGATCAGGTTTCGAACTTTTCAAACCCGATTCGAAATTTTTGAGGGATGCTCCAAACCCAACTCATGCTCCAAACGGAACTCATGCTCCAAACGGATCGTTACTTTTCGTCCCAAACAGATCACTAATTTTCACCCCAAACCCAAATCCGATAAGAAAGATTTGCCCTAAACCGATCCATTGATCCAATTTAGTTTTTTTGAAAAACAATTAGAGGCAAAATGTTTAACATATTATGATTAGAAGATTAATAGTTATAGCATCCAAGTTATAGCATCCAAGTTATACCCAAATTCGGACTTAAGATGTAGTAACATTATATTTTTGGACAGGTAATGGACATTCAGCAACAGCCCTGGCTAGTGAGTCCAAAAGGACGGAAATTTCATCATAGTAAAGTTAAAGTTGACCAACCTAATAAAATATCCACAGGTACTTGAGCTATCTCAGCAACCCCAAGTCCTATCCCTTCTATTAAAATATGATGCTTTTCTAATTAACAAATGGATTATGGTAGTGGTTACCAAATTATGATGACTTTATAAATTCATCATTGATGTTTTTTATATGTAAATTCATTGAAAACTTCTCATAATTCATTCAAGACATTTCTTAATATTATCCAAAATTTGAATATGAAAATAATCAACCAGGAAATAATTAAAAAATTTGTTGGATATAACATTTTGGTCAAACTTGTAATAAGCTGTTAACAATATATATATATATATATATATATATACATATATATATTTCACCTATGAAGTCAATTGCAAGCAAACCTAACTTAATTTTCAAAATGGATAGAGATCTCCAAAAAGGTAAATAAATTTTTAATTTCTTAAAGAATCTTACAATGAGAACTTTATTTTATAATACTAAAATTACAATAAATTTTAAAATTAGTTTCAAACTATTAAAATAAATTTCTTTTAACACTATTTTTGTTTGGCTATAGTGTACGAATAAAAATAAGTTTTTATGTGCATGAACTAACTTATAATGGGTGCTGCTAAAAAAATATATTTTTATATGTCAATATTAATTCTAATATTTATAAGAGTATTTTTAATGCTATTTTATATGATTGAAGTTTAAAATTAATAGATTAAACTGGTATAATGTAGCAACCCTTAACAAAAAATGTTAATGAATAAATTATACAACTCAAAACTTTAGATCACATTTTAAAAGACAACAAGAATTTGTACTACTAAAATTCTAAACAATGCTGTAATCTTATTAGACTTATTCTATTCAAATGTAGAAACACTTTTTGCTATAAAACTATGCATCTAAAGAAAGAAGCTACAGTAAACATTTAAAATAATTCGCTTTCAAAAAAAGATTGTTTAAAAGCTCCTGTGCATCTTTTGAAGCATGAGGATCATCCCTATTTAAAATGGTAATGATGACACACATGCACCCCTGAACATTTCCAATGATACCTTTGACTGCAACAATTTTTAGTTACAACTAAAATTCTCTAATATTTAAGAATTACGAACTGAACCATAAATTGAAAATATTAATTCAATGTTGTTTTCAAATGTGCCATGACATTATCATAACAACATCAACTGTCACAAATAAACCCTCTTTTTGAAAGAAATCAATGAAAATAAATTTAGTTATCTTCTACCACAAACACACACAATTCAACAGAATTACCTCTAATCCATAATAACTAGAAGAGAAAAATATTTCATTACAAGGACTAAAAGAACAAAAAAACATACAACATAATACTATTCAAATCTTTCACTTTCTTTCTTTTCATATTTTTCCACTCTTAACCTTCCTAGAAACCAACAAAAGTTACAATCTACAACAGTTAAACAAACATTTTCAACAACGTATCTTATCTCAAACTTACACCAGTAGATACAATGAAACAAGAAAACAAAGACAGAGAGGGAAGCTGACCTACATGCTAGTTAACAACTTATGTTGCATTCTGTGTGGTTCATTTTCTAGGAAGATGAAACTTTCCCAAAAAATTCAAGCATGGAAACTGTAGTGTTTTCTAGCATATGTAGTCCGCACCCATTTAACACAATCTCACAAAATTTGTAAAACATAAAATCAAATCAACCAAAAAAAAAAAAAAAGCCAATAATTGATCAAAACACCACACCAATGTATCCAATCTAAACAAAATTAATTCACAAATAAATCAAACCATTGAACATAATCATATCAATAATATGAAATGAAATATAGCACAGAACTTCCAATCCACAACCAAAATTCAAAGCCAACAAACAGAAAGAAACGATTTTTATTACAAAACAACATCCTAACTATTGAACAAAATAGACCCAAATAAAAAAAGCAAACAATATATATATATATATATATATAAGAACTTGAGAGACAAAACAAATTAACACACAAGAAACAAAGAGGATCAGAAAAAGTCAAACAAAGTAGATAAGATACAATAACAAGGAAAAAGAAAACAACCCAGATGAGAAAATCAAAATGAATACCAGAGAGAAAAGAGTGATAGACGAAGAGACCCCTAAGAGAAAGGAGTCCCCGTTTTCAAGTAATTGGTGTTGGGTTAGGTTCCCTCTTATGTTGAGGCCCAACAAGTCCAATAAATAAGGAATCTTAGTATATAAATTTAATGTTATTAGGTTTTTTTTTAAAAAAAAAGAAAAAAAGAAAGGAGGCAGCAAGAGTGGCTGTAGAGAGTTTGTAGGCAGCAAAGAATTGTTTGTGAAGAGAGAAGATCGAGTGGGAAGAAAGAAGAGAAAAAGAAAGTGTAGATTTTCTATCAAGAAAATCATCCCGTGCAGTCTCGGAATTACTGTGATATCTTCTTCGTCAACTGTTGGATCGTGCTGAAATTTGGACAACACGTTAACCTCTTCCGAACCTTGATTCTAACGGTGGAGATCGTAAACGAAGGTGGCAGCCGTAAGTTATAGAGGTCGAATTAATGCTGTCAGGAAATCGATATCTATTTGTGCAGTGTTTTTGGAAGAGTGATATCTCTTTCGTTCACCATTGGATCAATCTCAAATTTGGATAGTATACTCAGCACTCGTGGTACTACAATCTGGACGATGAAGATCGGAATTGGAGCTTCCGACAAAGAGCGGCATAGTTCAGAACAGACCCACTGAGTTTGTTCTTTCTCTTCACTTGTAATTTAAACCTTAATTTTGTGTTATTAGGGAATCTGATAATTGCTGTTTGATTTTGTTCCTAGTTAATGTTGGAACAGATTGTGTACTCTTATAATTGATTATTAGTGGAGATTTTGGGTGGACTACGGTCCCGTGGTTTTTACTCCTCACATTGGAGAGGTTTTTCACGTAAAAATTGGCTTGTGTTATTTGTGCATGTGGTGGTGATTGTATATGTGCTCTACTTAGTGGTTTTCCTGCAGAATTCATCTAGAGGAGAAAAAGTTTCGCTGTGTGATTTGTTTGTGTTTGTGTGATTTTTCTCCCGACAATTGGATAAACAAAAGGAAAAGACGAGAGAGGAGAGATGAAGTCACCGTCGATCACGAGACAAGCTTGATGATGACAAAGGGTTGCGACTTGCGAGGTAGGTGTGGCAAAGTCGCAACGACGATATGGTCAATGGTGTAGGCCAATGAATGGGTGCGGCAGTATAAGAAGGGTCGAGAGTACGTACTGCTTATTTACTTTAATGTCCAAAACTCTATTTATTATTATTATTATTATTATTATTTTGTCATCCTAGTAGAACTTTTGAACAATTAAAAAAAACTAAAAATATCTATTTAAAGAAGCTCAAATTTTAAGTTTTTCCAAGTAGATCTTTTAAGTTTTTTAAAAAATTAAAATATCTAATATAACATTATTAATATCATTATACTCTTAAAACCATTTAATGATTTTTGGTCAATTTATAATTTAAAATATTTTTTTAATTAATAATCTAAACAACCAACAAATTTTTTTTTAAAGCTTTGCTAATAAAAGATTTACTTCCAAAAGATCTATTTCTAAACTATATGTTTAAAAAAACTATATCAAACGAAGTCTAAGTGAGAGAGAGAGAAAGAGAGAGAGGAGGGAAGAAGAAAGGAGAAGAGTCCAGAAGAGTGGGTCAATGACAAGTTAGAGATTTTATGTTCTATTTATATATCAGGTTATCAGATCGAGTCAGAGCAAAAAACCTTGCCCCGTTTCTAACCCGGTAAACCGACCTGGTCACCCCATGTGCTCCAAACCCGCTCCAAAGTCATATTTCCCTGCCCCAAATCCGCCTTAGATCAGGTTTTTCTGAATTTGGATCGGATCGTATATTTTTGTCATCTTATAAAAGTTTTGTTTTTAATTATATTTTCAAGTTATGCATATTTAATATTTTTCTAATATGTTTCTCTTTTTATATTTTTTCCACAAGTGTGTTTTGTATAATTATGTTTGGTAATAATGCAACCCCTTTGTTAGGCGCTCATTTTCCGCAATGTATATTGAAACAATAAGGATGATGGTTAAACTTTTACTATATATAAATGATTAAAAATAAATTTACATCTACTTAAGAGATCGAGATGCACTCATTGTGACTCTAAGATGTTTTTGTGATAAGAGTAAGTGATACTTCATTGAATTCTAATTTAAAACTTTAAAGAAACCGAAAGATTTGAAAATTTTAACAACTAAGACTTTTTTGTTTTCCCAACATAAGAGATTATTTATTTTGAGTTATTGCTACACAAGGGGTAGTGTTGATAATTAATTAGTGTGAGATTTTTTTTTTATATAATTAGTAAATTATATAGACGATTCATCCATTCCAACATAATTACACAAGTTTATTTTATTTTAAAAAAAAAAAAATTCATAAAGAAAAGAGAATTTTACTTATTCACTTATAATTTAAATAGTTGTACATTTTTTTTTTTATATTTATGATAAAAATTAGAATATCATCATGTACATTGACTAACATATTTAAGAGAATTTCTCTCTTTATTATCAAAATAGAATTTGTAATGTAGGAGTAAGTTTTCGAATACTGCAAACTACTTTTAATCTTGATAGATACGAAAAAATAATAAAAGAATATTCTAGACTCAAAAAATATAATATTAATAATTATTTCCTCTATGGAACTTTGCGCAAACAATCTTCTAAATTACAGCGCAAATTTGTTTAGTTACGCTCATTGCTGACAGCCCATTGCCCCATCAGACAAAACACAAAACAAGAAAAAAAGCGTGTATATATATATATATATATATGTATCTTTCATAGGAAATTGAAGAACTCTTATGTCTATATATATATCAATTGCAAAAACAATAATTCAAAAATGAATTAAATTTTATTATCACGATTAACAACTCATCAATCCACAGTCCCTCAACTTCCTAGTTTGCATCTTAATCAACTCAAATTCTTTGTTCGCTTTTGGATTGAAAAAGTTTGGATTATAGGGACTGTAGCTAGTTGACAGTGACACAGACCCAAACCTTTTCTATCGGCAAAGAAAACTATTAGGTTTGCCGAGATCAACCACTATCACACTTATGTTATCGGTGCTACCCCGAGCCACAGCCAGGTCGGCTAGCACGGTGGCTGCCCGGGCAGCTCGAGTTCTATCCACGTCGTCCAAGGATGCCCATTTTATCCTGCTGTTAAAACATTTCCTCACAACTTGGCATGCAACTTCATTTGACACGACGTCCCATAAGCCGTCACTGGCTAGTATAAGGAACTCATCACTGTCCGTTCGTTCACTTACAGTGACCTCCGGTTTTGATATTACAAAGGGTTTGAGGTATTGATCACCTACTTCCACGAAAGATTTCTAAATTAATGGGAGAAATGAGAAAGAAGCGATCATTTTTCAGATCACGCCACATTACTAAAACGAAAATCCGTTTTATCTAAAACTGTTTGAGATTTTACATACCTATAGATCTTGACGTGGCTAGAACTCCAAGTATTCTGTGCCCATTCCAGTTTATGACTCTTCCACCAGCAGCTTCAACTCTTCTCAGCTCATCAGGTCTGTCAGGCTAATTTGCACAAAATGAACATGTCAATAAACGGTCTAACCAAAACAAAACAAGAGTGACAAGATCAAACCAGTGATCAACTCAAAAAATACAAAATCAGATTAAAATCTTCCTAGAAAATGCATGTCTTATTGTCTCCATACGGGTGCGAAATCAATTGACCAGGATGCTAATTGAGTCTGTGAAAGAGTGAATCAACTTCACAATTATCAAACCATGTCAGAAGATCAAAAGTGGATCAACATTTGATCAATGCAGTGAATTTTGTTTCGCTAAGAAAAACATGTGTCATGCCATGTGATATATAGCACATAGTGTCAAGGTTATACATATATGTAACATATCCTTCAAAAACCTTCAAAAGTTGGGACTCAACCACACACAAGATCCTAAAATCTGTCTAGTGATAATAAAAGGAACAAAAAGTGGACCGATTCAAAGAAATCATAGTCCACAGATATTCAAACAAATTAAAGCCCTAACACATCTTTTCTTTTCTTGACCATATTATAGATCCAAAATCTCCTTACTTCATTATGCTAAAATAGTATACATACTTTGAACAAAGCTCAATGGCTTTGACTCCTTAATTTGTAAAAAGCACACAAAAGATAAATTAACTCCAAGATTAATTCTGTAAATCAGTCCAATTATAAACAAAGTTATCTCCCTAAATTAACAATTAATTCCAAGTACATGATCACTTAGCTAGAATCTTATATAAATATATATATTTTATATTTATATCACTTTACAAGATTAATCAATTAAACCAACAACATTGGACAATATATAATTGATCCAACTTTGAACAAAACATTATCAATCAGAAAATTCAAAAACAAAACAATAACTATCAAGCACATGATCTTTTATAATCTTTTAATAATCTCCAAACAAGTACAAACAAAAAACACAAATATTATTTCAAAAAGAACACAAACATTGAACACAAACTCTTCATAACTATAACTAACTAATTAAAGCTAATCACTTTGATCTATTAATCAACTAAACAAACAACATTGCTCCAGAATCAGTCAAACTTTGAACAAAATATTATAATCAACAAATTAAAAAACATTATATGTATTTGTACTACGTATATACCTTATGATCGATAGACAAGGGCACAACAGCACCACCTCTAGAGAGGACAGCCCTAGAGTCACCACAATTGGCCACCACCACCTCCTCCTTGCTAACCACCGCAACAACCGCCGTGGACCCCACCATCTCCTCCCTCATTCTCCCTCTATTCACCTCCTCATCCATCCTCTCAAAACAATCCTCCATCACCTTCTCCCAACCAATCCCACCACCACCTTGATCCTCTCCAGCCTTCATGACCTCCACCAACACCTGGTGCAACCTCTCCTTGCACGCCTCTGCCACCCTCGACCCACCATGCCCATCGTAGACCCCAAAAAAGTCAAACTTCCCACCACCACCACCACTTCCGTTGACCACCACCACCAACCCCTCCTCCACTCTCACCGCATCCTCCATCTCTCTCCTCCTCCCTATCACTGACACCAACCCATGTGATGTCAAACACCTCTCCCTCTCCACACCACATGACCTCTCCTCAGTACCCCTCTCCGGCGACGAGGACGAATACGATAAAGACAAAGATAGCTCCGTCAATCTCTCCTCTGCTTCCTCATGATCCCTCCTCTCACTCTCTTCTTTAGCTTGACATGTATACTTCACTCTCCGGATTCTCAGCCTCCTCCGCCGAGAACTCTTCGCTTTTTTAATCAAACCAAGCCGATCCAGCTCGCCGCTACCAGAACCCATCCCCAAAACGCCGTTCTCCTCCGTGGAAACCGATTTCAACGTGGTGGTTGAGTTGTTGGAAGTGGCGGTGGTCTTCATCGTTTTCATTTTCATCATCAACATTATTGCATGAACCACCAAACCATCATCAACTTTTCTTTTTTATTTTTTTTGGCTTTTTAAAAACATTTATAGTGTTGCCAGATTTTAAACACGAGGCATGAAAAGCCTCCAATCTTGGCCGCTGGATCTGGCTGTGGTCCACTGGGTTGGTGCCACCTGGACACTATACATGCCAGTGAGTTGGTAGACTTTAAATGCGAGACGTGGAGGGTTCCAACTTTTGTTCTGCTGGCACGTGGCCCTCGGATCTGCTTGTTTGTGATTCTTGTCCGATCGGTTGGGTCCCACCTCTGGACTATCGAGTCTAGAACCCAGATTACGTGGCGTCTCGTGCTTGTTCTGGTCGGGCGCCTTCAATGTGGAACAAAACTTTGGTACAATAGATTTACGATATACCTCTCATTAAGATCTTATCTTCTTGACACACAATGTAATTGATAATGAATGGATGGGCATGATCCATTTCATTAAAGTGATTTTTATTTTTTTTAAATATGACATCGATCAAATCAAGAGCAATCGATATCTTTATCTCTAACGAAATTAAATATTATAAATACGATTCGAATCTCTAAAAAGTTGATGATATTTTTTTGAAATGATATTTTTAAATTTGTTTGTGACACTATATGAATGAATTTGTATCAAACATAACTCTCACTTTAATGGAGAAATCTCCACCAATATATGATTTTATAAACACATATGAGATTCAAATCTTTATTTTAAATATAAAATATAAAAGTATATTAATTATTTTAATTATGAATAATTATAACTAAAATGTTATTTTGAGAATCTAAAATTTTAATTTTTTTTATTTGATTATATTAAATATATAATATAAATTTTATTGGATGAAAATGTGAGACCATGTTACGCTGGAATTTCCTCACGGGAAAGAAAGTAAAGTATTGTTGTCATCATTTAATTAGTTGGGTGTTTCTTGCCCGGGAATGTTCATCTTTTGTCAAAATGTAAATTCTCACGAGGACACGTTTCGAATAAAAAAAAGTGGTGACGTGTGGAAACGTCGATTTTTGGGATATTTCGAGGGCATTTTGATGTGGATTGGCCTTGCCAAGTTAGGGCTCCTTTTTCTACAGACGATGAAAGTATCTTTTCTAGTTTGGCTCAAGTGACAGGTGTGCTCACTCAACCCACACAATAGGACCTTGCTTGTTACATTGCTATTGGCTAATCCAGCATTTCCTCCTGTTTGAATATTTAATGTTGATTGGTTTGAATTTGTTAACTTGTTTGTTCTTCTACCGATTAATAAGGTCCCGTTTAGGATAACTTTTATTTTTGGCTTTTAGCAGTAGAAGAAAAAAGCAGAAGCCTGAGCTTTTCAGATGTTGTTTGGATTATATATTTCAGAAGATCTTTTAGATTTAGAAGAGCTTTTAAGACTGTTTGGTTGAAATATTGTTGAAATCTCTTCTAAGTATGATATGACTTTTATACTTTTCTAAAAGAGTTTTTAAATGTGTTTGGATGAATATTTCCAATTATCACTTACATATATATATATATATATATGTTATTTTTAACAATTTACTATAAAGATATATGTGTAACTTATTTTTCAATTATATTTACCTAAACTTTGGTATTTAAAATATGTAAAATAATAAAATTAAATTAAAATGACACATACATTTATGCATAATAAATATACAAATTATGTCATAATTTTACAAAAAATTATAATGATAAAGATAAAAAAAAAAAATTATCTAAACATTAATTCTCTTGCAATCAGAAAATAAACATATATATATATCTATATATAATAGAGTGGGGATATGAAGGGAAATTCTATTTATTGTTACTAAAATAAGGGTAAAATGGGAATTATAAAAGTTTCATTAAAAGAATTTTGGCTTCCCTTGTTTTCATTGGAAGCTCTTTTTGGGGAAGTTTCAATTTATAGCTTCACTTGAAAGCTCTTCCCATACTCAAAAGTCATTTTAGGAAAACTACCCAAACACTTCCTAAAGCCACTTTTAAGCTCAAGAAGAGCTTCCAAGACCTCTAAAAGCTATGCTAAACAGGGCCTAAATAACTCAAGCTGTTGTCAATTCATACATCCTATGGTAATAGGAATTTGAATCTCATCAATATTTATCAACATATATGAAAAATTATCGTTTGAATAGACATAAACTAACTGATCAGATTTTTTCAAGCAGCTGATTCAAAGTCGACATAAATCTACCAAATCAATATACATGAAAACTCATTTTTTTCATGATGATTTTACAATAAAAAAGCAAAGCTGTTCAAAGAAGTCAAGTCAGCTAGATTTATGTCTAATCATCAACGTTATCATTCACATTTGTGCTATGTTACATCATTAAACACGTGTAAAATGTGACTGATTTTCCGCACCACATGATGGTGACACTAACAAATAAGGACAATTATAATATCTCTTATTGATTAATTTAATCACTAATTACTTTCTATAGTTTGGATAAATTTTATTTTTTTCCTTCTATTAACTCTATTAGTTAAAAGAGAACCTTAACAGCGACAATGCATGAAAAGATGAAATTATCTCCAATTATAGTTTAGCTAAAAAAATAAATTAACAAAAAAACCAATTGATCCTAAAAAAATTTAATATAATATATTAAAATTTATTAAAATGATAAAATAAAAAAAAAAAAAATTTATTAAATATTTTTTAATGTCCACTGTCAATCTCAATAATAGAATAAAGACTAAATTTTTTCTAAAAAAAATAAACTTCTCAATGAAAAAAAAATCCAGTCACTAAAAACCTTAGGTTTTCAACGAGTACATCTGGGTTTCCAACGCTGAAAACCCATAAACATCCAAAAAAAATTGGGTTTTTGATAAAAAATTCAATGCTAGAAACCCAACAACATCTGATTCTTCTAGGTTTACAGCTCTAAACCCACATTTATTTAAAAAAAAATAAAAAAAAAAAAAAAACTCAACAAACGAAAATCATTAACAACAATCTCAAATCATGAGCAAAAAACCCAGATCATCGAACAAAAATCATGAATAACCCAAATCATCAACAAAAAACCCTAATAACCCAAATAAAAATCATCAACAACAATCCCAAATGATCAACAAAAAACCCAAATCATCAAACAAAAATCATGAACAACAACCCAAATCATCAACAAAAACCCAAATAACCCAAACAACTACCTTTACCGACGAGCATGAAGGAAACAAATCTACTCCACTTTAGTGAAGGAGATAGAACTCCACCAATATGGATTAGATCCATATCTCCTTCACTTTTATGGATTAGATTGAACTCCGATTTGGATCAAATCTTTAAGAGAGAGAAAATAAAAGAGAAAGAAAAGAGAGAAGAAGAAGAGATCGGAGAAAAAGAAGAGAGAGAGAATGAAAGAGAAAAAGAGAGAGAGAGAGAAGCGGTTTTTTTTAGATAATTAAGCTTTTTTAAATTGTTTTTATTTTTTTTTAATTATATCCACCGTCTATCATGACGATAAACGGTAGACATAATTTTAAAAAAAAAAGTGTAAAAAAGAAATAATTTTGTAATTATTTTAATTATTATTTTGAAAATAATATTGTTCCATATGCACTGTACACGTGGCACTAATTTGTTTGGTCAAATTTTTTTAAACTTATTTTATAATAAATTCATGATTTTGCCCTTCCTAGTTAACATTCAAATATTGACTTTTAACATTCAAGTTGATAGCATGGTTTTTTTTTTTTTTTTAAGGGGGTGGGGGGTGCACTATTTTGATAAGTAGTAGGAAGTTTTTTTATTATCTTTATAGATTATAGGAGAGTTTCATAGTATTTTTTTAAGTTAAGGGTTTTTTGGCTATTATACTAAGTTACAAGAGGAAAATTAGGTTTATCCCTAACAAATGAATTAAGAGTTAGCGCATAATTTTATGTCTTCAAATAATAAATGTGTTATTTATTTTTCCACAACGTTTAACATAATATATCATTAATATATTGAATCTTTTTTTTTTTCTTTATTTCCTGTCATTGATATATTGGATCTTGTTGATGAATTAACAAAAGCACTTTTTCATAGCAAAGTGGGCTCATGATGAGTCATGGGCTCTTTAATAACAAGTCACAAAACCGAATTGGTAAAGAACCTTTTGGAATTTCACCCAAATTAGAATAATCAATTTTTCCAGGCATGTCTCATATGCCAAGGCCTTAAAAATTTGTAAATTAAAATAAAAAATAAATGACTAAAAATCTCTCAATAATTGACCTTGGATTCTTGTGCAAATCTTTTCAACTGCGTACAACACCACATGAATGATGTAACTCTCTGGTTCACTCCTGAGATGATTATGTTTGGTTAGGGTCCGTATCCTCAATAATGCATGTGAGAAGTTACATTTGTTCAAAATTGCTTTTCATGACATTCAAAGTTGAATTCCTACTTTTAACATATGATCAAAAAGAAAAAGTAAAAAATTATCCCTCAAAATGAAAACGAAAGCTCTAAAATCCTGATTCAAATCTCATCTTATTCATAAAAGAAATCAGAAAAGTATGAAAAAGTTGAAAACGAAGTTATTATTATTGCAATACTAGCACAAATTCACAAAAGCAATTGAACGTGAAGATTGCATAGATACATGGTTTTACAAACAAGCAACAATATGTGCTATACAGATTACAATTAGCATACCATAACAAAATTGAAAGAATGAGATTGTGCAATCGCATAGCAATTCGATGATTAATTGTGGCTAGATATATCCGAGCCTAGTCGATGAAACCAAAAGTCTTGATTCGTTTTGCCTGGTTAACACAATCAACAATTATAGCTCGTCTCTAATTAACTATGAGTACACTGTTATTACCAATAGTCATTGCAAGAGCATGTCCCGTCCTTGATATGGTGGAACCGGTTTGAGTCCCGCAACACGATTTCTCTACCTGTGACCGTTGAGATGTATTTGATGGCAGTGTGGCAATCACTGCAAACGCGTAGATTCTTAAATACCCGAATGGGTTTCGATTTTGATGTGCTAATAAGACCATATGTGACAGCAATCTTCTCACTGTGTTGAAACAAATATTGCACCTTCTGTTCCTCATCTAGTTCATGAAGAACACAACTGGTATCGGGGATGTATCCCAGTTCCTTTATCTTTAAAGCCAGTTGGTCTAGTTCGCTGTAAATTTCCTGTGCTTGTGGGTGCGAAGTTTCGCCTACATGAAACTTGTGTACCTCATTGTCAACCTCTATCCAACTACAACCTGCTTCTTTCATCAAGTTTCTTTCTTTCATGCTCCTCCTGATATCCGCAACATCTTTCCATTGTCCGGCAGAAGCATACAAGTTTGATAGCAAGATATGTGCTGCAGGGTCATTTGGGTCCTGCTCAAGAATCATCTTTGCAGCATGCTTCCCAAGCTCTGTCTCACCATGAACACGGCAGGCTCCAAGAAATGTGCGCCATACCAAAACATCAGCCGTAAAAGGCATTGATCGTATAAACTTGAGGGCTTCCACGAGGAATCCTGATCGCCCTAATAAATCAACCATACACGCATAGTGTTCCATTCTCGGAACAATTCCATGTTCTTCAGACATTGACCTGAAGTGTTTCCATCCCTCAGATATCAAACCCACATGGCTACAAGCCGATAATACAGCAATATAAGTGATCCCATTTGGCCTAACACCTGCCTGAAGCATATCACAAAATATTTCTAATGCTCTTGCCGCAAATCCATGTTTTGCAAAACCAGTAATCATTGAAGTCCAAGAAATAACGTTCCTGTCTCCCATCTCCTTAAAAACTTGGAAAGCAGCTTCAATATTTCCACACCTAGAATACATGGAAATCAAAGCATTGCAAACACAACAGTTTGATGCAAACCCTGACTTCCGTATCCGGCCATGAATCTGCTCACCCTTACCAATTGCACCAATACTTGAAGCGCCACTCAAAAGACTAGCATATGTGTAAGCACTAACCCCAACTCCGGTATCTTCAATTTCATGCAAAATTTCAAACGCCTCCTCGGAGTTCAAACTCTTGGCATAAGCATTAACCATAGTGTTGTACGAAACCAAATTCTTCTCAAATAGACATTCAAACGCTTTTCTAGCTTCTTCCATCCTACCAGATCGAGAATACATACTAACAAGTGAATTTCCCACTATTTTATCCAAAGCAAGACCCCTTTTCACAGCATGCGTATAAACCTGTTCACCCACATTTGAATCCAACAAATTTCCACACGCTTTAAGTACACTAGCAAACGTGAAATGATTCGGCGCAATATGGCCCTCTATCATTTCACAAAACAACCTAATAGCTTCCAAATCACATCCCCCACTCTGCACATATCCTGTTATAATCGCAGTCCAAGACATGACATTACGATCCAACATCCGATCAAACACTTTCCTAGAATCCTCCACAGATCCATCCACATTACACTTAGCATACATATCCACCAAACTACAACCCACACAAACATCCAAAACCAATCCCGTCCTTATAACCCAAGAATGCAACTGCTTCCCCAAGGTCAATGACTCCATCTCTGCGCAAGCTGAAACCACCCCACTTAACGTAAACCTATCTGGCACAAACCCAATCAAAATCATATCCAAAAAGAAACCAACTGCATCCCTCGGAAACCCCATCTGCGTAGACCTTGTAATCATCAACGTCCATGAAACCACATTCCTCTCACTCATTTTATCAAAAACCTTATACGCTGACTCCAAATCGTCCCCACCTTTCACGAACATGTCAATCAAAGCACACCCAACACACACCTCGCCCTCGAAAAATCCACACTTGATCAAAAATCCAAATACCATTTTCCCTATTGAAATACTCTCTACATTGGAACACGCCCGAATCACTGCAGAAAAGCAGTACTCGTTCGGGCAAAAACCCGATTCAAGCATTTCAACAAACATCTTGACTGCATCCAAATTTCTACCACAATTCGCCAAACAAGAAATCATCGCGCTCCAAGAAACCAAGTCCCTCTTCATCCCCATAGACTCGAATATCGAATCCGCTTTCTCCCAGTCCCCGCATTTGGAGTAGAGGCTGATGAGTGAGTTGAAGGTGACCGAGTCGGGGGCGAGCCGGGACTGAGTCAGGCGCGAGTGGACTAGTTTGCCGAGGTGGAACTCGCGGGCTCTGATGCAGGCTTTGAGGAGAAGAGAGTAGGTTTCGATGTCGCCAAGGTGGTCGCCTTGCTGGGCGGCGAAATCCAACGCCGCGACCGCCTTTTGGAGGTGTCCGGCGTTGAGGTGGTCGAGGATCAGACGGCTATGGTGGGTTTGCAATTTGAGGGACGGCCGTGATGTTGTTGATGAAGACAATGAAGAAGGTAGTTTTTGGCGGGAAGGGTTCGAGGGTTTGAGAGGAGGAGATGGAAAGATGGCGGGCGAGGGAACAGACACTGTCATCGTTCGTTAACGGTCGACCTTTATCCTCTCTTTATACATATATATATATATATATATATATATATAGTTTTTATAATTAAACAAACTTGTAAAAATTAATTAATCAAATTTAAGTAGAGAGTAATTAATCAAATATATCTTCTTTAGAAGTCATATATATATTCACAAAACTTCTATAGTCAATATCTCTAAATTTCAAAATGTTAGGACGAACTAATCAAATTCATCAACTACATTCTTTTTTTTAAAATAAATTTTCTCTCCTATTCAATTTAAATGTAATGGATGAATTTAATTTATTCATCCTAACTTTTTAAATAAGTTCTTTTCTCTCTCTCTCTCTCTCTTAATATATATATACACGATCAATGGGTCTTAACTTTTAAATTATTAAGACCAACCATCTAAGTCATTCATTATATTATCTCTTCTAAATAAATTTCATTTTTCTATTCAATGCAGATGTAATGAATAATTTAGATGGTTGATACTAACAATTTAAAAGTTAGAACACATTGATCGTAAAAGCTTTGATATATATAATTTGATCATAAATAATTGTCCCAAAAAAAGATATTTGTACCATTCATCTCTGCAAATTAGGTATTGAAAGTGAATTCAATTTACACTTATATACGCTAAAATCTTATAGAAAATAGGATGTAGAATACGTAAATGATTTTTATATATTGAATGCAGATTTTATATCGTTTTAAAATTCATTCTCACATCTAATGATGATTTTGTAATGCAAATAATTGACTATTTATGTGTTGGGAAAATAAATTTATATATATAGTAATTCTACAATCAGTGCTTCCTAATTTTAAAAAGTTAGGATGAACCAATCAAATACATTCATTACATTTGAATTAAATAGGAAAGAAATTATTTTAAGAGAAAAAATACAATGGATGAATTTGATTGGTTCGACATAACTTTTTAAAGTTATGAGACACTGATGATAAAATTAATTATTTTATATATAAATTTTTTTTCCAACACAAATATACTCAATTATTTGTATTGATGACTGATGTAAAATTTGCATATCTAATGGTTTCAATAATTAATTTTAATTTCAACTTAGCCGAAAATTTGTTTAAAAGGAAGAACGCTTAGAGCTAGTTCTAAATTCATATAGATATTGATAATTTAAGTTACATTGATATCGTAGTTAATAAAATATTTCTCTTAAAATTTATATATTTTGGAGTATTTTTATAAATGAGGAAAAGATTGATTCAACTCTCAATCTATACATCTAGAACCTCTGAATGTAGGAAGGTTTCTGCCCATTTTCATATAAGATGAGTTCGCATGCATGTGTGGTTTGTGAGTCCCAATAAAATTGTATAATGTATGCATCATTTTTTAGGTAATAAAATCTGCAGAGAATTAAAAATATATATATAAAAATTGGAGTTACTCTTGGATTGATAGGACTTACTAAGGGTGGGCACAAAAACATGGAACCGATCCGAACACCATGATCCGGTCCGATCCGTGGGTGTTCGGATCGGATCACATGTTCAAAAGTAAGGTGTTCGGATCCTCACTTGTGAAAATACCATGTTTCACAGATCGGATCGGATCGGGGTTTCCAAAATCGATCCGATCCGTGAACCCGTAAACAATGATACATACGTAATTTCATATGTCTCTATATAAAGTCCACTTAAGCTAACCCTAACATCCATCTCTCATTCCCTTTCACTTTCATCTCAGCAGCTTGGTGAGTCTATTTGCAACTTTAGTTTGATATTTATATGATTGGGTGTTAGTGTTTTAGTGATTTCTAGGCTTGTTTGTTGTGTTTTGTTGTTGAGTTACATATTTTATTTGCTGATTTTATATATATATATGTTATTGTTGCTGTAAATAGATGGGGAAAAGTATAAAGAGTGGTGCTGGTGGGATTTGAACTATGATTTCCATTAATATAAAGATGGACGTATTGAAATTCAGAAGACTTGTTGAAAATGACCTTGAAAACTAAGTGCCTAATTCTCCTATTTATTTTTATTATTATTTTGGGCAGGTAGTTGTCGGTGGTGTTTGATGTTAAGTAATTTGTATGAATGTTTACAAATTTTGGGAGATATATATTACAATTCACAAAGGTACACCAACAAGATATCTCTATTTATCTTCTTATCATAAATTGAAATTAAAAGTAGGTGTTTCGATTCGGTCCGATCCGGTCCGATCCGTAAACTAGGTGTTCGGATCGGATCGGTTCCTTCTCCTTGATGGATCATGTTCGGATCCAAAAATGGCGATCCGCGAAGTTACCATGTTTGGATCGGATCCGGTCGGAAGCGATCCGAACATGGTGTTGCCCACCCCTAGGACTTACATGTAAGAGAAAACTGGAGAAGATCATATATACAATGCGATAAATTTGTCAACACCTATTCCTGACATCAACTTGATTGATTCTTTTGATCATGCTGCTAACATTTTGGTGTTGGCTTTATGCTGGTTTTGTAGATAGCAACATCCTGCAAATTGTATGCTGAGATTGTGATACAAATGAAAATTGTTGAAATGTGAGGAGGTTTGCACCAAATTTTCAAACTGGTGTGGCCATGATCAGTTTCAATCATCATTAATCATATCATGTTTGTACCTTTCTTAAATTCAAACTAAAACTCAGTACCATAATTGATATTTTTATATAAAAAAAAAAAAAAAATTATGTAGATAAGGTATAATTTGATGTGTACTCTATATATATATATATATATATTTATGTATCCAATAAAGTCATACCATATATATAATCTTTTTCTAAAATCTAGTAACTATGAATAGACTGAATTTAAATTTTAAAAAATCTACGCATAACATATTTTTATTGATAGAATACACGAATGGTGTAATATGCCTTTACGGATGATGCATTTTCTCCAAGTATAATAGCACTTCATTGTCCCTATACATTTACCTTCATGTTTTGTTCATGTCAAATATTTTTCCCAATTTTTTTTTTTTGAAGAGCCAATCAGATTCAGAACTGATTCACAACCACTAATAGGATCACATTTTTGTACGTAATGCTTTCATCAAACTACACCTTGTAAATGATTCCAAAAAAAAAACTACACCTTGTTAAAAAAAAAAAAAAAAAGTGTTATCTACAAATTGGATGTGTACCGAAAATTCATATCAAATCCATCCCCAAAACATCAGGAATCCTGTCAATCTGGTGACAATCTCCCTGGAGAACTCCTACAAATCGGGCACGAAGCGTTTAACTGAAGCCATTCATCGATACAATCAGCATGGAAGCAATGCAGGCATTCAGGAATGGTCTTGAGCGTCTCCTTGGGCTTGTACTCACACAAACATATCGGACAAGTGTTATCGTCGGGCTTTGGCAGCCGCCGGCTCTCCCCTAGCACGATTTTCGGGTACGATTCAATGGTAACAGTGTCCAGGCCGGTTGCCAATGTGGGATGTGGAGTGATTGTGGAATTGTCTTCAGGCAGAGAGCGGTTTCTGGCATAGGACCTGATTTTGCCACAAACAACACATAGTAGCCCTATAGAACACAACATTGCTGGCACTCCCGCAGCTACTATCACTGCAATGCGCGCACCTTTTGGAATTCCTGAAAAGACATCGACTGTTTAGTATTATTTTATGATTCGTATAACCAAGTATATCATAAGTGAAAAACCTTATAAAACAAGCTATCGTTGTTGATATCAAACTTACATCTTATAAGGGAGTTTTAATAAATGCTTAGATTAGTATAGAATTTTCGAACTTCGAGGAATTTGGAACACCTTTCCAAACCAAAGGGATCATACCACCTATGAATTAACATGTTGGTGAAGATGCAACCGACGGTACCCGCGTGTGAAAGCACTACTCAAATGTTAGGTATTTGTTTGATGTTGTTGACTAGACCAAATCAAACCGGCGGCCAATAAGTGATTAAATGTCAAGAGTCATGAATGACACCAACAGCCATGAGTGCAGTGTGGAAAGTGTTAATGCCACTTAGAGCAAGCAAACCAAAGAGCATTCCAAAGCGTCTCTCTTCCGTTATTTCTTTTTAAAGTGACATTAAGAGACTTAAAAGTATAACATAAAATTAAAGTCAAACACTATAAGCATAAATCGTGGTTATTTATTCTCATAATATAAAAAATAATCTTTTTAAAATTCTTTTATTAGACATTCAAACTCTCTGCATTAATTATGATCTATCTAAAAGATAAGGTATTTAATTTATATTCAGAATACCATATATAGTATGCAGTCAACTCCTTATCTTTAGCAATTGTCAATCAACCCACAAGACAAGCTCAAAAGTCAATAATTGACAATTTTTCATTAAACAACCAAATTATGGAAGTTTACCTACTTTTTTTGTTAACAATTTAACAACTTCTGCTTTATAGTTTATCATAACGTTTCTAGTTTTCTAGTTATTCATGAGAGATAATATTATGTTAGTTTGAAAATAATATATATTATTCATATGGAACATATACTATTTATTGCTCCATTGTTTTACTTAGTCAAATAATTTACATTCTAATATCAAAATAAGAGACATCTAGAATTATTCATTGCAAACCAACCATTTTTTTTTTTTTTTGCAAAAAAATAAAAATAAAATTAGTAATTATATGTATTTTAAACTTATATAATTCAAGTTGGCATTAATTTAACTGAGGTCAACTTGAATTCTAAAATTCTTCCATATTTTCCTAAAATTATATTACCATTGTAAAACTAAGTTTTCCAAGCCAAGAACAAATCGAAAGAAATGTATTAGCGGCAGTACTTGGTCATTTATAAATAACCAAAATTTTAACGATTAGACGTATCTAATCACTAAAAATAAGGCTCCATAAATAATTAAATCCGAGAGTATATAATTAAAATTTTATTGTAATTATATATATAAGCAAAAGAAATAATTGGAGAAATAAACACTGCATTAGAGATGTAGAAACTTATTTACCTGGTTCATGCCCATAAAAGCAGCCAACTTCAAGACTGTAGTTGCTCTTGAACCCACAGCGTGCACCTCTCTTTTCACATTTTGCGCACCTGGGTTGGCCCCAGGTGAGCCTTAGATCATCCACGAGGCCAGACGACATAACCTGCTCGTAAAACGGCCACCCCACCGGAACTTGCACGGATGCAAAAATATTGCATGAGGATGACAACAACTGGTTGGATATTCTGGGCGAAGACGTGGCAAAAACGGTGTAGTTTTGGCCACTGAGACAGGCAATTGGGTTCAACTTGTATTTGTAGTAATCAAAAGAGCAGTTGAAGAAGGTGAATTTTTGATAATATGATGCGGCGAAGGGGGTGCTAGTGAGATTGAGAGAAAGAATTTTCTTCGGAAGACAGTTGTTTGGATCATAATCATTGATCCATAATTCCTGTGTTGAATAGTCTATCCCTTGGACAATGAATTTTCCCAAGGGGAGTTGCAGTGTTGTTTGGTTTGCACTATCGCAGGATAGAGTAAACCCCGGATAGCCACAGGATTCTGGCTGCTTGTTTTTCAGTCGGAACGGGAAATGAATCACGGGTTTGCCATGGCCACAAGCGGCATATATACAAGTGTCTTTGCTTGTTGCCGCGGTGGAGGAGGAGGAGAAGAGGAAGAGGAAGAGGAAGAAAAGGGTTTTGAAAATGTCCATACTAGTGGGGAATGTTGGTTGTTTGGGATGGATTGTTATTGATACACTATGAATATAATACTTACAATAGAATATGATGTTAGACTTTATATTATATTTATGATTTTGTGTATTAAATCATTGTTTAATATAAGGTCTAGGGCTCCATTTTGATGTCATGTTGTGGGAAGAGATATTTCATGGGAAATGTGGCGTTAGTTTATATATTTCCTTGAGTCCTATTAGGTATTGTTGCGACTCATGTTTGTATTATAATTAGCAATGATTAGATTAAATATTATATGTATCCCGCAAAATGGACTGTCCATATTATGACGATGATGGGTTGATTTGTTTTTGAAAATAAATTGTTTTTTTAAGTCCATACGTTATCACTACTGTCCAATACCAAGAGGGATGACAATTTCTCTATGGATCGATTTTGGCATTAATGGATATTGTTGAATTGTATACTCTTTCAAAGTTTATAATATTTATGTTCACAGTTCACATAATGAAAGTCAATACTGTAACAAGATAAAAATGGTTAAAGTTTCATTTGTAGTTAAAAATAAATTTAAACTATTTTAATGAATCATTTTTAAGCAATATATAGACTATAGTTTGAAATTTTTTCATTAGTAGAAACAAATATTTAAAGAGTAATACTACACTACCAAAAATTTGTTCAAATTCACTGCTCAAATGATGTGACAAACTTATGTGTAATTATCATATTATCAATACATCATCTCAAAATTAATATGGTAACTACAAATCAACTTATTATATCATTTGGACAAATTTTTTGGAAATGTAGTTGTAAATTTTAGGGTTTTATTTACATAAGTATATTTCTCCTGTACAAAACAGCACTAATATATACACATTAGGCAGTAACAAATTGCTTAATCTAAGGGATTTGTTTCCTCTTTAGAAAAGGAAATTAATATCAAATCATCTAAAAAATAAGAAACCTAAAAATACATCATAATTAGATATCAAGATCCCTAGAAAACAATAACAATATCTCCAACAGCTACAATATCTCCAACACTCTCCCTCAAGCTGGGTGGTTGAATATGTTTATCATACCCAGCTTGCTATATAAACCTTCAAAAACAACTCTACAAATCGGTTTGGTGAGTATGTCTGCATTCTACAATGATGAGGAGATATAGATAGGTTCAACCATCGCTCCTTCTATGTTTTCCTTGATAAAATGCTTGTCAATTTCAATATGTTTGGTTCGATCATGCTGAATTGGGTTCTTGGCAATGCTTATTGCTGATTGGCTATCACTTAATAGCTTGATTGAACCATCTATAGGAACCTTTAACTCAACTAGCAATCGTTTCAACCATATTCCTTCACAAATCTCTTGAGCCATGGCTCTAAACTCGGCCTCAACACTACTTCTCGTCACAACTAACTGTTTTTTACTCCTCCAAGTCGTTAAATTACCCCAGACATAAGTACACAACTCCGAGGCAGATCTTCTATTAATTATAGATCCAGCACAATATGTATCTGAGTATACTTCAACTCCTCTTGTTGCATTCTTCTTGAAAAACAATCCCTTACTAGGGGTCATTTTGAGGTATCTCAGAATCCTCTGAACTGCTGTCATATGTTCCTCAGTAGGATTATTCATGTACTAACTTACAACACTCATCGAGAAGGCTATATCAGGCCTTGTATGAAAAAGATAGATCAATTTCCCTAGAAGTCTTTGACACCTCCCCTTTTCAATAGGAGCACTGTTTTGAATTGATCCAAGTTTAGTAGTAGAATCCATTGGTGTGTCAGCTGGTTTGTAGTCAAGCATGACAATTTCTTTTAGTAGGTCTAACACATACTTCCTTTGTGAGACAAAAATTCCTTTCTTCGACCTAGCTATCTCCATCCCAAGGAAGTACTTAAGATTTCCTAGATCTTTGATCTCGAACTCTTTTGCAGAAACTTTTTTAATTCTAGGTATTTCCTTTTCATAGTCCCTGTCAGCAAATATCGTCCATGTAGACTATTAACATTATCATCTTACCAATAAAAGAATGTTTTATGAACTTTGTGTGATCTGTCTGTCCTTGAGTGTATCCATGTTGTTTTAGCACCTTAGAAAATCTCTCAAACCATGCTCTTGGAGATTGTTTGAGACCATACAATGATCTCTTCAACCTGCACATCTTTCCTCTATTAGTAGCATTTTAAATCCCAGGGAGAACCCCATATACACATCTTCTTCTAGATTGTCATTCAAAAATGCATTCTTAACATCTAGTTGGTAAGAGGCTAGTCAAGATTTGTTGCTAGAGATAATAGAACCCGGATAGAATTCAACTTTATCATAGGTGCAAAAGTTTATTGATAGTCAATGTCATATGATTGAGTGAACCCTTTAACAACAACCTTGTTTTAAACCTATCAATGCTACTATCAGCTTTGGTTTTCACAATGAAGACCCATTTGCAACCAACTGGTTTCTTTCCTCTTGGCAAATCACATAGTTCCCAAGTTCGGTTCTTCTTTAGGACTTTCAATTCTTCTTCTACAACCTTCTTCCATTCTGCTATTGACAATGCTTCTTGCATACTATTGGGAATGTGTTTGTCTAAGATTTTTGCAATGAAGGACCTATACCTTTAAGACAGCCCATCATAACTGACATACTTGCTAATAGGATATAATAGCCTACTCCTACAATCTCTCACCCCTTTTCAAATTGCAATAGGTAAATCATCATCAGTTTGTGCACTCTTAGGACTTGTACCATTAAAAGAATCTCTATCTTTAGTTTGTGTATAAGTTTCATGAGACTTGGACTCAGGTTCAGATGTTTGAAATGCTGCAGGTTGTGTTTGAACCTCTGTTTCCTTATGTTTTTCTCGTCTCCTTTGATAAACAATTATGTTTTGATCATCAACAATAAGTGTAGGTTTCTTAGGCTCACTAACAGAAAGGTTATTGTCTTGATCAGTCTGATTAGATTAAACAACACTAGGATGGTCTAACAAGTCTAATTTAGGCTGACTAGGTTGACTAGAAAGTTGTTTTTATAACATGCTCTCCTAGAATCCAGGTAAACCCCTAAAGACTATCCTTAAGTTTAGATTTTTAAAATGGATCAAGTATTCGAACTCAATTAAATAATTGAATTTTCATAAAGTTTTTGAAAGGGTCCGGGGATGGTTTATAATTTTCAAACCCAAAATTTTATTAAAACTAGTGGACCCGAATAATCAATCGAATCCTAACAAAGTTTTCAAATTTGAAATTAGATTATAATAAAATTTTCAAATGGAACCGAGAGGATTTCGAATTCAGGGAACATATTATAGGAACTTGGAGCAATGCACATGACAAATGGATCTAGTTATGTGCATGCAAGACAAGTGTCTTACATGGGCCTAGATCGGAGGACAAGTGTTGCCCATGCATGTGAAACGGAAGCCAAGTGTCACGTGAGTGTATAACATATATATTTTAATGAATCAATATTAAAACAAATAAATGAAAGAAGGAGAATAGAGATTGCATTCGGTCAAACTTTGAAACAAACATATATAAGTGACAAACAAATAAATAAATGAATTAAAAAAGAGGAGAGAGAGAAAGTAACTGGTTAGGGTTTGAAAACACAAAAGAAAAGTTGAAAAAGAGAGTTGTGTTCGACATTGAGAGAGAGAGAATGAGAGAGCAAAGATGTGTGTGTTCTATCAAGTGAAGAAGATGACATAGTCGCTGTTTTTGTGACTTGGAAGCTATTTATTTTAGCAATCTCAACATAAGAAGACAACACACACACTCAGTCAAGCAAAACAAACAAGAAGGAGCAGCAATTCGACAAGTGAGGGAGTTGTTCTACCGAGATTCAGCTGGTTCATGGTGATTTAAGGTGATTTTTGAAGCTTCTTCTCACATGCATGAATGATCCATCAACCTAGAAGGGAAATCTAATCATTTGAAGTTATTCAAGAATCTAAGAAGCTAACATCAAAGCAAGGTTATTCAAGCAAAACAATTGAAGCAAATCAAAGTGAAGTCACGACTTAGGAGAGAAAGTGATGATCAAACCCATGCAAGAGGAGATGATGATGTTTTTGAATGAATAAGGCACATGCATGAGACTTGGGGTGGTTTATGAGGCGTTTCCATCAATTTCGGAAGGTAACATTGAGTTTTCGAGCAATTTCATTAAATTTTCGGAAAGATATTGGTGAATGCATGATTAAGTTTTAGGATATACCACCTCGTTAGTACGGAGGTTGGTTGTGGATGATTTTGGTGATGGATTGATTTTGGAAATGAAAATGCATGTATATGATGAATTTGGCCATGAGGTCATATGTGGGATTGATTGAGTTTTGATGGTTTTGACATGTTATGAATGCATTATACTTGTGTTGGAAGTGTCTTGGATGTTTAAAATGAGTTGGAAAAATGAATTTAGGGGAGAGATCAGTGTTCGGCCAAGGGTACTTATTAAAAAAAAAAATTTGATTGGGTTAAGTGATTTTAGGGAACGTTTGAATATTATGATAAACTCGGAAATTGAAAATGAAATCGTTGAATATTAATTGGTCACTTCATGATTTAAGAATTCGTAATTACTCAGAAGTGATATTTAGAAGTTGTAAATGGAAATTGTGTTGATTCTTGATGTATTCGAATGTAAATTAATGTGAAAACGTGAAAAGAATGATGACAAGATCATGTGATGAAGTCTGTCAAATGGGGAACTTTAGGTTCGAAATCATTGTTTAATCCGTTCAAATAAATTTATATTTGAATCGAAGTGTTTTTAGTAATTAAATAATTAGAATTGCAAACAAAAAGAAAACGCAAATAATCGAAATTAAAACGGATCAGAATAGGGTGTTTTGATATATTAGATTGGTTAAGTATTTCGTTGGAATGGTGTGTGAATTTATTTGCATTCAAATTAAGTTAATCGTGGCGTGGTCTGAATTTAGAATACAAAAAATGTGTAGGTTTTTCAGAGGCAAATAAACTTTTTCGTTGAATTAGAACTTAATAGCAAACGAGGGAATTCAGGTGAGTGCCCCAATGAAAATGTTTTGAATTATGATTATTTCTATTCTTATTAAATTTGTATGTTAATATATATTCATACTGTTGTGATTTGTAAATTGATTTTTGTATACGATAAACGAAATTTTAGTACGACAACCAAATTGCATAATTAGTAAAACATTGCACGAAATGTGAGTTTTGAAATGGAAAACGTGAGGTTGAAGTGATTTCTAGCATATGGTATATTTCTGTTATTCCCGGTATTGGTAAAGTATCTAAAGGCAATGTAGGATTCCACCTGAGAGACGATGTAAGATTCCGCTCCCCACAGGGTACGTTTTAAGTTAGCTTACTACCTAAAAGACGATGTAGGATTTCGCTCCTTACAAGATACGTTTTAAGCTAACTTACTACCTGAGACACTGTAGAATTCTGTTCCGGAGCGAGGAAGGATTCCATTACGTGATACCGGATACGTATAGCCTGAGACGATGTGGGATTCCGCTCTGTCATACATTAAAGTGCTACTACTGTATGATTCGAAAGTGATAGTGAATGACATATTTTAAACAAAAAGCTTTTCAAAAAGAAAATCGTCATCACTAATAGATTACATGTATGAAATGAGAAATTGAATATGAGAAATATAAGTGAATATCCTTACATTGAAATATTTCAGGTTTTTGATAATTAATCGCACTTATATTTTTTTAGCATGACATTGTTTATGTAATAAAATTTCAAAACGATTTTAAGAAAAGTATTTTATTAATGTTTTGAATAAAAACTAATGATACATATTAAGTGAATTGTACTCACCCTAGTTTTGTTGCTCTCTTAAAATAAAAATCTTCCAGGATCAGGTACAGATGCAGGTGATCAAACAGAATGGACCTCTCACCAGGATCAGTGACACGCATCGTCGGACGTAGTTATGATATCTTTTTGTTTTCATGTATGATACTTAGTTTGAACTTATTGATTTTTTTTTTTAAAAAAAAAAAAACTATATGTAAATATAAATTTTCATACTTGCGTTTTATGTATATATTCGATCATGCATGCTATGTTTTAAAAACATAAACTTAATTTGAAATCGATGTTTATGTTGAGAATATATGTGATTTGTGAAAAACGGGCCTGAGGCCCTGTAGTTGAGAAAATGATTATTATATAAAGTGCACATGTGTTGATTTCGATATTCACAAGCTGATATTTTCAGAAAAATAGCAGTCGTGCTGTCAAAATTCTTACAGAAATGCTTTTCATAAATGTAATTTTTAAATAGAAAAAGTTCTCACCCTACTTTGTTGACAAATGTTTTATAAAAAGAGTTTCTGAAATGAATTTTCTAAGTTTAGTTTTAAAAAGGCTTAGCTTTACAGGAATCTTTCAGTCAGAGGGGATTCCATCTGAAGGATTACCGTGGGGTGCCGGACGGGTAGTCTAAAGAGTAGGATCAAGGTTCATCAGTTTTGGACTGACACGAGGGCTGTCAAGAAATTCAATATCATAAGGAGTCAAAAACATATCATCCAAACTCTCAAGTGTTGAAGATGAAGTCAAATCTCAAATCCCAAAAACTGATATTCACCAAAATTCTCCCCTTAAAGAGCAGTTTTATGAAAATATGGAATTGTCTCAAAGAAAGTGACATCCATGCTATGATAAAACTATTTCTTTTCAGGGCAAAAGCACTTGTAACCTTGTGATGTGAAGAATAACCGAGAAATACACATTTGATAGACCTCTTATCCAATTTACCTCTTGTGTGCTTGTGAAGATGGATAAAAACAGTACACCCAAATATTTTTTGTGGTAAACTAGATATGAGGCGATAATGAGGATAAACTTCAAGAAGTTTTTGAGTTGGAGTGGAAAAATTCAAAACTTTAGAAGGGAGCCTATTTATTAGATAGGCTACTGTGAGAACAGCATCACCCCAAAAGTGTTTTGGCATGTTTGCAAAAAATAACAAAGATTGGGCAACTTCAAGAATATGTCGATTATTTTGCTCAGCAATTCTATTTTGTTATGGGGTATCAACACATGAACTTTGGTGAATGATACCTTCACTCAAAAGGTAAATGCTAAGGGTAGAATTAAAGAATTCCTTGCTATTATTAGTCTTAAAATCTGAATTTTAGAATTAAATTGGGTTTGAATCATGGTATTAAAAGATTAAAAAATTTGAGAGACCTTAAATTTTTGTTTCATGAGAAATATCCAAGTGAGTCGAGTATGATCATCAATGAATAAAATAAACCATCGTGCATTAGTGATATTAGGAGTTTGTGATGGTCTGCAAACATCACTATGCATCATAGAAAATGGTTTGGTTGATCTATAAATCTAATTTGAAAAAATGGTATGAGACTGTTTAAAGAATTGACAAATGTCACATTGGAAATCATTAGGATTTTTATTACTGAACAATAACGGAAACAACTTAGCAAGATATATAAAGTTTGGATGGCCTAGTCTATAGTGTCATATCATAACATCTTGACTTGGACTAGACACTTTAATAGACTCATTGTTACTAACACCGTTGACATAAAAACTACTACTTACTGTTGTTGATGCTTTATTTATCGGAGAGAGTTGAGCTTCTAGAAAATAGAGTCCTGCACAGTCTTTAGCACTACCAATCATCTTCCCTGAGTGAAAATCCTGAAAAGCATAAGCATTCGATCGAAAATCAACCGCACAATTCAAATCCTTAATGAGTTTACTTACTGATAAGAGATTACAGTTTAACTTAGACACATACAAGACAGAATTCAATGTCAAACCAGTAGAAATAATTACAGAACCAATCCCCATTACTTTAGTCAAGGATCCATCTGCTATTCGAACATGAGGACTATTGCTATAAACTGAAAATTGATTGAAAAGTTTTATATTATCAGTCATGTGATCCGATGCTTCAGAATCCATAATCCATGAATGAGATATGTCTTGATTTGCAGCTAGTGCAGTAAGGAAATTACTTTTTTGTGCAACTATCCCCGAACATATCACCATTTGGCTGGGCTGTCCCTGAGTAAAGAGTTTCTGCAGTACTTCCAATTGTTCCTTGCTAAATGGTTTAGCCACAAAGGAGGATGATAGATTGGTTTTGCTATCTCGTTCCTTAGCTGGTTTCCAATTCATAGGTTTCCCATAAATTTTCCAACACTTGTCCTTGATATGGTCAGGTTTTCGACAATGATCACACCATGGCCAACCTCCTTTTCGTGGCTTCAAAGTACTGTGAGCTGCCAAAGCTGAAACTTTACCTACTTCTTTTAGTATTTTTGGTTCAGCTCCTAACATTAAGGTCCTCCGACTCTCTTCACATCTGATTTCAAAAAATGTCTCTCGAAGATTAGGCAGTGGTTTTGTCCCAAAAATCCTACCCCTCACAGCATCAAGATTTGGATTTAATCACAAACAAAACTTGTACACCCTTTTAGTCTCAATGATCTTCTTATACTATTGTGAATCAGCTGCAGTACTCCACTTGTATTTCTCAAATACATCAAGTTGCTGCCAGTATCGTTGAAGCTTGTTGTAATAATCTGTCACTGAGAGACCACCCTACCTCAAATCATGTAAGGCACCTTCAATTGTTACAAGTTCAAGAGTATTGTCTTTGTGGAGTAAGTTTCCTTTGTTGCCTCTCATACTTCTGCTGTTGTTTCAAGCAGAAGAAAATTTTCTCCTATGTTAGACATCATGAAGTTGATCAACCAAGACATTACCAGGCTACTCTCCTTCTTCCAGGTTCGATATCCATCTGCCTTCTCCTCCGGTTTGGTGACTTCATTAGTGAGATAACCCTCATTCTCTCTATTGTAGATATACAAGAGCATCGATTAAGACCACTAAAGATAGTTTCGACTGTTGAGCTTGTATGAAGTAATAGACATGTGAGGAAAGTTTGAAGGATCTCCCCCATTGCTGTCACGGACTGCTGTTTCAAGGCCAAATACCTCATCTGAGGTTTCATCAGAACTAGTTGGTTTGGAAGGAGTTGTCATGATGGATGGGAGAAGACGCTACCAGAAAAAGCAATAAGAGATGTATGGTTACTGCTAGAAAAAGCAGTATGAGATGAGGGTTATTGTCGGAAAAAAAAAAACAGTATGAATTTAGGATTGAAGGTTTTAGAAATCAAGTTCTGATAACATGTGAATTTTAGGGTTTTATTTACATAAGTATATTTCTCCTATACAAAACGGCGCTAATATATATACACATTAGGCAGTAACAAACTGCTTAATCTAAGGGATTTGTTTCCTCCTTAAAAAAGGAAATTAATATCAAATCATCTAAAAAATAGGAAACATAAAAATACATCATTATTAAATATCAAGATTCCTAGAAAACAGTAACAATATCTCCAACAGTAGTATTATTCGTATTTAAAATAGAGTGATGCTAGGCTTTCAAAAAGTTTTGTTCAAATTCATGTCCAAATGATGTAGCATATGTAAATGATTTTTATATATTGAATGCGGATTTTATATGGTTTTAAAATTCATTCTCACATCTAATGAAGATTTTGTCATACAAATAATTGACTATATATGTGTTGGGAAAATAAATTTATATATATATAGATAGTAATTCTACTATCAGTGTTTCCTAACTTTAAAAAGTTAGGACGAACCAATTAAATTCATTTATTTCATTTGAATTAAATATGAGGGAAATTATGTTAAAAGAAAAAATGCAATTGATGAATTTGATTAGTTCGTCATAACTTTTTAAAGTTATGAGACACTGATGATAGAATTACTTTATATATATAAAAAAATTTTCCAACACAGATATAGTCAATTATTTGTGTTGATGACTAATGTAAAATTTGCATACCTAATGGTTTCAATAATTAATTTTAATGTCAACTTAGCCGAAAATTTGTTTAAAAGGAAGAACGCTTAGAGCTAGTTCTAAATTCATATAGATATTGATAATTTAAGTTACATTGATATCGTAGTTAATAAAATATTTCTCTTAAAATTTATATATTTTGGAGTATTTTTATAAATGAGGAAAAGATTGATTCAACTCTCAATCTATACATCTAGAACCTCTGAATGTAGGAAGGTTTCTGCCCATTTTCATATAAGATGAGTTCACATGCATGTGTGGTTTGTGAGTCCCAATAAAATTGTGTAATGTATGCATCATTTTTTTATGTAATAATAATAAAATCTATATATATATACAAATATATATATATATATATATATATAAATTGGAGTTACTCTTGGATTGATAGAAGGACTTATATATAAGAGAAAACTAGAGAAGATAATATATATAATGAGATAAATTTGTCAACACCTATTCCTGACATCAACTTGATTGATTCTTTTGATCATGCTGCTAACATTTTGGTGTTGGCTTTATGCTGGTTTTGTAGATAGCAACATCCTCCAAATTGTATGCTGAGATTGTGATACAAATGAAAATTGTTGAAATGTGAGGAGGTTTACACCAAATTTTCAAACTAGTGTGGCCATGATCAGTTTCACATTTCCTCTTTTAATTAGAAAAAAATAAGTACTTAAAAAAATGTTATTGTTCAATCATCATTAATCATATCATGTTTGTACCTTTCTTAAATTCAAACTAAAACTCAATACCATAATTGATATTTTCATATTTAAAAAATATATATTATGTAGATAAGGTATAATTTGATGTGTATTATATATTTTTTATGTGCATTCAATGAAGTCATACCATATATATAATCTTTTTCTAAAATCTAGTAAATATGAATAGATCGAATTTAAATTTTAAAAAATCTAAGCACAACGTATTTTTGTTGATGGAATACACGAATGATATAATATGCCTTTACGGATGATGCATTTTCTCCAAGTATAATAGCACTTCATTGTCCCTGTAAATTTACCTTCATGTTTTGTTCATGTCAAATATCTTTCCCTTTCTTGTTTTTGAAGAGCCAATCAGATTCAGAACTGATTCACAACCACTAATAGGATCACATTTTTGTGCGTAATGCTTTCATCAAACTACACCTTGTAAATGATACGGAGAACAAAAAAAAAAAATCCTACACCTTATAAAGAAAATAAAAAGTGTGTTACCCACAAATTGGATGTGTACCGAGAATTCATATCAAATCCATCCCCAACACATCGAGAATCCTGTCAATCTGGTGACAATCTCCCTGGAGAATTCCTACAAATCGGGCACGAAGCGTTTAACTGAAGCCATTCATCGATACAATCAGCATGGAAGCAATGCAGGCACTCAGGAATGGTCTTGAGCGTCTCCTTGGGCTTGTACTCACACAAACATATCGGACAAGTGTTATCGTCGGGCTTTGGCAGCCGCCGGCTCTCCCCTAGCACGATTTTCGGGTACGATTCAATGGTAACAGTGTCCAGGCCGGTTGCCAATGTCGGATGTGGAGTGATTGTGGAATTCTGTTCAGGCAGAGGGCGGTTTCTGGCATAGAACCTGAATTTGCCACAAACAACACAGAGTAGCCCTATGGAACACAGCATTGCTGGCACTCCTGCACCTACTATCACTGCAATGCGTGCGCCTCTTGGAATTCCTGAAAAGATATCGACTGTTTAGTATTATTTTATGATGCGTATAACCAAGTATATCATAAGTGAAAAACCTTATAAAACAAGCTATCGTTGTTGATATCAAACTTACATCTTGTAAGGGAGTTTTAATAAATGCTTAGATTAGTATAGAATTTTACGAACTTCGAGGAATTTGGAACACCTTTCCAAACCAATGGGATCATACCACCTTTGAATTAACATGTTGGTTAAGATGCAACCGACAGTACGCGCGTGTGAAAGCACTACTCAAATGTTAGGTATTTGTTTGATGTTGTTGACTAGACCAAATCAAACCGGTGGCCAATAAGTGATTAAATGTCAAGAGCCAATGACACCAAAAGCCATGATTGCAGTGTGGAAAGTGTTTATGCCACTTAGAGCAAGCAAACCAAAGAGCATTCCAAAGCGTCTCTCTTCCGTTATTTCTTTGTAAAGTGGCATCAAGAGACTTAAAAGTATAACATAAAATTATCAAAGTCAAACACTATAAGCATATATTGTGAATATTTATTCTCATAATATAAAAGATAGTCATTTTAAAATTCTTTTATAAGACATTCGGACTCTCTGTATTGACCATGATCGATATAAAAGATAAGGTACTCAATTTGTATTGAAAATACCGTATATAATATGTTGTCAACTCCTTATCTTTAGCAATTGTCAATCAACCCACAAGACAAGCTCAAAAGTCAATACTTGATAATTTTTCATTAAACAACCAAATTATGGAAGTTTACCTACTTTTTTTCATTAACAATTTAACAACTTCTGCTTTATAGTTTATCATAAACATTTCTGGTTTTCTAGTTATTCAAGAGAGATAATATTATGTTAGTTTGAAAATAATATATATTATTCATATAGAACATATATACTATTTATTGCTCCATTGTTTTACTTAGTCAAATAATTTACATTCTAATATCATATTAACAGAAACCCAGAATTATTCATTGTAAACCAACCATTTTTTTGCAAAAAAATAAAAATAAAATAAGTAATTATATGTATTTAAACTTATATAATTCAAGTTAACATTAATTTAACTGAGGCCAACTTGATTCTAAAATTCTTTCCATATTTTCCTAAAATTATATTACAATTGTAAAACTAAGTATTCCAAGCCAAGAACAAATCAAAAGAAATGTATTAGCAGCAGTACATGGTCATTTATAAATATTTAAAATTTTAACGATTGGACGCATCTAATCACTGAAAATAAGGCTCCATAAATAATTAAATCCGAGAGTATATAATTAAAATTTTATTGTAATTATATACATAAGCAAAAGAAATAATTAGAGAAGTTAACACTGCATTAGAGATATAGAAACTTATTTACCTGGTTCATGACCATAAAAGCAGCCAACTTCAAGACTGTAGTTGCTCTTGAACCCACAGCGTGCACCTCTCTTTTCACATTTTGCGCACCTGGGTTGGCCCCAGGTGAGCCTTAGATCATCCACGAGGTCAGACGACATGACCTGCTCGTAAAACGGCCACCCCACCGGAACTTGCACGGATGCAAAAATATTGCATGAGGATGACAACAACTGGTTGGATATTCTGGGCGAAGACGTGGCAAAAACGGTGTAGTTTTGGCCACTGAGGCAGGCAATTGGGTTCAACTTGTATTTGTAGTAATCAAAAGAGCAATTGAAGAAGGTGAATTTTTGATAATATGATCCAGTGAAGGGTGTGCTAGTGAGATTGAGAGAAAGAATTTTCTTTGGAAGACAGTTGTTTGGATCATAATCATTGATCCATAATTCCTGTGTTGAATAGTCTATCCCTTGGACAATGAATTTTCCCGAGGGGAGTTGCAGTGTTGTTTGGTTTGCACTATCGCAGGATAGAGTAAACCCCGGATAGCCACAGGATTCTGGCTGCTTGTTTTTCAGTCGGAACGGGAAATGAATCACGGGTTTGCCATGGCCACAAGCGGCAGATATACAAGTGTTTTTGCTTGTTGCCACGGTGGAGGAGGAGAAGAGGAAGAGGAAGAAAAGGGTTTTGAAAATGTCCATGCTAGTGGGGAATGTTGGTTGTTTGGGATGGATTGTTATTGATACACTACGAATATAATACTAACAATAGAATATGATGTTAGACTTTATATTATATTTATGATTTTGTGTATTAAATTATTGTTTAATATAAGGTCTATGGCTCCAATTTGATGTCATGTTGTGGGTAGAAATATTTCATGGGAAATGTGGTGTTAGTTTATATATTTCCTTGAGTCCTATGAGGTATTGTTGCCACTCATGTTTGTATTTTAATTAGCAATTATTAGATTAAATATTATATGTATCCCGCAAAATGGACTGTCCATATTATGACAATGATGGGTTGATTTGTTTTTGCAAATAAATTGTTATTTTAAGTCCATCGGTTATCGCTACTGTCCAATACCAAGAGGGATGACAATTTGTGTATGCATCGATTTTGGCATTAATGGATATTGCTGAATTGTATACTCTTTCAAAGTTTATAATATTTATGTTCACAGTTCACATAATGAAAGTCAATACTGTAACAAGATAAAAATGGTTAAAGTTTCATTTGTAGTTACAAATAAATTTAAACTATTTTAATTAATCATTTTTTAGCGATATATAGATTGTAGTTTGGAATTTTTTTATTAGTATAAACAAATATTTAAAGAGTAGCACTATACTACCAAAAATTTATCCAAATTCATTGCTTAAATGATGTGACAAACTTATATATAAGCATCATATCATTAATACATCATTCCAAAATTAATGTAGTAACTGCAAATCAACTTATTATATTATCTGAACAAAATTTTTGGACAAATTTTTAGTAAGCTTAGTATTATTCGTATTTAAAATAGAGTGATGCTAGGTTTTCAAAAACTTTTGTTCAAATTCATACCCAAATTATGTAGCATGTGAATTATTAAGATCTTGTAAATCATGAGATAATGTAATAATGAATAGGATTTCAACAACTCATATGTCACATTATTTGGGCATGTATTTGGGTAAAATTTTAGGGAAATCTAGTATTACTCTTTAAAATATACTCAGTATAGTGTTCATTTTAAATAGATCGAGTTCAATTATTCTAACTTACATCTAAACAAATCATAGTACTCTTTGTTGTAATGTTTAATATTATAACATTTAATTATACACATCGAGTTCAATTATTCTCTCTCGATCTAAACAAATTCCAATTCTCATGACTGTTGTGTTTAATGTCAACAGGTTGGATACATCATTAAACATATTAAAATTTAACTAGTTCTTACAAACCCATTCCGGTTCTGTAGCTAAAACAAGTTTAAGCAGGCAATCTCACGGCCAATAAAGAATATCAATATCGTGTAATTATGGGCCTGGATACGGCCCAATTAGTCTAAAATTACAAGCCTGAAGATGGCCCAATTAGTCTATAATAGAACCGAAGTGTAAAACAACACCTAAAAAGAGAAAACGTGTATTTACATGAAGTGCTGGCAGATGACAGAAATTCCAACATACATGGTCCAAAAGTGCTTCTGAGTCCCAAACTTGCAATAATTGCTTTAAAGCCATGAAACATGTCCTAAAATTCCAAACATGTCCTTGCACAATCATTCTTCTAGTTGAAGCGACCACCTACCACATCCAAGAAACACCAAAACTTGCAGAAACGCCAAAACAGAGAGAGAGAAAAGAAGTCAAGAAGGAAGAAGAAGCATGAGGAGAGTTCCACGCATAAAATTCCCACAAAGACACACTCCATCTTCATCCTCAGGTCTCTCTCTCTCTCTTTCCTCAAAATTCAATCTTCATATGAGCTTTTTGCTTCACTGTGACTGGGCTTTTAATGGTTTTTGTTATTTATCATATACTTTTACTGTTTGAAAAATGTCCTTTTGCGGAAGTTTAGTTTTGTTCAACAACTTCATTTTGGAGGATTTCATGTACTGTAGTTAGTGGATTGGAAGTGTTTTTGATATATTTGATTGAATTCAACAAAAAATGAAGAATTGCTGATGTTGAATTTAGTATATTAGTTATTGTTTTGAATGAATTTAGTGTTAACTTATAGCAAGTTACAATTTTTTATGTGATTTGGTGGTCTAGAGTTTGTGACTGGCAGTGGAAATGGAGGCCGTATGAGATTGAAATGAATAAGAATATGTCTCTGGAAAGAAAAGGAACAATGGACTGATGGTCACTTGTAGTTGTTTATGAGGTAGAAAGTTGTTCTGAGATAGATTTGTTTGGAAGGAATTTTTGCTTATTTAATATGTGATTTATAGGTTTTTGGTTTAAGATTGTATTGTTTTAAGGCGTGTGTGACTTATTGCTAGGAGGATATATGAGAGTAGTTCAATGTGTGCGTTATATTCCAAATTATTCTGACTTTCACAAATGTTGACGATCGTGGTCCATCATGAAGATACCAAGCTACATTTCCCATGTGTGCAGCATTGGATTAAAGCGTGGTAGTGAATTTGTGTCGATAGTCTGCTTTGTAGTATGCTCTAGGGACACTTTTGACAGACCAAGCAACGGTAGATTTGATTCAGCAAGTTATTCTAAACCTGCATATCTGAGTTGGTGTTTCTTTAAGCTCTTAGACTTCTGAAACTCTTATATTCTATATTCGAGGT
The DNA here is from genome assembly GCA_019925255.1 of Litchi chinensis. Lineage (NCBI taxonomy): Eukaryota > Viridiplantae > Streptophyta > Magnoliopsida > Sapindales > Sapindaceae > Litchi > Litchi chinensis. The sequence continues at coordinate 29,025,866 of CM034467.1, forward strand.
TTACAAAGTCTTTTGGTGCCAATTGGGCGAAAGGTAAGAAGAGTCCTGGTTTTTAATCCACATCATGAAGGAATTTTAACTTGGAAATTGAAAAAGCAAATTGGAACTAGAAATGAAACATATTAGGAAGAGTGCAAGTTTTCGATTTATAAAACATTTTGTTATATACCTGAGTCCTTGCCTCTTGATATTTATACTTGTAAAGTTCATTGTCACCACAGTTTGCCTCTTGATATTTGCCTGTTAACCTTGTAGCCACGGAATTGACACAATCATTATCCCATATTTGTTTATATACAGATATGATATTGTGTCTAAGCTAGTTAATTTAATGAACTCTGTATAGTCCGTGTCTAATCAATAACTCTGCTTTCTACTAGCTTTTTCTGGATGGATTGTCCTACAAACATATTTGCAATCTACTTATGAAAATGTGATTGTCCATTAATAGGTTCTGCCTCACAGACCAAAGCTACAACAACTACAGAGAACCCTCGTAAAATTCTCAATTCAAGGTCCAGTTCGGATGTTCCAGCACACCCCATAAACACTGCTGAGGGAGGAAAAGCTTCTCTTCAGCCAAAACGTACGCCTGTCTCTGATAGGGAGATAGAGGCAATTCTGGTGAGACAAACATCTTTCCTCCATATTAGAATTCACAGTTTATAGTTTTCATGTCACTACAAATAACCTTGTTCACTAGAACTTTGATAAGAGCTTTTCAAATGCCATGATTTGGAACTGTACACGTACTTAAGATCTTTATCTGCCTATTAGTATTCACAGTTCATTATTTTTCATATTGGTAGAAGTCACCTTATCTAAATATTACAACTTTTGGTAAGAACTTCTCGAAAGTCTTGATTTGGAACCTTATACACAATACTAGGATCACTCTCGGTCTGCTTATTTATTTGGTAGTGAATGAGGCAGATTTGGAAACAGTAATCACTGAACCAGAACCCTGATCACTCTAAATCATCTTCACACTTTGAAAAATAATATAATATATGTGAAGCATTTTCTTCGACGACATTTAATGAGTTTCGAAGAGGTATTAAACTGTTCCTGTATGAACAACTCACCTAGGTTCAAAATGTGTTCTCAGCATATTAGTTCTTTTTTAAAAAGAAAAAATCACCTCCAATGAAGACAACTCGAACCTAAACATTGTGTCCAGCTGAATGAGTGTTCATTGCATCAGGTCTCACTGGAAGGTGGTCTCAGCATATTAAATATAATGCTGGGAAATGTGAGCCTGATGCAGTGCTCATAAATAATTCTATAACATTATCCATTTTGTTTCTTGTATAATGCTGATATGTGCATTTTTGTTCTTGTGCAGTTGGGTGGCTGCATCTGACCTCACAACCGATATGGTTTCACAGAAGTGTGTGTTCAATAAAACCTTCTAGTGTCAGACACATCAAATTGTTAGTTGTAACTTTGATGTATGGTACATGTAAAGGAGATGCAAGGGGATGTGGATGAACTTGTTCTGTTACGAATCGATGTAATAGATTAATAATCTTTATGTGTAATATGATCTTTTTGGCAATTAGGTGCTTTTGGCATATGATTTTGTCACTCTTAAGATACACTATCATATTTATAGACTTTAAATACTTAAATAAATAACAAGTTCATACATACATAGCGGTTCAGATTGATACCTTATAAAATACAGTGTGAAATTTTATATTAAAAGTTGACTTTTAATAAGGCTTCACATAGTTGATGACGTAGGATAACTAGAAAGAATTGCTTTTACGGTTTTATTAATTTTCGGATCAATAAATTTAAAGTCAACATTTATTTTCTTTGTCAACCAGTAAGCTAATTGTAGGATAATTATAGGAGTTTTTGGCCAGTTAAGTAAAATTAATTAGATTTTTCTAATATAGCTCGACTTGAGGGCTAAGTCTACCTAGTATTGCTTTATAAACAATCACAATCGTATTGTTTTGTCAATCAATTCATCATCAATAAAATTGTTCTTTTGGGTAATTGAGAGTTTCTCTCTTTGTATCGCTTTCTGCTTCATCAAGTGGATCTGAGCATAGGTTTTTCACAAGCCGTTCTGATGGCGGGCGACAATACAGTGGGCGACCATCCTACTGACGACGATCAGATGGTGAGGGCAATAGCAGCTGAATTTGTCACTGCAGCCGTTGACAACATGAGGCTCAACTGGCTGAACTTCTTCGAAAAATGGTGGCACCGTTGACAGACGGCAATCGGATGATCGACCAAGGGCGTGGAGTTTAAAACCGAAAGGAGTTTACAAAATATTCATGTTCACTGACGCTGATGTTCCAGTGCATGTAAGTGAATGGCCTTGTATTGTATGCTTAAAATGCTCCCTTCAATTCTCAAATTTTCAATAGTGAAGATAACCTTTTTAACTTGCAAGGCTACTCAATTAAATTTGTTGCAGTTAGCACTAGCAATGGTGGATCAAGTTGGGGATCAAATCAGCGTCCTTAGAAACTATTGACAATATGTGTAATAATGAAGTAAATATGTATAATAATGAAGTAAACATGCATATGAATTTTATTATTTTCGTCATTATTAGTAGACACAGATAGATTAACTTGTTACAGACCAACCCAATATATCAAAAAATGAAATCTTCAAGTTAGTGATGAAGTTATTGGCCTAAAAGTTAATTAATCCACTCCTAACTTATTTTCTTGGGATTGACCCATGTAAAAAAATGGTAAGTGTTCTTCTCATATTGAAACATTAAAGATGTTAAGAGGATGAAACATTAAAAGATGTTGGGGGATGGAGAATTGAAATAGAGACAAACAATAAGATGCAACATCTCAAGACTGAATTGAAAAAGATGTAAGATCAGATCCAAAAGAATAAATCAATATATCATATTCAAATTAATTTAATTTCCCTATATAATATAGCAAGCATTTGGACAGAAAATTGAATACCAAAACATAACATTGAAAAACCTTTTACTAAATAATAAAAACCCATAAATAATATTATTTCTCAACCAATTAAGAAACAAAACTGTACACTGTTCCTCCATAAACCATCACAAGAGCTAACCACCAAATTTGACCCAACCAGACACCACTATAAACATCCCGTAGAGAATAAAGGAACACCAGTATCCTAAAAGCCCTACAACAATACCTCCCTCTCCCCATGGATGACCACTTTCTTGCTCTCAGCTTCGATCGTTCCCCCCACAGCTCAATCATTTCACAGCTTCTGCAGTTGCCCCGATGATGTCTCGAGCCCTTCGGTGGCCATCCATGACGGTTTTAATTTGGAGCCAATTCTTGTGTGCTGTGTATCAGTTCTATTTCTTTCGGGTACCTGTGTGCGAAAGAAACAAATTCGAACGTCCAACCCTCTTAAGTCATGACAGTTTGTTTGCTGCTGTCTTGGTGCCTCTTCAGGTCTTGTTGCGTCTTTACAAGGTCTTCCTCGTCACTGGTGTTTTCTTCTCCTGTAAGGTATTTATCCACTTGAGCAGCCGCTTGACGGCCCTCTGAAATTGCCCATACAACAAGTGACTGGCCTCGCCGGCAATCCCCAGCAGCAAAGATTCCTTCTACACTGGTGGCAAAGCGACCATAATCTGCCTTAAAGTTTGACCTGTTGTCTCGTTCCAGTCCCAACTTCTCTGCCACCGTCTGGAAAAAAGGATCAAACAGCATAAGGAACCATGCTCTAGCAGGACGACAAAAATATATAGAGAAGAGATAAAGAAATACTGACCGGTTCTGGACCGAGAAATCCCATGGCCAGCAGTACTAGGTTTGCCTCAATTATTTCCTCAGAACCTTCAACTTCCTTGAACTGAAATTTTCCACCTGCATCCTTCTCCCAACGGACGCGTACCACCTCTAGTCCCTTCACAGCCCCATTTTCATCACCGATAAACCGCTTAGTCAATATCTCATACGATCTTGGGTCTGTGCCAAACTTGGCTGCAGCTTCCTGGTGACCATAGTCTACACGGAATATGCGAGGCCACTGCAGTTGCATTTAAACAGAAAGGGATAAATAAAAGAAACCTACAAGTTTGTCACTTTTCACAAGTTTCTCAATAGTTCTACCAACTCATTTAATGTGTGCCTACTGGCCATAGTCCTACAGTATCACAAAATAAGCATAATTTTGGATGTATTTTACGTTGAGAAAATAAATAAATAAGCAATTTCCATGTAATAGCTAGAATCTAATCCCTATATTAAAAACAGGAATGCATGGTGTAGGAAACAGCAGAAAAAAGAATCAGACCTGTGGCCAGGGATTTCCTGGAGCCCTAGTTGCTGGTGGCTGAGGAAGAAGCTCTAGATTTACGATATTGGTACAACCATGCCGAATAGATGTCCCTATGCAGTCTGTACCAGTGTCACCTCCTCCGATGACCACCACTTTCTTGCCCTTGGCAGATATGAAGTTGCCATCCTGGAGATTGCTGTCCAGCAAGCTTTTGGTGTTTGCATGAAGGAATTCCATGGCAAAATGGACACCAGATAAATCCCTTCCGGGTACAGGAAGGTCCCTGCAACAAAGACAACTCCTTATTTACAACTCTTATTTAACTATCTTCACATTTCCATACATCCAAATATTTTGTTAACCAGTAATTAAACAAAAACAGAGAATAAAACAAATAATTTTAATTACCAAATGCAGCAAGTTATCAACAATTGTTTTACAAACTCAATGGTTTACCTTGGTTTTGTGGATCCAACTGCCAAAATAATTGCCTCATTCTCCTCGCGAAGCCGATCAAGAGAGTACAAGGAATCGACTCCAACATTAGCATTGACCACAAAGTTGATGCCTTCCTCAGCCATAAGATTAACCCGCCGCTGTACAACATCCACCTTATCTGCCTTCATGTTGGGAACCCCATACATCATAAGCCCCCCAATTCGATCAGCACGCTCATAGACAGTTACCCAATGACCCATTCTATTTAGCTGATCAGCAGCAGCCAAACCAGCTGGTCCACTTCCAATAATAGCAACTCTTCTCCTGTGGTAAGAAGAAAAAAAGATGCTTAGTGAACAAAGCAATATTAATAAAAACACACTTCTCTTCAAACTTGAGATGTTTGTCTGTTCTTCCACTTGATGTCCAGACCAAGCAAAATTATTTGCAAATGTTACAAGAAACAGAAAAAATAAGTCTTTCATATGCAAATGGAAACAAAAGCATACCCAGTTCTCTTTGTGGGTGGCCTTGGCACCATCCACCCCTCCTCAAAGGCCTTGTCTATGATAGCACATTCAATGTTTTTGATAGATACAGGATTCTCAATAATACCAAGTACACAAGAACCCTCACAAGGTGCAGGACACACTCGGCCAGTGAACTCAGGAAAGTTATTGGTCTCCAGGAGACGGTCCAGTGCTTCACGCCACCTATTTTGGTACACCAACTCGTTGAATTCTGGTATTTTGTTCCCAAGAGGACAACCAGAGTTCTCCTACATTCGTTAATAAGACATTTCAGCGGAGGCGTAAGTTCAAATTCAGAGAACTCATAATGAAGTAACCCGTACCTGATGGCAAAAAGGAGTGCCACAATCCATGCAGCGGGCTGACTGGGTCTTTAGAAGTGGGCCAGGTTTCGATTCCTCCATGACTTCCTCCCAATCATTCATCCGAACGTTAGGATCCCTGTACTGGACACCCTCACGCTCATAAGCAACAAAACCCCGATGTTTAACAGCATCAGCAACCCGACTAGGCCTCTTGATTGGTTCAGTTTGTTCTTTCTGTGAATTCCAGCACTCACATTAGACAGATGTAAGTAAAGAAACCACTAGTAAGCAACTTATAAAATATAACAATATATCAATATATTATCATCGTCATCTGAATGTATATATCTCCTCACCAGTCGCCACATGATTTTATTCTAAAGGACATCAACTCACACCATGTATAAAACTAGCACATTGTAACAACACTAAGATAGTCAAAGGATAGCAATTCCTGCTGAAAAATTCGTTACTGAAAATGACATCATCCCTTTTTTTAATGTAAAATCAACAAACATCGACACTTAACCACCAGAAGAACAACAAATAAGAAGTAGGTGGGGTAGTTGGGTAAATATATACACAGGGAATCTGAGGGTAATTTCTACCAGCAAAGAGAAGATCAGAGAGTAGATGCAAAAGTCACATTCACACTTTCCCTTACAAAGCAATATAGAAAAACTTAACAAGGAAACTAAAGATTCAATCAGTACCTGACTGGACTCCTCTTTCAAAGATGCAGATGCCAACTTCTTGAGTTCTTCAAAAGCATCTTTTTCCATTAATTCTGCCTCCTCCTTTTCCTCGGCTTCTGCTGCACCTCGCTCCAATGCCTCTTTTGTGGCTGCCTCTTCTTTCATGCTTGCAAGCACACGTTTGTAGTCTCTAGGGAAGACCTTAATGAATTTTGGCAAAAGATTCTCAAAGTCAGCAAGTACTTCTTTGGCCAATTGGCTGTTTGTGTATCGCTGGTGTTGCTGTATCATCATTCTCAGAGTCATGATATCCTCTTCTTCTTCAACCTTATCAAGATCTACTAGCTCAGGGTTGCATCGAGATCGAAATTTGCCATCCACATCAAGAACATAAGCAATACCACCACTCATACCAGCAGCAAAATTCCTTCCAGTTTTTCCAAGCACAACAACAGTTCCTCCAGTCATATATTCACATCCATGATCACCAACACCTTCCACAACAGCCCTTGCTCCTGAATTACGAACACAGAATCTTTCTGCTGCCATTCCATTGAAATATGCCTCCCCGGTTGTGGCTCCATAGAGAGCCACGTTACCAATGACAATGTTCTCTTTTGGATCAAACTGACTTCCCTTTGGAGGATAAACTACAATCTTTCCACCTGACAATCCCTTACCAACGTAATCATTAGCATCACCTTCAAGCTCCAACAAGATGCCAGGGCAAAGGAATGCTCCAATGCTTTGCCCTGCACTTCCAGAAAATCTGATGTGGATGGTGTCTGCAGGAAGCCCTGCCAAGTGATAACGCTTAGTAACTTCATGGCTAAGCATTGTCCCAACAGCACGGTTCACATTGCGGATTGGTGTTTCAATGTATACAGGTAGACGTTTTTCTAAAGCAGCTTTGGACAGTGCAATGAGCTTTTGGTCCAAAGCCATGTCCAAGCCATGATCCTGTTTCTGGTTACAATACTGTGCAGCTTCTGGACGAATGTCAGCAGCTGGTCTAAGTAAAAGGGACAGATCAATATTCTCCAGCTTCTCATTGGTCTTTGTGACTTCCTTATCAACTTCAAGCATATCTGAACGACCAACCATCTCGTTCAATGTTCGGAAACCAAGCTGGGACATGATCTCCCTGACCTCCTCTGCCAGCATAAAGAAGAAGTTAATAACATGCTCAGGTTCTCCAGCAAACTTTTCTCTAAGAACAGGATCTTGGGTAGCAATGCCAACAGGGCATGTGTTCTTGTGACACTTCCGCATCATTATGCAACCAAGCGTTATGAGAGGTGCAGTGCTAAAGCCAAACTCTTCTGCTCCAAGAAGTGCAGCAATGGCCACATCTCTTCCAGTTTTTAGTTGACCATCAGTCTGGAGAACTGTCCGTCCACGAAGATCATTAGCAACCAGAGTTTGGTGAGTTTCAGCCAAACCAAGTTCCCATGGGAGTCCAGCATTTTTAATGCCTGTCCATCGAGAAGCCCCTGTACCTCCATCGTGACCTGATATCAAGACATGGTCTGCATGACCTTTCACAACCCCACTGGCAATCACTCCCACACCAGCTTCAGATACTAACTTCACACTAATTCGAGCAGCAGGATTGGCATTCTATGAAACAACAAAAAAGTGTCAGGTGATCAGAACATCTGAATGGGAAGTATTAGAATTTGAAATACACCTAAAGCTACATAGGAACATACCTTCAGATCATGAATCAATTGGGCAAGGTCTTCAATTGAATAAATATCATGATGGGGAGGTGGACTAATAAGCCCCACCCCAGCAGTAGAATTTCTAGTGACAGCAATGTCACCTATAACCTTGTGGCCAGGAAGTTCACCTCCTTCACCAGGCTTGGCACCCTGTTTCACAAGGCAGAACATGGTCAATATTAAACAAATTCACAGAGAAGGAATGAAGTAAGTTAATATTTAATCTCACCAAATGCCAAATGTAGGTATTCAGTTAAAGATGCAAAAGCACCCAAGGGTGCCTTGCAGATACAGCATCATCTGCGACGAACATAAAACCATAAACAAGACGAACCTCTGTTCCGAAAGGAATACAGGGGCAAAACAGCAAGACATGACATCAACAGCATAACTATATAACCTAATGACGTCTTAAGAATCGAAGGTTATATCATCTAACATATACCTGAGCCATTTTTATCTGTAGTTCATCAGCATTTGTGAGGTAATAACTTGACACTCCAAATCTCCCACTGGCAACTTGTTTGATAGCACTCCTCTTTGGATTCATTGAACCATCAGGTAGAGGCTCCATACGAAATGGTTGTTCCCCTCCCTCACCTTAAGCCAAGAAGAAAGTAATTTTCAACATAAATTACGTAAAGCAGGAAGCAGAACCTCCAAGTATGTTCTCAACCTTGGTTGATGACTTGAAGATATTAAATAATTGAAAAAGCTATAACCATAAAGCATCTTAAAATAAAATATAAGTTTATAACAAACCTCAACCAAAATCATACCTGTGTTCGATTTCCCTCCAATTGTGTTCATAGCGATAGCCAGTGTTGTATGTGCCTCCAGTGATATTGACCCATAACTCATGGCCCCTGTACAAAAACGTTTCACAATCTCGCTGGCAGGTTCCACTTCCTCCAGTGGAACTTTCACCTTTGCCCCCTTAAACTTCAGCAGGCCACGCAAATTGCAGGTTTTGTTCAACTCCTGGATGCGCTTGGAGTATTCCTTATAGGCAGCCACACTGTTACTCCTGGCAGCTTCTTGCAACTTCGCCATAGCAAGAGGATCATTCAAGTGAACCTCACCACCTTTCCTCCAATGATAATCTCCAGGATTGGGCAATGCCACAGCTTCTGCACTTCCAGGAGGGAAAGCACGACTAGGAAATGCCAACTCATGCAAATGAAGGGCATCATTGGCAAGATTCTCAAACGTTGCCCCTTCTACTCTGCTTGGAGTTCCTGCAAAGCACTTCTCAATGACTTCTGATGAAAGACCCAGAGCTTCAAAAATTTGAGCCCCCTTATACGAGGCCAGAGTTGATATCCCCATCTTGGCAAGCACCTTCATCATTCCATAGTTGCTTGCCTTGAAATACTTCTTGACCAGCTCATCCTTTGAATGAAACTCACCGCTGGCTTTCGGTGGGATCTTTGCATCGACTTGCAATCTCCAAATGGCCTCTACAGCTAAGTATGGACAGATAGCATCTGCACCAAACCCAACTAGTGTACAGAAATGGTGCACTTCTCTTGGTTCAGCAGATTCAACTATCAAACCTATACGAGTGCGCTCTAGCTTTTTAACAAGATGGTGATGCACAGCCCCAACAGCCAAGAGGGAGCTCACAGCAACACGTGTTGATGAGAAGGCTTAAGTAAGAACAAAAAGTTGCTAAGTCAATCCATCCATAGAAGAAATATATAAGAAAAAAGTATATAACTTTTCATTATAGATTCGTAATTCCTAAAACCTAATTCAAGTAGAGTAATGTGTTATACCTCTGTCTGAAAGCACCAGTAACGTATAACCCTCCTTGATTGCTGCACGTGCTTCAGCACAAATCCTGTCCAAGGTCTCCTCCAATCCCTTCCTACCACGGTCTTTTGAATAAGTAATGTCAAGAACTTTGCTTTTCCAACCTCTGTAATTCATCTTTTTTATCGCTTCCATTTCATCAATAGACAATAGAGGGCCTTTCAGAGAGAGACGATGACATTGTTCTTCAGTTGTTTCTGTCAGATCACCTTCTGGGCCAATCATGCATTCCATGGAAGTGACTATCTTTTCTCGGATAGGATCAATTGGAGGATTTGTTACTTGAGCAAACATTTGCTTGAAGTACTCGAAAGTGAGTTTTTCTCTGTCAGACATAACTGCCAAGGGAGTATCATTGCCCATGGAACCCAGAGCCTCTGTACCATCTTTTGCCATTGGAAGCAACAACATCTCCAATGCTTCAACAGTGTAACTGCAAAGAGAAAACAAAGTATTATAAGACATCCACCAAAGCATCAGATTGAAAGAAAACATAAGTTGAATGCTAGACAGAAATTACCATACCCAAAAGCTTTCAAAGGAGCCAGTAACCCATGAATGCCCATGTTCTCCATGTTGTCATCATCATTAGATGCCTGGGGAAGAAGATTTAAAAAAAAGTGAGAAAAGACCATCAACAAGATAAAAAAGCAAAGAATCAAAATTGTGCAAGGCCTTACTGGCACAACTCCAGATATGCCTGGAGCAGCCCTTTCAGATTCTTGAACAGATTCAACTATATCCTTGAGTTCAATTTTTTGCCTTTTAAGCCATTCCCCATAAGGCCTAGCTATTGAATATTGCTGCTTCAAGGCTTCATCATCCACCACAACATGCTTCTCAAAATCTACCAGAAGCATCATTCCAGGGTTAAGTCTGCCTTTCCTAAGCACATCCTCAGGAGGAATGTCCACAACACCAACTTCACTGGCCATGATAACTCGTCCACTATGAGTGACGTAGAACCGACCTGGACGGAGTCCATTGCGATCCAATGTAGCTCCAAGGTAACGGCCATCAGTAACTGCAAATATCTTATCCATGAGAAAAAAGACCATAACCTGATAGTTGATTGCCCAACAATGAGAAAAGAAAAAAAAAAAAAGACAATTCAGGAAAAAAAAAAATTACATGAAATAAGAGCAGGCCCATCCCATGGCTCCAAAAGAGCTGAGAAGTATTCATACAAGGCCTTCCGGTCAGGATCCATGTTCTTATCATTTTGCCATGCCTCAGGGATCATCATCATTACAGCTTCTGGGAGACTTCTACCAGCTCGAACTAGAAGCTCCAGGACACCATCAAAAGCTCCTAAAAGCATGAAGAAAAATGATCAGATGCAAATCACGACATGAAAAACCAACAAGAAAATTCACACATCATATTTTTTTATGCCTCCATATTGAGTGCAAATGAACATAACGAATACGACAAACTAAAAATACTCACCTGAGTCAGATGAACTAGCATCCACAATTGGCAAAAGCTTCTTCAATTCATTCTTTGACAGACCAAGCTCCTTGCACTTCAATAAACCCTCACGTGCCTTCATCCTGGCAAGCATAAAAAAAGTCAGGCAACATGTGTCAATCCAAACCCAGTCAGTAAAATAATTCATGTACATATACAGCAATTCTCAAACATCGAAACGGCCTACAAAATTTTCAGCAAGTACCAGTTCACATTGCCACGTAGGGTATTAATTTCCCCATTATGGCCCAAGACACGCATGGGTTGAGCACGATCCCAGCTAGGAAATGTGTTTGTGGAAAATCGGGAGTGTATCTGCATCAACAATCAAAAGAACAACAATTCTTATTCATGGTTCTGTCTATTCTATTCAAATATGGGAATTAGATCAGATATAAACTTGAAAATTGTATTCAGGGGACCTCAATAAACTTTGTGCTACAGGGGCAATACAAAAATCGTGGAACCCTAAGCTACCTTGACCAGACACAGTTTCCTTTCCACCACCTAAATTGGAAGTTTCAACCTCAAATAACTGATCATAGAGAGCACTGCAGCTAGTTTCTGCAAACATGATTCTACTTGACAATGAGGTTTCTTACCAACTCACCCAAAAGGCATCCAATCCAGCATCCAAATTCAAATAGATCAAGGGTGTGGAAGAACTTAAGAGATCATTCAAACTTCAATGCCTCAGAAGTCATTCCTCAACCTTGCATCTCTTCAGTTACCGATGGTTCCATGCTGTTTGTTAAAGTATGAAGTCAGTGGAGAAAGAAGGAAAGTGAATGGATTATATAATTACCAGGGCCATGTAGCTCGTAAACCTTTGATTGCCAAGATCTGCATAATAGTAATCTTTCAACTGAATCGGCTTCAACTGACCTTTGTAAACAACAGTCCTGCACAATCCAAGCAACCCCATTAACACTACCATCCTACAAATTCAATCTACCCAAACAAACAACACAGGTTTCTTGATAACACACCTCGAGGAAAGAGAACATATATAAAAGTCCCTCACAGCACCATGTTGGAGGTTCAAAGCAGCTCTAATAGCCACCATCGAAACCCTCCTCAATATATACATCTGCAACATATTACAATCCAATAAATTGGCAATACAAACATATCACGAAGCTTCAAGTGCATAAAATGCAAACTGTTCTAAGTTCTATATGTATACCTGCTGCTCCAAATCAGCCTTCGACCTCGTAGAAGGAGTAAGAAAAACCTGCTCCACCATGGGCTCCGTTTGCAGAGCAGCATTTCCCAATCCCGAATTATCAGTTGGCACCCTGCGCCAACCAAGAACAGTATGCCCAAGCGACTCCGCAACCTTCAGATGCACAATAAACACAATCAGCCACCAGCAACAACAACAACAAACAATGAAACAGCACAACCCACGTTTGACCATCCAAAATCTACCTTAGTAAACACATTTTTGCTCTCTTCCCTTCGACTCTCCGATTGGGGCAAGAAAAACATCCCAACAGCATATTCACCTGCTCCAGGTAGCTCGAAACCAACTTCCTTAGCAACCTAAATCAAACCAAACCAAACAAGAAAAAAAAATCACACCCAGATCTTTGACTTCTACCAACTCAGCCACAATAAATAAAACTACCAAACAAGCAAAACCAAATATTCACCCATAAAAATCAAATTTTTATCATAAAAATAAAAATAAAAACAAAATAATGAATTTTGAAAAATGAAAAAAGATACCTCCTTGTAGAAGTCGTGTGGAAGCGCGACGAGAATTCCAGCGCCGTCGCCGGTGTTGGTTTCGCAACCGCAAGCTCCTCTGTGTGACATCCTTATAAGCATCTCTATCGCATCCGTGACCTTCAAAAACAACAAACAAAACACAATCAGCGAAAAAGTTTAAAAATTTAAAAATAATAATAACAATAATAACGCATGCATGCGTTCGCGCGCGTTAGAGAACGAGAAAACGCACCGTTTTGCGGCTACTTTCGCCGGACAATTCGGCGACGAAGCCGACACCACAAGAGTCCTTATCAAACGCCGGATCGTAGAGGCCTAACGGCTTCTCCGGCGCCCCCGACAATGCGGAGCGTACCACCACACGCAGCTTCGGCGACTTCCCTGGGCCATCCGACTGCCAGAAATGGACTCGCTCCGACGATGACGACAACGACAACGGCCGTAGACGGCTCCCGAGGAACCTCTTCTCCAACACCACCGCCGACGACGGTTTCCTCGCCGCCGCCTTGACTCTACTGGCTCTCGATTGAGCCACTACGGACGGCAGGAACGACGGCGACGGAGAACTCGACCGTGATGGCGCCGACGGCGACGAAAGCGTGCGAGAGTTGGCTCGTAGTTGAACGAACGAGCTCGAAGTCGCCGACATTATCGAAAAACAAAAATCAAATCAAATTATTTGATTTTTTTTATTTTTATTTCAATTTTTATTTTTTTCCGACTCAGTTTATATATGTATATATAAGTGATGATAAAGTATCACAAAACGATGGGAGTCTGTTATGAATCGGACGGTGGAGATTGGACTAGAGTTTGATTTGTAATCAAATACCACTGCTTCCAACACTCCCCCAAGAACAATGACAGATCTGTCTGAGGAATGAAATTACGGAAATAGCCTTCCGATGAGGGGAAGGTTGGGGTTTTAGAAGGAGGGCAAAATAGGGAGAGGAAAATTGAAAGGAAAAGGAAGAGAGAGCTGAGAGAGAGAGAGGTTAGGTGATTTTGAGAGGGGGTGGCTTGGATTTATAGAGATTTTTAGAGAGAGAAAGAGACGGGTAGGCCGTTGTATTTTAGAGAGGGAAAGTGAATGAAGTAGAGGAGGTGGTGGTGTGGGGACCACACTTTTTTGCCAGCTCAGAATTGAACATAACGCCACGTGGACTATAAACTATGCGGCACGCGACAGCCGCTTATGGCGGGTCCCATTTTGTGAAACAACAATAATAAAATAAACATTTTTGGATAGACGAACAACACCTTGGTGCGGGGCCCACTGGCTCCTGCTGCCTTTGTTTTTTTTTTTTAGGTGTGTGTTATAGGCTCGGCCCCGAGCCTTCGCGGAAACCAGCTACGCTACCCACTGTAACAAAAAAAATAATAATAATTACCTTTTTTTGAAGTTTCTTGTAAAATTAGGTTATGTAATTTAATTAGCTACTGATTTTCTAACCATTTAGGGAAATGACAGCCGCGGTGCAAGGTTTAAATTTTATTTTTTTTTAAGTTTACATGATATGTTGAAATTGAAAGGTGCAAGGTTTAAATTTTATTTTTTTTTAAGTTTACATGATATGTTGAAATTGAAAAAATATAATGGGAAGTTTATTTCTAATCACTATGTCATCCATATATCATTTTATAATTAATATAATTATTATAAATCATATTATCATAATTTTAAATAAACTTTTAGAAAATCTAGCATTATTCGGGATATAGAGTAGATTTGTGATATTTTTTAAGCATATATGGTAGGCTATAAATGGGAAAGTAAACAAATAGATGCAGAGTAGATTTTGTGATATCAGCGTCTATTCACCAAGTCTTATCCTAACACTAAAATTTTTTCTCTACTGATTTTAGATCACGATAATTATGGTACATGATTACATGATCACTATCATACATGGTTTTTTTTATAAACATATGGTAGGTTGTAAGTAGTTAATAAATCAGATATGGTTTTTTTTATAAACATATGGTAGGTTGTAAGTAGTTAATAAATCAGACAAATATATAATAAATTTTATGATATCAGTGTCGATTTGTTGAATCTTATCATAGCTCTAAAATTTTATTTTGCTAGTTTTATTTCATGACAATTATGGTAAATGGTTTATTTTATAAACGTATGGTAGGTTATAAGCCTTCCTATTAAAATCAACACGGATAAAATTTTGGAATTTTGATTATACACATACAATTCAAAACTTATATATATATATGAGTAACATATATATGTAAGTAATACTAGACTTTTTAAAATTTTATCAAAATCCATATCCAACTGATATGGTATGTGTTGACGTCGATTTTTGGTCTCGGTCAACTGGATGATCCAAAGCCCAATACCTGCAATCAGAAAGCACGCCAAAGAAAGGAGAGAGGAAGAACAAGAGAAGGAACGCTGAGATTTTTTACGTGGTTCGGCCAAAAAAATGCCTACATCCACGAGTCACTCTCAATATTTTGTTTTTTCAGAATGACTGTTCCACTAAAATTTTTCAGCTTTTTTACAATGAATTTCCCTCCCTATTTATGGAGAATGAGGGATTATAATGGAGTGAAGTACACGTAAAAAAATCAACTACTCTGACATAACATTTATTACATTGACTAACGACTCTGTCATAGCCATACTGCATTAATTGCTCATCGGGATCTGGAATAACATGGAGCTCGCTAGTACGAGACTTGAGAGCTGAGAGCTCCATCCTACTAGCTGAGCTAGTTGCGAGCTGGATGCTGAGCTAGCTGAGAGCTGAGGAGCTGAGAGCTGAGAGCTGAGAGCTGAGGAGCTGAAGTTGGGAGCTGAGCTGAGAGCTGAGCTGAGCTGAGAGCTGGAGCTGAGCTGAGAGCTGCGAGCTCGAGCTCGCGACCTGCTAGCTCGAGCTCGACCTGCGACCTGCGACCTGGATGCTGAGGAGTTGAGAGTTAAGAGCTGTGAGCTCCATTCTACTAGCTGAGCTGGAGGAAGCTGCGAGCTAGCTTGCTGCGAGCTGAGGAGCTGAGAGCTAGCTAGCTGCGAGCTGAGAGCTAAGTGTTGAGGATTCTAGGCTTCTTCTCTTGGGCTCGCTCATTGGGCCTTTTCCTTGGGCTTTTACCAGCCCATTTTTACAGTCCCAAAAATAGGTATAACAGTATGTAAGTTGTCAAAATTCTATTAATCATTACATCATCTCATGATTTATAAAATTTTGATAACTCACATATTACATCATTTGACATTGATTTGAACAAAAGTTTTAGAAAGTCTAGAATCACACTATATATATAATGTAATGCTAGAATATATATATATGGTGAAAATTTTGCTAGAATAATACTACATTTGACAAATTTTTAGTTTAAATGATACGACATGTAAATTGTCAATACCATATTAATTATCGTATCATCTCATTATTTAAACAATACTGAAAATGCATATATCATATAATTTGGATATAAATTTGGATAAAGAATTTAGATATATGTTCGCCAAATCTTATCAAAACTCTAAATTCTCGTCTTTGTCAATTTTTATAGGAAGGTTCGTTTTTATATCATGACAAATATGGTACATTTTTTTCATATAAATATATGGCATGTTGAAAATAGGAAAATAAGATATAGATGTACCGTTAATATTGTATTTTAATAAAAATTAGAATTATAATAATGTATTTTAATTAATTGTACTTTCATTGATAGGACAACAAAGGATCCATGGTTTGGTTGAAAAATGGTTGGCTTAAAATGGGAAAGAAAATAAATTTGGCTATAAGTTGGAATTTCAGAAGATTTGTTGGATTTTGGTTTGCTCTAAAATGTTTATTTTATCATTGTAAATTTTAAATCCAAAATATTCATCATAACCTTTGATTATTATCATTATTATTAAATTTAATATCACATATTCATGTAGTGATTCAAACATGAAATACCCATTTAATAAATTGTTGACGTTCGGAAACGGTCAACCAGAGATTCTGAGGCCCAGACGGCGAACTTGGTAATTAAAGGTTCTGATCGTGATGATGGAATGATAATAAATGGGTAATTAATAAAGTTCAAGGTTGGTGGTGATTAATTCAAGTGAAGGAATGTCGGTCCTGGAGGGTGGACGGATTTAATGAAGTGATCAACAAGGAATTAAAGAGAAAGAGAGAGAAGACACAAGGATTTTTGCGTGGTTCGGTAACTGCACCTACATCCACGACCACTCTGGGGTTATTCCGGCAGAGTGACAATTCTCTAGTGTATTAACATGTTTGTACAGTAAAAATGTCTCCCACCTTTATATAGGAGGGGGGATGACAATATAAAAATACAAAGAAAGTTACACACATTACTGGCAACGGCTAGTTTTAACTAATCCTGACATTGTCATGCTGCATTAATTGTAAAGGTAATGATGATCTTCTTCCTGCATGAGTCTACATTTAATATGCCTGAAGAGACCTTTGCTTCATTAAATGTTTCTGGGTAATTGTGCAAACAGTTTTCGGCGGGGAATCATGAGAGTTGGTAGTTCTGACAACTTACTGTACACAATATCCTCAAGGTAAGCCTTTCAATCAGCCAGGTGGTGCACACTGGAGGGGAGGCAAGGAGATCAGGAAGAGAGACAAGATGGTCTGGAGGTTCTCGCGAGCTCGCGACCTGGGCGACCTCGCGAGCTCCACGAGCTGACGGTATGGGCAGGAGGCGTTCTGGGAGCTGCTGTAGGTTTGCGACCTGGAAGACCTCACGAGCTGGACTGGCAACCACTGGTTCCAACCTTGGGCCTCCTGGGCCCTTGCTTCTATTTAAAGTAAATAAGGCCTGAGTTGGGCCATTTGGGCCGATCCAGAAAATGGGTATAACATAAATTAATATTCTTTACCATAAAAAAACACTTTGATGATGACATTTTGTTTTGTTTGAATTAATACTAATAATTATAATTTTTAGCAAGGTTAAAAAATCTCTCAACCTTTCTTTATTAATATACTCTTAATTATAGCAACTATTGTTAGATTGTACCATCCTCAAAAAAAGAAAGAAAAAAAAAAAAAGGAAAACTGACTGGATAGTATACATTCACTAGTGACCAAAAAAATAATAAATACGACATTATGTAATAAATATCAAAATATTTTAAAGTATTAACAAGTAAAAATAAATAAGACTAGGCAAATGAACATGACCCGAACAAATATAGAGTTACCCAACCCTTAAAATATATTATCCATGATCTAAATTTAGAAAATATGATATATTAATCTTGTTATGGAACTAGCAATTTACAACAATTTTGTTAGATTATCTAACTAATGTGTAACCATATTGTTAGATTATCAAACAAATTTGTACAATTAAATCAAATATTTATTAGTGTTGCACAATCTAACTGTTTGAGAATTTAGGTTTCTTTTTTTAAGAATAATTTAATCTGAACCTAATAATATAGATATTTTTTTTCTAAAGAATGATAAAAGTAAAATTCAGTTTAAAAAAAAAAAGTAAAATTGAAGAAAAAGAGTTAAGGGTAATTTTGGAAAAAGGGATGTGTTTTTTTTAAATGAAAAAAGTATTTTTTATTTTAGTTTAATTATATCATCAAAATCACTATATTATGATACGATCTAGATCACATGTCTATATCAAAGAAAAAAAGTTATCCTTATCAACTTAAATAAACTTCTTTACAATTTATCCACGAAAGGGGTTTAACGAAAATTATCCATATTGCACAAACAGTATTGAAACCTGTGCGATGTGCGCAAAGGTGCGGGTGCTTAGAGCATAGGTGATGTGTTATCTGACATGTGATTGTGGGTAGTTGGGACTCTGCCACGTAATGTGACGCGAGGAATGACGGAATAGAGAGTGAAGTCGACAAAAACTCACGTATGCGGCCAGTGGTATGGGCACATCAGCCGCCATCGGATTTATGCGGCCAATTGTATAAGACTCCTTTTGTCACACGCACTTCCATTAATTAACTTTTCCCAATGTCAATGCAATAGATACATGCTTATGTCTCCTTTTACCTTTTCTGGATATCACATTTTCAATTAAAAAGAATCCAAAACAACATCATTTTTCTAATTGTGGTAGCTTCATCAGATTCGGTGGTAGAAAGCATTCTTTTAATCTGATCACTATCTTGTATTTTTAGGTAATATTTTAAGAAAAAAGTTATTAGTTTTATTATTATGATTAAATGAGATAATATCAAATAAATGGGTCGATTTTATTTGTTTTTACTTTTAATAATTTTAATAACATCAAGACCCAATTCAGCATGAAGTCAGATATTCAATTACAATGATTTTTGTGTTGAGTATAATAAATTTAATATTATATAGCAAGTAAAAGAATCAATGACTTAAGATTCGTTCTTTTTTTTTTTTTTGAAATAGAATATATTATTTTCAACTGTTTGAGTTCAAGGTTTGGTGATTGTAATTTTTTTTTTTTGAAGGGTAAATTTCAAACGTGGATTCCTTTACTAGTGATAATCCAAGTCTATTAAAACTTCACAAGGTCAACCGAGGCTGACATGGTTCGGATGGTTAAACCAGGTTTGGTTATTATTATTTTTCTTAAAGTGGACCCTAACCCTAAGCTATTAGCCATGTGAAATGGCATCATTAATTATTGCTTTTCTAATGATATAAGTTAAAAATAAAATAAATAAATCCACATTACACATATCACCACATTAGTTTTTTCTTAAATATAATGCACTATTCATATTAGGATCTAAATTCGTAAAGTTTACAGGGGGGTCTATTAAATGCATATCTCTAAAATTTCATCATAGCATAAGAGAATGATTCGCATAGAACTTGTAAAATTCATTTACTATATATGAGATGATTTCATTGTAAACAAAACTCCGCTAAACTAACTTCTATCACTTGGTCACTACATTTCCTTGCTTTCTTCATAATTCAAAAAAAAAATCCAAATATGTTACAAAATCTTTGAATTGAATTAAAAAAATCACTTTGATTGCATTTGTATGTTGTTACATTTCTCTAAAAAGGAATATACAAACTTGTATATTTGGCTTACTATAATATAATTTAAACATAAACAAAACTCTAGTTTCAAAATATTAAAAAAAAAAATGCAAACAAAACTCTACTAAACTAGCTTCTATAATTTGTTCACTACATTTCCTTGCTTTATCCATAAAAATCCAAAAATGTTACAAAAACTTTAAATTGAATGGAAAAAAATCACTTTGATTGAATTTCTATCTCTCTTTTTTTGGTAGTTGTAGATATATGTTCTTTTTTCGGAGAAAATATAACAACATAAAGTTCCTTTTTGATTTAGGAATCATAATGTAATTATAATATATAGAAACATTTAAGATTGAACCATTATCTATATCTACAAATGTATATCACATATGAAATTTAATTTGAATATCTACATGGATTTGTTCTTCAATTATAGTAAAAAATGAAAAAAATCTCGGATTCATTAATTATTCAACAAAAGCACACTAGCCTAAGTGCACTAATTGTATCCATTTCTCATTTTGTCTTTTTATTAATTAAAGTAAAAGAAAAAAGTTTTGTATTGCTTTCTTTCACCAGATTTGTTATTTTAATATCTTTCGAAAAAATATTATTTTAATATGTTTCCTCTAATCAATAAAGTGAAGGCAAGATTTATTAAATACCCCACTAAGATTGTGGTATCAAATCAAATAAATAACATGGAAACTCTCCTTACAAATGCAAAACACATTTCCACTACGAAAACAATAACTTAGAAGTTTCCAACAATTAAGTCCCTCCTTTGTAGTATATTTTTCTAATAATTGCATATAGTAATTGCTTCAAGAACTTTCTCATATATATATTTATATGTATATGACGAATTAATTTTTAATATTTACAAAATAAATTTTCTCATCCTCCACTCATATGTAATATTTAAAATGAGTTTTTATATCTAATTGTCAAACTATAATATTTAAATGTTTAATTAAAATGTTTTGAATTAAAATATTAGGACAAAATTCCCATTTATATGAATAGAAAAAAAAAAAAAAGTATTTTTGTAGGATAACTCTTTTTTGTGCCTTATACTTCTATTTTGGTATTTATCTTTGAGAATTCAAATACCACTATGCCTGTTTATTACCATAGGTTGAAATTTTTAATGCGGTGAAAGTAAATATTTTGTAATTGTGAGAGTTAATTGATATTTAAGTTTTTTTTAAAAAAAACACTTTTATAGTTTTATTAAATATATCTATTTAAAAAAAAAATCTCTAATTATTTGGTCAAATGATTAAATCATAAAATGGTAACATTTCAAGTCATATTGTTTACCTACTACCATGTCCCAATCGAGCCAGCATGGCACCATCATTCAACATTTGCATTTTTCAAACAATCACATAAGAAAATTCGAGAAGGGTTTAAGAAGAAAAAACAGGATATGTGGAGGACTGTTTTGTAAAAAAGATTATAAGGTCTCCTTATTATCAAAAAAAAAAAAATCAAAAAGTACGGATGTTTTTACTTAGTTAGGTGTCACACACACAATGCTACACGTTGTCTTTCCGAAAATCTCTCCTCATGAAAGTGATATTTGGAGTCCACAAGTCCTCTTTGCGTGCCACGTGTCACAAATCAACGGTCTTGCTTTTTCGAATTGGATACCATATACTTTTTTGACTACTACGATTATCCGACAATTTAGAGAAAAGAGATGTGGTTTTTTTTTGGCACTTATAGCCGTCCAGAATTTCATCCAAATGGATTGAGATAAAACTTTAAAATACGATCCAAATAATAATTTTTAAAAGATAGAAGAGGATAATCCATATAGAGTGAGAAAAAATTATATTAATTGAGATAGAACTTTAAAATACAATCCAGATATCAATTTTTAAAAGATAGAAGAGGATAACTCGTATAGAATGAGGAAAAATTATTCATAATTCGTAGGACTTATGAATAGAATCTACAATTAAATGTTAAAGTGAGTGGCTTTTATTATCCATCACTAGATCAAAGCTTCTTGTGTGAAAAGACATATGATCCCGGGAATGATGTGAGCAGGATACCATCAAGCAGCTGACTTATTAAGCCAACTTTATGTTATCCATAAATTATTGCTATACATTTGTTAAATTAATTTTCATTTTTCAATTTCACTAAATGAATGTAGTGTTTTCAATTCTCTTAAGAATTAGAGACTTGAACTAGAAATCTTCACTTTGTGAGAAAATATGATTACTTTCGAGGTATGCCTGCGACCACATTAAATGAATATAATTAAAATTAGTATACACAAGTATTTCATATGATAAGTTATTTTTAACTGGATCTAACAAAAAATATATACATGCATGAGGTATGGAATGATTATAATCTCTTAGAAAATATTTAAAGCACACATTGAATGTTTCAAAACACTCATTATTAATGATTGATAATATTTTTTTCATTATTACAATTAACTCGAGGTATAGGAGGGAAAAAGTAACATGAATCCATAGTTTTAAGGTATAAGC
Source organism: Litchi chinensis (assembly GCA_019925255.1). Classification (NCBI taxonomy): domain Eukaryota; kingdom Viridiplantae; phylum Streptophyta; class Magnoliopsida; order Sapindales; family Sapindaceae; genus Litchi; species Litchi chinensis. Next base: position 29,048,354 of record CM034467.1, read on the forward strand.
AAGAGAGGCATAGTATTGAAGATTAAACCATTATTTTTTTTATATATATAAATCTGCATATAATATTTTATTAATGAAATTAATTGTTAAACTGTCAAAAATTATTTATCTGAATAATATACTGCATAAATAGTAATTAACATGTTGTCAATGATATACTCTTATTAAATTCATATATCATAGTATTTGAAAAAAAGAAATCTAACATAACACAAATAAATAATTTGAATAATCCAACGATCTTTCTATTAATAGAAAACCATAAAATGGTCAAGATAGTTTGTGTCATTAAGAGCTTCTCTAACTGTACTAACCATCTATTATTCTTAGTTAAAATAGTTAGTAATATCATTTTTTTATGTACTTCAATCACTTTCTATATAGTTAGCTATTTTATAACAATTGAACCATTCTAGCTAGATATGGAGAGCAAAAGAGTCATAATCAAATTCTTTTCTTCTTATTTTAATATTCAATTTAAAATAAAATAATTTAAAATCCTAATCAAACTCTCTCTCCTATTATTTTAATATCAACATTTAACTAAAAATCTCTCTTCCCTTATTTCAATATTAATGTTTTATGGTTGGAGTGATTTATTAAGAAATTACTAATTAAAATAGATTTTTATTGTCATTTTAATTAAAATTTTGAAATTATGGTTGGAGATACATAGCACTTTCTCTATTGTAGAACCATGGGGGTTATAAACCACCAACCTCCCCATGATAGAGTTGTTAGGTGGGGAAGTTAAAGAAGTCAAGGGAATTGATTGGACAGTTATGTCCCTACACTCATCAATTTTATTTATTTATTATTATTTTTTGAAGTATCTATTTTATTTGTTAAATAAAATATGTTTCTTTCAATAATCAACATGTCCTTTCCCGGCAATACCCAGGGAAAATTTGAATGGGTCCATTATCATGTGCTCTGTATCCAGTATTATCATATATGGATTTATAATCAAGCACAACAACCAACTCTAGATCTATTTGTACCTTAAGTAATTAGTAGTCTAGTACACATTTATTTATTTATTTTTTTCATATTCGTTATATGAATTTAAATTTTACTACGTATATTCATAATAATATATATGAAAAATATTTTCCCTAAGAGTTCATAGTTCTTGATAAACTTTTGAGCATACACAGGATATTTATTACTTGATTTTGATAAATCTCAAAAAACCTCTAATTATTGATGTTAGTAGATTTAGATCACATTGTGATTCTCGCTATACATATTGCATGCTGAGTAAGATAATAGTAATTGTAACATATATGCAATAAAGTTTCTTTGGCATTGCATGTAAATTGACAATTTGATTAGACAAAATTGACACATTTGTTTTGATGTAATATTTCAAGGGTCCCAAGTCAAAATGTCTTGCTTGGATCTTTTGAAATTTTCTTGTAAAATGGATGACTTTAAAGTTTTCTAAGAAGATAATGCTGTTATGAAAGAGGATTATAAAAGCAATTTCAGTGATGAAGATTGATTGAATTGGTTTTTGGGATTTCATGCACAATAATTCATTCTAGATAATGACTTGATTGGTTAGCTTGATAGTGCTAGCTAATTAGAGATAACCATGAATATTTTTCAACTTCTGATTGCCAAATATTCTTTTCCACATACGAAAAATGAACTATTATTTGACCTTAATAATTAAAAGTGAAAATGAAGAGATTATAATTAGAGAATATTCAAAAGATAATATGAATATTCAATCAGTGTATTTTGAACATGAATTATGTGAATCATGAAATGTCTACCATTAAAGATTTGTAGCAAATTCCATTATGAGTTTAGGTTATGATTTAAAGTATTGAAACATTAATTCATAATGTCACCATGGAACCAGGTTTTGATTGAAGCCTAAATAGGTAAGGTGAAAATAACAGTGGGAATGGACTGTGAAGACTAAGACACATGTAGAGGTTTCATTGACAAGGAAATGTTGGTGAACATTATTGCATATTGGTCCAATTTTGTACAAGTCCTTTTTGAAGGATCCAAAAATCTTATTAAAAAAATAAAATTTACATCTTCTATACGTGAATTTTTTTTATATGTATTTATTTTGATAATTGACACTAAATAAATTATTGGTCTACTACAACTTCTCGAGATCAATCGTACTACTTTCATGATTTGAATATTAATTTCTATTATCTGGAGATATATAGTCTCATAATATCAATTCTTATGATAAAAAATGTATATATATTTATTCCCTCAATAAAAGGAAAAAACCTGTACACACATGTTTTTTATTTAGGAATAATCTCAGTTTTCCTTTTATTGTTGTACATAATTGCTTATTACCCTCATTTTACCCTTGACATGCACAATAATAAAAAGGATCAAAGAATTTTTTGGATATTTTCTTAAATTATAAGACATTTTTTTTAATTTTTCAAACTTTATTAAATTTTTATCTATTTAATCAAATAATAGAGGGTTAACGATTTTTAAATTAGTAATAGATTTTGACTATTATATCAAATTATAGAGAAAAAATAGGATTATCCTTTTAATTTAATATTATTATATTTGACATACAATTATTAATCAAAGTGTGTCAAGACTGTGTAAAAGAAAGCAGACAAACATACCGTGATTTTCATATCTCAAACTAGAAACCCAACAAAGTTCACAAAAAGACAATTAATTTTGTGAGACACAAACTTTTCTAGTTTTTAGTGATTGATTTTATGTCGCCCAATCTAACACTGCAAAATGACCCAAGAAAAATAACTCATTTCAATTGGCACAATTTTCGAGTGTGATGGTTAGATAAATTGACCGCAGAAAAATAACTCATTTCAATAGGTACATTCCTCGAGTGTGTTAGTTAGATAAATTTGATTATCTTCTAGATGAATTTTTTTATTACTTTTTATATTATTTTGATTTTAAAATAATTTTTATGATTTTTTAAATTATTTTGAGATGTTTGTTGAATCAAATATTAAAATAGTAAGTGAAATTTATCATTTTTTCGAGTGAAAGTCCTTTTATTTGCATCTTATATATACATATACTATTTCACATACAATTTATGAGTAGTGTTAGCTTTAGAAATTCTTAAATTCATGATTTTATGATAATCTTTTATTGTTAAACACGTTTATCTTATAACTATCTCGTGATTCATATAAAGTTATAAAAAAGTTAATAAATAATAATTGAGTCTAATATAAAGTGAGCACATGTCCGAGAACCAACAATAGTGACAAAGTGGATACTATGCTAATGAAATAATAGAAGTATAAAGAAACCTAAAAACAATATCTAAAGAAAAAGGTCATGCACAGCTAGCCACAATCTAAGTATCCAATAAACCTTTTTGGGGGTCCATTTTGACAACTCCTTTTAAGTTGGTTCCAAAGTATGGACATGTGGTTCCACCTTTCTATATATTGCACTGCTTTTCTCTATTCTCTTTTTTGGTTTTTTATATTTTCAAAGCGTTTTTGTCCATGTTTGAGATACCACCTACTCACAAAGTGCTTGGCCTTGGAAATGTAAGGTCATTACACCAGTTACAACTTTATATACTAACTTATTGGTCCCAATGCATTTTTTTTTTCTCATTCTAGTTATTAGAGATTCTCCTGTCAGATAATGGTTTTTATTTATTTATTTATTTATTTATTTTAGACATATTATCTAGACAATTATGTGCATAATCTGTTCATGAAAATAAAAAAGTTATTTATTAGAAGAGAACTATTATTAAGATAATCAATTAGAGTAAACTTTATTAAAGAACCACAAATGATTGATTATATATCGGTTTTTTCTTATGTGAGTTTTGTTACCTTATAAGTATGCTATCATACAAGTGCTTAGTGCATGGAAATATAGAATCATTGCACCAATTACAACTTTCTTTACCTAACTTACAAGCTCCAATGCAAACATATCCATCCTCATATATCTCATTAGAGATTCTCCCGTTAGGATCGTTTGTAGTGATTGTTTTTCAGACATGTAATATATATAATTGCACATACAATTTAGACAATTGGTTAAGCTATTGAATTAAAATGAAATTAAAATAAAAAGTTATTATACTAGTGGAGAACTATCTATGAAATAGTTAATTAGGATAAATTTTGTTAAAAAATGAAAAATGATCGTTTAATAGTCAGTAATCTCTTATTTAGGTCTAATTATATCTTGAAAGTATGGTAATAAATGACTTGACTCGTATCTATATTATGTATACGGTTTATACATTTCTGTATTCATCTTTTTTATCTGATTAGATAATCAAATTCTAAATTATTATTGATAGTTTTTGAATGGTTAAATTCAAGAATTAGATGAGAAGATGTAAGTGTATAATCAAATTCACAATACAACACATGAGAGACGTATCAATAAACCCCCTCAACTTCTGACAACTTTGTTACTTTTTTAAAGACACGAGTTACATCAAACATCAACATGAATAGGAAAATCCCTTTCGAATGTGTGTGTTTCACAACATATTCGCATCTTCTCTCTCCATATTCTTCTTTCTTCCATTCTACTTGGAGTGGGAATCTCATTACTTAAAAAAAAAAAAAAAAAAAACACATACACACCCCCCAAAATGATAGTTTTGATTCTTCACTACAGAAAAGCAAGTGCTTATTCTCTTAATGAATAATTTAACTTACAAAATAATGAAAATTCTCAACCACATAAGTGTTAGAAGAATAAAAAATTGAAAGTCAAATCCAATTTAGTCACAAATAGTTGTACACCTTTTCATCAACTTTAGTGATAGAGGTTCGAGTTCTTCCAAATGTATTTTACAAACTTCAAATAGTTATCTCTCAATTATGAGAATATATATTTAAATCATTCAAATAATTTCAATAGATTCGCATAACTCGCTAATGTATTAGGCATTTACTTTCAAATAAAGTGAAATGATAGTAGTTCTTATATATGATCACTTTATTCTTATGCCATTCAAAGAGGCTAAACATGTTTTTCCTCAAATGGGTCAAAAAGGTAGTTTCATTTTTTGTAAATAAAAAGTTCTCTTTCACTTGTATACACATATTTATTTACTTATAGCAGCATTTGCTACATACTCTTTAAAAGTGCTTTATTGACTTCATATTATTTTTTTTTTTAAAAAGCAGCAGAGAATTTTGACCAGTGAGATGGTTTATGTAAATTAATCATCATTTAAACTTAAATTAATGCACGTGTTGTAGCTTTATTAATCACTCTACATACATAGCTTTTTATTGATCATTCAAGTGAGACTGATCTAAAGCAGCAACGTTTCTTTTATAGGAACAAAAAGGAATTTAGCTCCCAATGAAAATCTATAAATTTTATTTAGATTAATGTATTATAGAGTTTTTCTTTATTTCTCATATATACACGTCTCAGATTTAAGTCGTGAAACCATATGAAAATAAGTTGTTCAAATTACAAAATCGATTATGAAATTGTCTATCTCAATTACTTACTTTGATTTTAAAAAAAAAAAAACAGAGGAATCATACGCATTTGATAATTTTTAATATGTAATCATATTTTACTTTTAGTAATTATATATGGTGAAATTTAATTTCTTATAATTAATGGATAAATGTTTAACAGTAACCATACGATCTATACGTACATGTGCCATTACAACCTCAACCATTGAAAATGCATTATCTACAATAAACAAATTTTGTTTAAAAAATAATAATAATATTGGGGCAATTGAACATATCTTTTCAATAATACATATATAGCTGTTTTTTACAAGGATAATTTTATGTTGCTGTTTTTTTATTAGTGTTCAATTAATGTACTTGTATTATTTCAAAAGCAAACAGGTAAGACATCATTTTCATCAGCATATATGAATCAAAATGTTGCCCAACTGATAAATGTATCCAACAAAAAAACAAAACATTGTTGAGATACTATACAATGAATGAATACATGTTTGATTTTTCAATTATTTTCTGCCCTTGCTTATAATAATAAATAAATAAAATATATACAGTCAAATTAAGTAAGTCTATTTAAGTTGGCCAGAATCTTTGACACTGAATCTATATTTTTCTGCAAATGATTTATTGTTTCTTTAATTGGATCCATTTCAACTAAGTATGTGAATTATTGTTGTTTATATTATAATTTTTTTTTGAATATATGATCTTATTTTTTTGGATGCATGTTAGGTTGCTCTAATATGTTATTTGAAAAAAAAAAAAACATAAAATGGTACAAAAGGCTGTAGTTTGTGTTAAATCTGTCAAGTGGCTCCAAAAGTACTTTGAAATAAAATATAAATATAAAATTGATCATTTGTTGAAATCAGGTTTTTAGTTACCAAAAAATGGCAAGAAAAGCAGAGACTTGTCTAAACACAAAAATTATTCTTAAGTAACATTTTAAATCTATGTTTGATACCTACAAACCAACTAACCAAATAATTTGTTTTAAGTATTTTAAATTGCAGAATTATTGAGAGTGGAAGTCCACTTCATATAACTCGCATTACAATTGTGTAAAATTTACTTTAAATTTATAAGTTGCACATTAAATCCTCCTAGTTGAACCTAATATTTTTGAACTAATGTAAGAGTTTTGAGTTCTGATGAGTTTTATGTCTATGATCACCTCTTTGTACACAGAAACATTGAGAGATTTATTTGTGTATGTAAGATTCATTAACGATTTACATTCCCTCATAATTTAACTAGTTAATGTACTTTTATTACCAACATGTATGTAGTTTTTTTCTTTCATTATGGGAGCAGATATTTTCAATTATGTTGAAAGTATATTTTTCCAAGCTGACCGAATATATAGTGTTCAATTTTGCATTGATTATCTTATACTATATATAAAACAAAATCATTAAAAATTAGGAGTCTATATAGATCTAATTGCATTCTGTAAATGTTTGTTGCATATATAAAATTTGCATGTGCCTCCACATTCTTTATAATAAAATGCACCTTGAAATAAAAAAAACCTAACATATATCTACAATGTCTGCAGTACCAGACTTCCCTAACCAAAATTTAACTATATGGTAAATTTAATTTCACCAAACCGAACCTATGAATATGCCAATCCGAACCAAAACTTAGGTTATGTCTCCTCCACCATGCAGTAAAATTCTTCACATATCTTTCATCGAAAAATCAATAAACAATAAATATATATAACAAAAAAAAAAAGAAGATTTTTTTTTTCTCTCACAGCATTTTTAGTAAGATCCGCTAATTTTTATTAATTTAATCTCAGCATGGTATTCAAGGAGCAATAAAAACAACAAATAAGTTGGAAAAATAATTTAAAAAATAATGTATTTGATCATAGGTTATTTTTTAATGTAAATGTTTTAGATATTTACTTAAAAACTCACTAAGTTCAAGCAATTTTTATCTATTTAGGGAGACAGAGGTTTCAGGTTTGTATAACTAATTACGTGGTTTAGCCTACTTAATAATCAGATAAATAACTTCTTTTTTTTTTTTATCAATGATAATTGTTAATTGTTTTGCTTTACTTGACAAGTAAGCAAAATGAGTTGAATTTGAATTAGTAATGGAGACAAAGTTTATTAGTTGGAGGAAGTTGGTAGTCTAGTTGCTTATTTGTTAATTGAGATTAAAACTTTTTTTTTTTTTTAAATGAGAAGATTAATTCTTTAATCATGGATTAGAAAATTAATTAATGATTTGTTTTTACACTTCTTTAAGACAAAACAAAATCTTCAAGTATCTATTAAAATTGGTGGGCTTTCAAGGAAAAAACAAAAAATATATATACATGGAGTTGATAATATCATTAATGATACACATTTGGGAATATTTCTCAACATTTGCAATTAGAAGATGATTTAACACCATTGATCAAGATTCTATTGGGACTTAGTCTATTGTTCAGAAATATACTCTCGTACATTAGCAGATAATTACGCTCAAGATCAGGAATAAATCTACTCTTCTAACATTAAGAGAATTCTACTCCGTTGGCTGGAAATAAAATTTTTATGGTAGCAAGAGGAGATGTCTATTCCTATAAAAAAGGATGAAAAAACTCACAACACGCAATGATTAGATAGGTTCATGAACTTCCATCACGGATATAAATGGAGAGTATACTGATCACTTGATTGGTGACTTTCACATCATTGCATTGTTCACGTGACAGTATCTAGCCAGCTGTTACATCATTGCAACGGTAATTGTAGAGTACAACACGAAGAACCCATTTATAATTGTTTAACCATGGATTTATGAAAGTTCAAAATAAAGAGACAGAAAATCTTCAAGTATCTTTTAAAGGTCGGTGGGTTCCAGTGAAGAGAAAATAAAAAAATTTGCAAGTCCTTGGAAGTTTGTGAGTGTGGGTATTTTCAGGGAAGCATTTTCGAGGGTAAAAAAATATTGCAAAACTATAGCTATGTTTGTTTTTGTTTACTTATTTTTTATTGTTTGAATCACAATGCTTGTGTTGTTTGTTGTTTCGTTGTTGTTTATTATATATATATATATGTATCAAGGTTGACATGTTTATGTTTGTCTTGTTTGTAGAAGTGTAAATTGCACAACAAAACCAAATCAAAACACAATGCACGTACAAGGTGTTGGTTCGAATGGGTTGTTTTTGATTTCATAATTCAAAATTTATAAGAGATGTCAAGATTTCAAGAGATTGGAAAGCCGATGGCTTCTTGACTTGAAAATGGAAAAGTGAAACAATTTGTTCTATTTAGAGACAAACGTTATAGCAACTTTATTGGACTTTTTTAAAAAATAATAATAATTCTTTTTGTCTTTTTATTTGGTTTGTTTGCCTTTAGAAAGTGAGAGAAGTTGAGAAGCAAGTATGGAGATAAATTTAACCAACAATGGAGGATCTTTGGCCATGCTAGTTAGCTGATACAAGCCAACTCTTTCTCATGTCATATACTTGAAACTATTATTAATATTATCTTCAAACCAACCTTTAAAATCAACATCATGAATTGACTGATCAAGCGATTTTATATTCGAATCTCTAAGATTGAACAAAACTAATATTACTTTTACATTCATATAACAATAACGTTTTTAATTAAAATTGGTTTTGCATATAAAGAGAGCTGTCTATGAATCAAAATATAAATGAGCAAAAGTTTCTTGAAATCATGTGGGGTTGACCCTATTTGCATGATTTTGTATCGATTGTAATAAAGCTTTTAGATTTTGAATACTACATATAATTCAAACTTTCAAAACCCTTTATAAATTTTCAAACATCATTAAAGATATGATCTAAAATTACTCCAATTCGTTTACACATAAAAGATTGTCGTAAAAAATCAATAAAAATTATCAATAATTCTAGTGTCGGGAGCTTCTAATCAACAAAAAAGGTCACCTTCTTTTCTTCAAAGTTCTAACTAATCTCTATTTTTTATACACACACATGGTCTCTTGTGCACTAATCATGGATGAGAATCACAGGAAATACAACAACAAAATGCGGCTTCTCGCAGCAGATTAGCAACAAAAGTTGCAACATAATCAAGTTCAATTATATTAATTATATAATACCTAAAAAAAATATTATTATTTAGGGAGAACTTCATTCTAGTCCCTATGTTTTTAAAAAACTTCTCGTTTTTAAATGCGAATCCATTTATAGTCTTCATGGTCTCTTACTTTTCAAAAACTCATCAAATTAGTCCTTCTGTCATAATTTTTAATAAAAACATAGGGATCAAAATGAAGTTCTCTATTAAACATAGGGACCAAAATGAAGTTCTCTATATTAAACATATGGACCAAAATGATGACAGAAGGACCAATTTGATGAATTTTTAAAAAGTGAATGACTATGAAGACTATAAATGGATTTGTATTTAAAAATGAAAAATTTTTAAAAATATAGGGACTAGAATGAAGTTCTCCCTTATATTTATTATATAAGAGAGCGTGAGATCCAACTCCAATTTCTAAATTTAGAAAAATGAGAAAGTTGTCGACAATCAATCGTGTACATGCATGTTCTGTGGTCAATAGTCATAGATCCAATTAATTTGCAACGTGTGTGGCACGAAACACTCTCATTAGATGAGAGAGAGAGACTTTTTGTTTTGGGGTTTGGCCGTTTGGTTAGTTGAGGAGTCCTCAATCTCTGGTCCTTCAAAGATTCGAAGGGTCAATTTTTGACTAAAGAGACAGATGCCTGTATATATATACTTGCTAGATTGGCTATTGCCTTGCTTCATGTAGTGTAACTACTGGTTAAGTTAGAATAACTTGTCTCACGTGAGAAAGGCAGCATGGCCCAGTGACAAGGCCATGGGCACTTATCACACGTCTTTAAATGATGGGTTTGATTATTTTTTTTATCATAATATGAATATATATATATATATATATATTTTTTATATGGATAGTCCTTTTTAACCTTATGAAAGAAGAAATTCAGGTTGTATTTTAGAGTTTTATATCACCTAATTCTGACATTTGTTTGACCTACTATCAAAAAATTAAAAAATATAATAAATAAAATAAAACTTGCCTCCTGTGATCGTTTTTATATCATTATATTTATAGAAAAATATTAAATACAGTCGTTTTCCCGCTTTCTATTTCAATCATGCAAGCTTGCATGGTTTTAATTTAGTTGCGAAATTGCTTCTAACTTGATCAAAATATAATCATTCTATATTATTTATATAATTTCTCATTTTTATGTAGGTTCTCGGTTTGTGCAAGAGCTTTTGTTGTTGATGGCTACGTCACACACATACACACATAACAATAATGGAGCCCTTACGTGGGGCCAGTTGACATTTCATTTTTTTTTGGCTTTGGAATTTGTTGTGGTCCATTGGGAAATTGACATAGACATAAAGAGTTGCGTAGGTTAACATAAAATCGTAAACTCTCTATGTGAAGTTGTACATTATTTATTATGTGTTGTCAACATCAACACTACACAAACACTCTGCCCATAAAATGTTAACATTGAATGTAGGTAGTTTAATATGAATATTGTTACAATGCAACCCTAGATTACCCATGGATGGTTAGTATAAATGGTGAGGTCTCTGTTTTGTTCTTTCAAGATCGCCGGTTCAAACTTCAAACCCTTTGAACACCTGTATGGTCAAAAACTATAATTTACTGCTTTCCAAAAATTGAAAAAAAGTTATAAATTGAATCAAGCTTGTTTAGTTATACCATCTTTTCAAATCCAATAACTAAACTAAACAACAACTATTTGGTTCAATCTAATTGTCTACAAAATTTCTTTTATGAAAAATAAAACTATCAAAATTCAATAAGCACATCTCCTACTTTAAAACAATGAGACTATCAATAGTTAAACAAAAACAATTATTGTTATACAAATTTCTTCCAAACGCATTTCCAAGTTTTATAGGGTTAAATGATTTTAAAGATAAAATTAATGCTATAGAAGACGTCCGCATATGAAATGTTAAAGTGCAGTGTAAGTGCTTTTGGGTTGGTGGAGTGGGCCTGGCTCGTGGCAGCTGCCTTTTTAAAATCTAAAGTGGTAGCTAAGACTGTAGTAGCTTTGTTATAAGTAGTTGATGGACCATCACCACTAGAGGTTTTAGTGGGTAGCTGAAAGGCATATTATAATGTTGAGTAGTCAACCTTTGATTTAACGTTTTCAGGATTCTCCATTCATATGAGCTGTATTGAGTTTTGAACGATCCCTCGTTAAGATAAGCTATATATTGAGTTTCGAACGATCATGGGATATATGTTTGAATGATCCTACAAAGTTACTGTCCTGGTTTTACATACAACAAGATCCATGATAACAATTGTCGACGTTAGAATTCAGTCGATGGGTAATCAATGCCCAATACCTGCAATCAATGTGAGAAAGCACAAATACCAAGAAAGATCATAGACAAAAACCGAGAATAAATGTAGGAACACAAAGCTTTTACGTGGTTCAGCAATAATAGGCCTACGTCCACAACTGTCTCTCAAATTCTGCAGAGTGACAGTATATTATTAACTATTTTATCCCTATGTTACAATGATTTTAATCCCTATTTATAAGGAAAGAGGCGTTACAATTCTGGTTGTAGCAAATCAGGAAAAGAATCCTGAACTAATTATACTTCCCAAATAATCATGAAAAATAAGGAAAAGAATTATAAATTAATTACACTTCCTAATATATTTGAATAATATCAGGAAACTGCTTCCATAAAATCAGGGATGACGTTGATTCGGTTTGAATTTGAGTAGACTTCCATATCTGATGAGGAAATCACGGTTTGATTGGGTAACTGCCATATTCGGAGAGAGAATCATGGTTGAATTAGGTAACTGCCTGTTCTGGAAGATACTGCATTTATTATGCTTTTGAGCGAGCTGACGTCTATGACGGTCTGTGGGTTTGAGCTCGCTAGGCTTAGAGTCATCTGGGCCTCGGCTGATGGATCTTGACTGAGTTGACTTTATCGGGCCTTTTATTGGGCCTAAATTGGGCTTTTACCAGCTCATTTAATGAGTCCGAATAATACATATAACATTAATAATTGTTGGTTAAACGAGTCTTATTAGATTTTCCAGAGAGTTAACATCGAGCTTGATTAAAGTTCTAATGGGATTCATTTAGATTAGCTACTACAAATGTGACCTGGAAAGCTACCCTCATATTTAGCTATCAAAGAAAGGTATAAGTAAAGTGAGCTTGAACCTTCAATAACTAATATAAAAAGAGGTGCATAATTAAAATGAGAATAATTTATGGTCTCACTATATTATTTGTATAACAATTCCAATAGTAGATTCTAAGAATTATTAAATTATGATTAATTATGTGAATATAGTCCAATTCTTATCGACTATTCAAATAATGACAACCTTGTCACTGTACATATATTAGGTAAACCCTTATTGTATCACGTTTCATAACCACCAACCACAATCTTTATAAAAATGAATCTTGTTCGGATTTTATATAATCATCAGTTCATCACTGGTTCCTACTTAACATCATGACTGAAACTATTCCCAACAACCTCCATTTAGACTTTGCATTAATTTTTTATACCAATTTAATTAAACTGTTAACATTAAGCTTTCTCTTCTGTGGCCAAAAGAATGCCTTGCTTTGAGCTCTTGATTGTTTAGTCAACACTTGTGCACCAACTTTCCATTAGGTCATTAATTCAATGAAACAAGAACAAATCTTGCAGAAGCTTGTTAATTGAATCTTGGAATGATGCATGTATCATCATGATTATGATTTGTTTTATTATGAAACTTCCATTCAGGTGTTTCTTTAGAATACTGATAGGTTTATCACTAGACCATCTCAATTTTTGTTACACTGTTTTCCTAATTGATTAGTTTATCATTAAATTATTCAATTCTCGTTATATTGTATTTCTGATTGGTAAATCTATGAAGTAGAGTATACAAATTCCCTTTTACTTTTGCCATGAAAATTCAATTAAATATGACTTGTAGTCGCTTCAAGAACATACCAATCTTACCAAGCTCTTACCAAGTGTGAGACTGAAAGCGCTTTTACAAAAACAACCTTTTGCTGCAGGCTGCTGCGCCATCTTAGTTACAAGCAATGAAGGCATGGTCCATGCATATAACAATTAATAATTAAGAAAAGGACTAATAATTTGCTTTGAATATGAAGAGCTGATGCTGATATTCTTGTAAGCTTGTGATGTTCTTGGCAAGCAAGTTTTGGTAGTTCAAATGCATGTCTTACACTTGGTAGGTAGGTAGATCATTTTAGTTGATATATAAGAGAGTAGTTGACGGTAGATTTTCACATGCTATTTTTTGGGTGTAAAGTTCATGTCATTGCAGGTCAGCTTATTAGCTGTCTGGTGTGTGGAGGCTAGGAAAACACATCTTAGGCAATATACTAGTCAGTGGTCACCACTTTTTCCTGTGTTTAACGTTGATAGATACTTGGCAGAGCTAATGCCAGTTCAAAGTGTTAGACGACATGTCACATACGAAAAATCAAAATACAGAGCAATGCTAATACCAATCACTTGCCAAGATTGTTGATTATGGTTATTAGTGCGTTTTTAGTTCCCCTCTCAAACAATTAGCCCGTCTGTTGATTTTGGCCCATTTGAGTTTCCAACGGGCTTTTGTCAGGCCCAAGTTAGGCAAGGAAGAAAGAGAAGAAGACTTCGGGTTTGAAGCAATCAAGAAAGTTGGCAAAAATCATGGACAAAAAGCATATTTGACCTCAACAGATTGTTGCTTCAATTGATGGTTGCTATATTTGCATTAACATACATTGGAAGAATGATAAAGTGTCTATGACATAAATTAGTGTCACAAACTGTCATGAAGATATCGGCAATTCACTTGGTAGGGCTTCACATAATGTTTTTGCCCAAAAACATGTTAATAACAATCAATTGAAAGTAAAACTCAGAAGAACATATGAAAAAGGAACTAGAACAAAAAAATTAAAAAATATACAGAATTTATCACTAATCACAAGCTTTGAAACCCGATTCAATGAAATAATCTTATGCCGCAATTCACACGTGCAAAAAGAGAGAAGACAAGGACACCATTTGACCAATCTCTTGTAAAGTTACTTCATCTAGAGCTCAGTATCACAAAACCGTACCATCAAGTCGGAAACTATTCTCCGAGCAAATGGAATGTAACTTAGACTGTACCTGCAACAGCTCAAACCAAAACAAATTAAAAATGCTGAATGCCAACCACAATTTGTAAAACTAAGACGAGATGATTTGAAAGCTAGAACCAGTATAAATAATTTGATAGAAGAGTATTGCGAAAAGAAATAACGGTTGAGCATAAGGTGTCATATCCCTTTGTTTTTTTGGTTGAGAGTTGGATTGAGGTCATCAAAGGTTAAAAGCAAAACTTACCAGAAAAGGGCACAGATTTCACAAATGATTGCTATTACTGTCAAAATTTTGCTATGGATCTGCATGATACAAAGAAAGTATGAATACTAACAACGGTTGAACCAAAATGTAATCATATCATTAACATCAACAAAAGGCCTTACTGGCTCTCAACCTTTAGGGATATTTAAACAGAAAGCTGAAAAACTGTGAAATTACTAGCCTACGAAACCACACGGACACAGATTAAGATGGTGCTACTATGAATACACACAAAGAAGAAGGGAGATCATGAAGAAGGTTGAACTCTTCAAAACTTCATTAAAAGTTCAGAGGTTTAATAATTTGGACCCATTTGAAGGTTTTTCACACACGGATATTAATTGAGAGAAAGAACAAGACAGGACAAACTGAGAGAGCCGATGATAAAACGTGGTGCATGTAAGAAAAAAAGATCACAAAATTTGACTCCTTGGCTACAATTCTGAGGGATTTTGGAATGTTAACACTTTCTGGTATCTCCATGAACTCAAAAAAAAAAAAAAAAAGAAAGAAATATTTTGACATCACTAAAGTTCCAGTTTTCTTGCCAGATGTGAACTAAATAATTAAAACAAAACCAACTCATAAATTGTTGAATTAATTGTCTGACGGAGAAACGACAGAGGCGCACAAAGCATCCTACTATGATATACTTGGCTCAGCACATTGTAATAATTTAACCATGATGCTCTACTTCTCATCATTATATTTCACCCTATATTCTCATGTGCCAAAAATTAATAACTTATAGCATTCACATCACCTCACTAATAACAGGATCAAGTATTTCAATCATCGGATCAAGATTGCAAACGTACCCAGAGAGCACAAATGAGAGCTATAACAACACATCCAAGGTAAACAGCTGTTGCATAAATGCGAGTAGAATCAAACATCATATTTATTTGTTGTACAGGTCCAACGAGGAAGACTGTACTGCCAAACGCAATAAAAGGTTAGAAGCTGAGAAACATTATGGTGTAATATTCATTTGAACTGAGTTAACTATGATCAACAGATAAAATCATTACTCAAAATTATGAACAGTAAAAGTTCTCTTAAACACGACAAAATCATTTCATCAGTATTGTACTATCTGCACCAGGTACTTATTATATTAATCTGGACAGGCTTAAACTACCAGAAGAAATATTGTCTGGTTTGTTTAACTCTTTATAAATCCTAATACTATCACAAGACAAATGACGCAACAGAGAATTGCACCAACTTGGTAGGATGAATCGAGGTAATTTTGAATCAAAACTCTCAATTTTTGGTCATCCATTGCTGTAATAATATCTTGGGATTTGTAACAATAACTTGGTATATAATCAGCGGGCTAGAGGAATAGTGTCTAGTCTTTTACAAAATCCTGGAAATTCTGTCATTTGGTGACTCCACTTTCTTCAGACAAGCAAACAAGGGATGTAGACTAAAGTCTTTATACGATATCAAACCTCGACAACTACTTCAACACGATTGACACTAGAACCACGACAGAAAAAACTTGTTAAAGCTTACAAACTCCCAACATAACATACTAAAACGGTGAACGATAGTGGCAGCAGCAGTTGAGAAACAAGGCCGCATAAAGAGAGAAATCTCATTGCTCAACTAAACAAACCAATCAAACCTACCTTCCAACAGCCAACAAGTTTCCAAAGGTGAACAAAATCGCAAACTTGATAGGTTTAACGAAAACAATCATCGACTGCAAAAGAAGCAACATTTTTTGCATCCACTTAGCAACTAAATCAAAACCACCAAAATCCAACATTCATTTGCCATAAAAATCAAAACTTTCCACTCTCAAATAACCAACATGTACTCCTAAACCAAATAAAATATCTAACATATATAAATACACACACAGTGTCTCATATTTTATGTTCTAAAAAAAACACACACAAAAAAAAAAAAAAGAAAAAAGAAAAAAAGTGACAAATGATGAGTCATACCAGGAACATACAGGCGAGACCAGCTACCAAACAAGCAGCAAAAGCGTACATTCTCTGTCCAAACAAAAACCCCAGATGGGAAAAACATGAAAGTTGACGAGTATAACAAGTGAAAAGAATCAAAATGAGAAATTTTGAAGAGAAGGAGGAGACCTGAGTGTAGGAGAGAGAGCAGAGTCCATCTGATTGTTCTTCCTCCAAGAAGCTCTCCGCTGCCTCCCCATCACCTTCTGGCATCCACTGCTTCAGCTTCCACATTTGATCTTCACTGAATTATCGAAAAAGAAGAAGAAGATCAGAGAAAGTGAGAAATGAGAATCAATGCAGAACATGAAAAAAAATCACTTTTTTTTTTCAATCAAAAAAATTATTAAATGAAAACGGGAAAGTATTTTAACTATTTACGGTAAGTGGTTGTCATGTAAACCAAACCCGCCCCAAATTGACTGCAACTTTAGGGGTTTTCCAATTGTATGTGTTAATTTTAATCTAATTGAATCCAATTTAAAATGATGTGTTTTCCTTTTATCTGTTCAAGTTTTACTTACGATCAGTTCATTAATTTTAGCATCAATTTGGTGGCATCCAAGCACGTTATCTCTTAATAGAAATAGTTAAGTATCTCTCTTAATCTTTTATGATTAAAAATTCGAGCTTTATTATTGTTTCATTATTATTTTATTAAAATACAATATATAAGTTTGTCTCCTCTTATAGAAATAACTATAGATGTGAGTATGAGTCTCATTTTATAAAAATAATTGTGAAAGTAATCATATGATCCATACCATCGATGATCGATATTGATAAGTCTCAACATTTTTAATCCATAAAATGTCAATGATTTTCAATACTAACTTAGGGACACAAAAGAAAAAAAAAACCAAATATTTCAGTTTCTACTTTTTGACCCGACTTGACCGATTTACCGACCCACTTGACCCAATGAATTCCAACATCCAAAACCGGCACCGTTTTGGCTCCATTTCGATAAAATTCGAGTGGCAGCAATCTGTTTACAGCGAAGTAACCAAAAAACCCTAAAAACCCTCGTTGGAGAGGGAGAGAGAGAGAGAGAGAGAGATGTCGTCGACGCTACTTGAGGTGACACGTGCAGCGCACGAGGAGGTAGAGCGACTAGAGCGGCTAGTAGTGAAGGATCTCCAGACGGAGCCAGCGTCCAACAAGGACCGTCTCTTGCAGAGCCACCGCGTCCACCACATGATCGATACCATCACTTCCACCACCGAAAAACTCGTGAGTTTAATAAAAAAAATTGAAGCTTTTTGTTGTTTCGACTGCAATTTTAGAGTTCTGAAGTTGAAAAACGAAAAAATGACGCCGTTTTGTTTGGTTTTGCTTGCAGGTTGAGATTTATGAGGATCATGACAATGCGAGGAAGGACGAGATTGCAGCTCTTGGAGGCCAGACTGCCACTGGAACCAATGTGTTCAGTGCCTTTTATGATCGATTGAAGGAGGTGATGATTTCAAGTGTTTTTTTTTTTTTTTGTGTAAAGATTCGTTTTTGTTGTGTTTTTGGAAAGATATAGTTTGGTTGATTGTTGTGTTCGAAAGTGTAATGAAGGGACTCGTGTTTGTGTTTGTGTAGATTGTTGATTAATTTGAAGTGGTTTTGTAAAGATTGGATTTGGTTGATGGTTTTGTTTGAAAGTGTGATGAAGGGATTCGTATTCGTGTTTTGGTGTGTGTGTGTGTAGGGATTCATATTCATAGTTGTATTTGTATTTATGTAGATTCGTGATTGATTTGAAGTGATTTTGTAAAGATTAGTGTTTGTTGAAGTTTGGTTGATGGTTTTATTCGAAAGTGTGACCGGATTTGTAATCATGAAATCATGTCTGTGTGTTTTGTAGATTCGTGAGTATCACAGAAGGCATCCGGCTGCTAGAGTTGTGGATGCTAATGAGGAGCTTGAAAATCTGCTTAAAGAGGAACCAGTGATTGAGTTCAGTGGAGAGGTAAGTCAATGTTTTTAATTATCCGAATGCTTGATTTTCTAGCAGTACACTTTGAATAGTTGATGGGGTCTTTGTTTATGTTGTTGTAGAGAAACTTGTAAAAATTTGTTTTTTTGTTTCAGGAAGCCTTTGGCCGGCATCTGGACTTGCATGAATTGTACCATCAGTACATTAACTCTAAATTTGGAGAACAGATTGAGTACTCTGCTTACATTGATGTTTTTTCGCAACCACATAAGGTCTCTCGCAAAATGAAGATGACTAGGTATTCTTTCCTGGATTTTTTTTTTTTTTTTTCCCTTTTTGACAAAAGTTTGGTGTTCTATTAACTTGCATTTTCGTATGGAACATTAGTTGGATGAGTATTGAGTTTAGCTCGTATTGTGATTTTCTTACAGGCAATTTAGGGAATATATGGAAAACCTGTTGGAGTATTTAATATACTTTTTCCAGCGCACAGAGCCGCTTCAAGATCTTGACAGAATATTCTCAAAGGTTCAGTTCATGTGACATAATGCTCTTGCAATTTTTCTTTATCAAAAGTATGTTGCTCATTGCTAATTTAGGCACGTGGATTATCAGGCAAAGTTGATATTCATAATTTTTTGCAGTTTTTTCTCGGTAGTTGGTGAATCTCTTTATCATGTATGGTTGCTTTGTGGCAGGTTGTGACTGATTTTGAAGAGCAATGGACCAAGGGTGCAGTAGAGGGATGGGAGAAAGAGGACCAAGAAAATGGTCATGTTCTTAGTCAGCACACTGTAATCGATCTTGATTATTACAGCACAGTTGAAGAGCTAATGGAAGTGGGTCCTGAAAAGTTAAAGGAGGTAAGTTCATTCCTTGTGACATAACAAGGGATCATTTTTGTTGCGTTAACATACCCTTGTTGACCAAAAGGGTTTTGTTTCTTCATTCTGGATCGTGTTATCCTCACTGTGTTATTCTGTTATATTTATATTCAATTTGCGTGGACTGTGCGATGTCAACCTTTATGGTTTTGGTAAATTAGTTCTCTGCATGTTTGCCTGGCAGGCATTAGCTGCATTAGGACTGAAGAGTGGTGGGACTGTACAGCAGCGTGCAGAGAGGCTTTTTCTTACAAAGGTAACAGGCACTAGCTCTTTACCTGGTATATTACAAATGTGGAATTAAATTGGCAATTTTCAAAGATGTATTATTTTAGGAATTATGAATGACTAATGTCTGTATTTCAATTCTTTATACCTTGATAGTGACATGTGGAAAGGCTTAGACAGTGAAATTCTCTGTAGTTTAAAAGTGTTAACGAAGAAGCTTCATGTTTATATTTTGGCTTATATGGATGATGTTCATTGAAGAGTTATCATCCTTCTTTCAGCACAACCG
Organism: Litchi chinensis; assembly: GCA_019925255.1. Taxonomy (NCBI): domain Eukaryota; kingdom Viridiplantae; phylum Streptophyta; class Magnoliopsida; order Sapindales; family Sapindaceae; genus Litchi; species Litchi chinensis. The sequence goes on from CM034467.1 coordinate 29,068,587, forward strand.
TGCAACATAATTTTTTATAAGCTTTTTTAGGAATTTGGTTTGGTTTACAATTTCTGTGTTGTGGTGTTCTTTTAATTGTTGTTTTGCAGGACACTCCTCTAGAAAAGTTGGACAAGAAACATTTTGCCAAAGGTTCACGTGTAGTAGAACAAAATGGGGTTACTGCAGCACCACGTGAAGTTAATAATTTGAAAGAAATTGCTCTGATGGAAGCTAAAATGAAGAAACTGTGTGACTTACTGGATGAGGTTAGCATATGTTGTGACTTAATTGGATCAGCCTTTTGTTTTTTGTCAAAGGCACATTTAGATTCCTAGCTGGGGTACTACTCATATTTTGGCTTGTTGTGTAATCCAGCTTGAGTTGTCAGTGTGCATATTTGCTAATATTCTTGTAAATATGCTGATTCCTTTTATTAATTTGGTCACTGGTACTTCACCTTGTGCAGACTATTGAGCGAACAAAACAAAATGTCGAGAAGAAGCAGGCGTTGACTTATGAAGAAATGGAAGCAGAACGCGAGGAAGTAAGTTGTTAATTTTTCTTTACTATCTGTCAAAGCATTAAGTACCAGTATGGATCTGGATCTTGAACCCTTCATTGCACTTTTAGAAGAGGGATGCCACTAACGATTAGAGGACACTGATGCCTGTTAAATCTCTCCCTTATCTATTGGTCTGTCTATTCAAATGGGCCTTATTAGGCTTTTGCTCCATGCATGAGGTGGGGCCCTTGTGACTCATCTGTAGTGCAAAATTATTGCTGTCGTGTATTAATGTGTTTTTTTTTTTTTCAGTAAAATGCAACATGTGTAAGTTATGCTTGTATAGGAGGTTATCATTTGGCTCCCATACTTTTAGCTGTTGCATGCTCACTTTAACATATGCGGTATTTTTTTCTTTCTTTTCTAAGGTATTTGTTAGTGAATCTAATATTCTAGTTTATTATGGTTCTTTTGAATAATTGTAGCAGGAGGAGACACAAGTTGACACTGAAAGTGATGATGAAGAGCAGCAGATTTATAATCCCCTTAAATTGCCAATGGGTTGGGATGGGAAACCTATACCTTATTGGCTGTACAAGCTTCATGGTCTGGGTCAGGTAAATTTTGCAATTTATTGTATATTATATTACCTTAATAAGTTCTTAAAGCGGGATAATGTTTTCTATGAAGAATATGCACATGTTAGTACACCCTTAAAAAAAGTAAATATTTTAGAAATGTTAATATTTGTATTTCAAATGTATATGGGGTAATGGTAGGAAATCTATTACAAATGATGTCTTTATATACTTTCTAATTGGATGAAGCTACTTTTCCCCAAATTTTAGCGTACAAGGAGGAATAAAGGAGTTCTTTTTGAATTTAGAAAATTTTATTTCAACAATTCAGGATCAAAGGACTTCTATATATGCTTCACTTGTTTTAAGTTTTGTTGGCTCATGAGATTGTAATTTCTTTTATGAATCCAGGAATTTAAGTGTGAGATATGTGGGAACTACAGCTACTGGGGGCGTAGAGCTTTTGAGCGGCATTTTAAGGAATGGCGCCATCAGCATGGAATGCGTTGTCTTGGTATTCCCAACACCAAGAATTTCAATGAGATAACATCAATCGAGGTATCCTTTCTTCTGAGCTTTTTGCTGCTAGATGTTGTTTACCGTAATAGTATGTGCTTTAAATATGTTAAAAGTTTCCTGCAAACAGATGTTGAATTGTATTGATAAATGACGAGGAAGCTTGTAGATGAATCTACTTATATTTTTTGCAATAGTTGCAACATATTTGTTAATTTTTCTATCGACACATAGCCTAAACATTTTGTCTTGCAGGAAGCAAAAGACCTGTGGAAGAAAATACAAGAGCGGCAAGGAGTGAACAAATGGCGTCCAGATCTTGAAGAAGAATACGAAGACAAAGAGGGTAACATCTACAACAAGAAGACATACTCTGATCTGCAACGCCAAGGACTTATTTAAGGAAAATGATCCAACAAGCAAGAAGCAAGTATCACCAACTGCGAAGAATTTTTTCATGTTCGACTCCATTTAACTCTTCGGCAGCTGGACTTGAACGTGACCTGAAATGTGATGCGTAGGAACTATTTTAGATATCAAACATCAAAGCCTGCACAAGACATTGCTGGAGCTTTGTTTCAGTAGAGCAATCTAGTGTTGGATCGGATGGTTAGGAAAGATTATTTGTTGAAGAGTGTAATGCTGCTGTATGCATGTCATAGTATATAACCCAAATTTACTCGGTGTACATTGCACTGTTAAATGTAAACTTGAACGAGTCAATTTTGTTTATCTATGCCTATTAAGCATTAGAATGTCACTGTATCTTTTCCAATTCGTGAATGGTAATGTTGTTTTTACTCTATTATGATTTGAAAGTGCAACTCTCTCGATGGTCAAATATGATTTATAAGCTTTATATCAATTGTTTTATCTTTCGTTATTGTGAGAGTGTTATTTTCATTATGAGAGTAGATAATTAGATCGTTTAAGCAGTAATTAACTTAGACAGATTTCGGTAGACTTTTTATTCATTTGATGTTAGCTATTGAAAAAAAATGTTGAGCTACATTCAACAGATTATGTAGGATTATATACTAGCTAGTTTCAATGAGAAATTATGATGGAGGCTTAAACAATCGATGATGCAATTGATTTTTATTGTACAAAAGATAAATTACACTTGCAACAATTGTTATCTACGTCTTTGATTTACACAAGCCCTTGTAAATAAGAGTGCCGATCCATTCACACCACGGAGGACTAGCAGCCTAGAGTCCACATATGTTCCACACACAAACTTTGACAGATCAAACATTTCTGGTGGGATTTGAGTCCGAACTTCTTGAACTACATTTCTTGCATCATCCACATTTCGGTTTAGAGGGTTCCCGAGATTCATAGCCACCTCAATGTCACCGGAAACAAGCTTGGCCACAGGAAGGCTTGAAGGTATCTCCTTAAAGGGGATTGCTGCTTTCCTCCACTTTCTACCTGATAGTTTCTGAGCTAAGAGATCGCGGACATTTGACTGAGGCAATGACAATGTTCCTCTGGTGTTTTCTTCGTTCAGATATAGTCGTCTACCAGCTGTTAATCTAAATGAGGAGTCTACTTGTAGTTTCCCAGTTATGCCAGTCTTGTTGTGAGGCCATTCCTGCCCCATCATGACTGTGAAGCTGATAACAGACGTGAAAGAAAGGTTGGTATTTGATTTTGTTGGTCTTGAAATAGTTAGGTGGACATCACCAACTAGGACGCGGGCAGGAGGCTGGCGAAGGGTCAATCCTATGTGCCTCCCAGTACTGTATAACAGCCGCCACTTTCCTGGTAGAAATTCTAGCCAGTTCTGCAATATCCAAAATGAAACATGAATTACAATAGAGTACACTTCATCAAACTATAACTAGACTAATGGGGGTTAGTACTTAAAGAGGCAAATAGTATTTCCAAAGGTACTGCAAGGGATTTCCTTGGTGATACAGTGATTAGTCTCTCCAACATTTTGGGAACAAAAGAACCTAAATATGATGTTTCAAGCAAGCATGGTATCTTACATTGCTTTGGTAATAGTAGAAGGTAAAAGTTAAAAGAAAGATGTGATTAATGAAATATGATTAGTTACCTTTGGCTTTGAGTGTGGATTCAACGTCTCCATTAATTCAATGAAGTGGACAAGCCTATCACGCTAGAAAATATAAAATATCAAGTTAGTTCGTTCACTTTCTATACATCAAAATTCTGCACATGTTGAAATTCAAAGCATGAAAAAAATTTCCCAAGAACAGATTGACATGTAGCAGCAGAAAGGCCTAGAAAACCAACTGGAATTTTAATATATGTGCAGACTTGTCGAATATACTTCAGCTTTCAGAAAAGAATATGATGGTTTCTAAAACTACATTAACTGAGGACCTGGTCTGAAACATGATTATGTCTCGGTTACTATCGCTGCAAGGGCATGTAACACTGAACCATAGTCTGAGATTGTTCAAATATCAAAGGAACTATAAGGAACTAAACTATAGTTTCTCTTGTGCAAACTTCACTTAAAGTGCTCAGGTAACTGGTGAAGGGAAGGGGAAGAGAATGGACTCATACATAGACAATGATGTAATCATATGAAAGTGACAACAGAAAACCTGATTGATTTGAAAAGTTCCTGTGTACCTGAGGTAGGCGATAGATGTACTCCTCTGTAATTCTCACTGCAGTTGACCCAAGACCCCATCTGATGATATCCATGGATGGGACTACTCTCCATCTTGGTCCACATAGAAATGGATGTCTAAGGGCATCTAGACAACTGCAAAAACCATTTATTTGTCCATGAATATGAAAAAATAAAGCACAAACTTTATAATTATATGTTTACAAATTCAAACAGAAAAATTAACCCTATGCTATTATATATGGTATACGTTATTCTATTAGAAGGCTTATTTGCAAGCAATAAAGACAGAAGATTCCACCCAGCTCCCCAATTCCTATCAAGTATCTGCAAGAAAAATGACACATTAAAGATCAAGTCACAAATGAAATGGAGCCAAAAAAATTACATTTAAGTAACATACTTGAAGTCCAGCATTTCCAGATGGAGAATTCCTGCTGAGGACTTGCAAAAGAAACTCACGCAAGCATGAAGGATCATTTCCCTGTGATTGCACACAAAAGCAATATGGTTTCAAATGAAATTCATTTGTTAAGACTTCAAAATAATTGAGAAGATTTCCCATACAATACCTCCGTGAGGAATGATTTGAATTTCATGAAGATTAATGGGTCCATAAGCTCTCGCAACACCATTTTTGCCATCATAAATCCAACACATCTGTGCAATGATTTACAAAATAAGAAACACTTCATAAGGATCTTGTTATCTTTGCTGAAAAAACACTACTTAAATCTAAATTCACTAACTTACCTCATGTCAAATGCAATCATCATTTGTCGCCTGTCGATGTTGTTGTCAAGTGCGTTACTGCTTGGACCATCCACATAAAAATCAGCAGCATTTCCCAGTATTCCTACCTATTAAGCATCTCCAACATTAATTAAATCCCTCAACATTGTCAATTACGTATCCATATTACAGTAGTGGTCATGATATTAGCAATATAGGTTTTAATACTTGTTTGCTTCACAGGAGAAGAGAAAGAACATTTCTACCACTACAGATGACATACAAAACATAATGCATACATCTCATGTTATCATCTCTAATAACGCTGCAGAATTCGAATTTCCGGGTGGCAAGTCGGAGTTTGATCAGATAAATCACTCATAAGCGTACACAGAACCCTTATAACTAGAAAAAATTGCCCACTGATAAATTCAGGAGAAATTACTACTTACTTTGATATGTCTATCTACAGGACTTATATGCACATTCTCCAGCCTCAGTTCCGTATGGGCAAGTCCGTGACTGTGTAAATAATTCACCTGACAAGGATAAAACACCAACCATAAATCTACCGACCGGTGGACACTGAGTAAAAACTACTCCATTTTATGAAAGAAGGGTAGTTTATAGCATACTCCAATTAAAAGATCTCTCATCAATATACGAATAATCCTCAACTGCCGAGAGATCGCAGGCCCTCCAACCGAGTCATCTCCCACCTTCCTAACTGACTCCTCATCCAATGCTAGAGTAGCTTCCAATGTTGGAAGCCAATCCGCTTGTTGAAGCCAATGCCTTAAAGAAAAACTACCATGATACTGCCATACAAGAAAAGGAAAACACACACACACAAAAAAACATACACACTCAATGTTCTTTTCTCATTGCTAACTAAAACGATTACAGAAGTACAAAAACAAATTGATCATGTATGAAATTATATATCTAACTATAGCAGCCTATATAGAGGGAATGACATTGACATACCCCGTGAACAAGAGTAAACGAATCACAACCACTACTTGTATGTGACGAAACATAACCATGAACTTGCATAGAATACGAATGGTACAAAAGTCTACGACGAACAAGCTTCTTCAACACCTACAAAACATACCAAAATCCGCAACATCAACCGACGAATCACATCGAAACACAACTTCCAACAATTACCAAAATTCAACCAAAACACGTCCCACCAACCTCAATAGCCCGTCTCCCTCTACGTTGAGCTCGTGCACTAGTAAATCTCCGAAGCACAACTTTTGTGTTATACAAACAACTACAATCCAATCCAATCAGAATGTGCGCAAACACATCAAGTTCAATTCCAAATTTCAACAACATTATATACAAAACCAATCAATCAACTACACGAAAATGAAATTGAGTACTAACCTACTAGAATCCTTCACAATTGCTTCAAAAACCAACTCATCACCCTACACAACAACAACAAACAAACTAGTTTCCAATTCAATACACAAAAAAAATCAAATTAGCAACCAAAAGAACATCAATCGCGAATAAAAATTCAACCTTTACACCAAAACAACACAAATTTCAATAAAAATTCAATCTTTACACCAAAACAACATCAATTATCAATCAAAATTCAAACTTTACAACAACAAGAAGCAAATATACACGTACTCGTCCAGCGAGACCGACACTGACGCGATCAAGAACCTTGAAATCTGACATCTTGAACCTCGTTACGTGACCTGACTCCTCTTCCTCCACAGACTCGACACTAGAAACACCTTTCTCCTCCGCCGCCGCCGCCGCCGCCGACAACGACGAAGACGAACAGTGGACGGAGAAGTGTCTCTTTTGGACGGAGATGGAGGACAAAATCGGTAATTTCGACAAATTTTTCCCGCCAAAAAACCGATTTTTTTGGACTCTGTCGAGACTCGGACCCGGAGTCGGAGTCGAACCGATTCCTAAGAGCGCCATCGAATCGGTCGCAAATGATTCGGTAATTAGCGAGAACCTGAGGGGTTTGGCCGGGAAAAGTTGACTATTTTAGAGGGAAGTATTTTGTGCCTCGGTGGGGACTAAAATGAAAGAAAGTGGAAAGAATGGGTGAGAAAAAGAGAATAAATACAGGGGAGAGCACGTGAGAGTTGCGTGAGGGAGTGGGGTTGAAGTGTTCATCCATGAGTTTTACTCATGTCCACGTCTTGCTTGTCCCTTGTCTCCATTCCAAATATCTGCTCTCCTCTCTCTGGTAACCGCCTTGCTCGTGCTCTCTAGTGGATCAAGGGGTTCTGCCACGTGGACACTAATGTTATATTGTAATTTTATTTTATTTTTGTTTTCAGACGTAAATATGAGAATCGAAGAAAATGAAAATTCAGTAGTTGAAAGTTTGAACCTACCTGTTAGATTCTTGTCAGTGTAAATGACAGATTGATGTCAGTGTCTCCTTTTGCCAAAGCCACAACTAATGTCTTCCTTTGGAAGAGCACCAGAGCTAAAAGCCATTTTCAATTTCAACTCCAACATCTTTCAATATGATTTCAGGCTTCAACAAGTCAAAAAGGTTCTTCGCACCAACATCTTAAACATGCATGTAAATGACTTATCATCAAATTCCAACAAATTATTAACCAAGGGTGTCACATATATATATATATATATGTTGAGATTGTTAATTGTCATTTTAAGGTTAAACATTTTTTCTTAACCTTGTTCATAATATTAACAAAAATGAGTAATGTTGGACATTTGAACTAATAAACACAAATTTATATTTGCTTATCAATACAACAAGGGTCAACAGCTAAAATATGTATACCTTTAATTAAGTTTGTTAAGTATCATTTTAAGCTTAAACATCTTTCGGCTAATCAATCTTGTTCATAATAATAACAAAATGAGTAATACTAGATATTTTAATTTTTGTCTCAACTTTTATCTTATTTTATCGATAGATTGAGGGTGAACCATTACAAGTAAAGCCCGAAAAGCAACTCCTACACTATAAGTAAAGGTTAACCCCACACTTGATTACTATATTAACAAATGTGAAGTTTTCCCCAATAGTTCGTAATTTTATCAAAAATAATAAAACCAATTCAATCCCCTTAATGAAGACTAACTAAATGTGTTTTAATCATTTGAACTATAAATAAACCATATTATAAGTTTAGATAATTGAATGCAAGTTAAGATACAAATTTGAATATCTAGTGTTGTATCACAAATAAGAAAGCCAATTAAGTCAAGGATTTAACATACCACCTCAAACCTTGAAAAATCTTTTTGGATAAGAAAACACTTACTGTATAAAAGAGAATGGTTTAATGAACAAAGCATAACTTGTAAAACTCGTTATCCTATCAATTTATTTGCTCATAGCTCATAACTCAGAGCTCATAATTTTTAGCTCATAGCTCGTAAAACTCATTAGCTCAGCAGTTCATATCTTACGGAGCTCGTTAGCTTGTAGCTCATAGGTTGTGGGAAAAATATTAATTTAATGCTTTTCCTACATAATTAGATAAGAAGAAGACAACTGACGAGTGTGCGTGATCAAATAACGGTGATTAAGTTTCAGATGTTATCTACTCACTATATATAATGAAAATTGGGCTGCACGTGCTACTTACTCGTGACATGCAGTTTGCACCCACTTCATGTGCTAGAGATTGAACATCAGGAAATTCTCATCCACTATCTCTAAGAGACTATTATATAAACAACCGAAATACTCATCTAATGAGATAACAAATTCATTTTGACTAACTACTTAGCACCTTTAATCTCCCATACAAATAGAATTCTAATTCGAGTGTGGGAGAGGTCAGAGGTTTTGAAATCGACATTCTATCTTAGATGTTAACATCTAGCATTACTATCACAAAAAATAACTGTAGAATTCTCGAAAATTTCGTAAGATATCCTATATTTTAATTATCATTTCCAATTGCTTTAGTTAAAACTTATAAATCATGGCTTTCTCGATTTCTTAAACAAATTACGTACAAATACATAAAATTGTTTAATTACAGTTTCAATAAAAAAATTTGTTTAATTACATAAAAAATAATCATTACAAATATTATTTTTTAATATATTAATAGATACTTAAATTATATTATTGAACAAATGCAGAATTCCATTAAATATATTTCTTTAATTCTGTACTACAAAATTATGTTAGACATTTAGCTCAAAATCGATTAAAAAAAATCCACAGTTATTGTTATTGTTATTATTATTACTACTACTACTTAGATTTTGAAATAATATTAATTCTCTTTTATTTGATGAAAATAAAAGATTTTTTAATTCTTTTATGAATTTAAAATATCAGAGGTGTATTTAATTTAGAATTTATAAAAAGTTTTAAAACGTTTTAAATGTTTTGATATATTCAATCCATATTTAAATAGATTCTATTGAAACCTAAGAACATCTCCAATGCAAGTATGAATTGTGAAAAAATGGAGTGCTACATAAGATAAATTGATAGAGGGTTAAAATTAACCTTTCAAATGTAAATTTCCCTAACTACTATCAAGTTGACATGACAAAAAGAAAAATAGAGGTTGTCAACCTCAATGTTTATTTCTAGAGAGTCTTCTATATAGCAATGTCAGCAATAAATGATTGAAATTTTTATAAAATAATATTTTATGATAATTTACTTCAATGATGTATTATTATTTAACTTTTTATCATTAAAATTAATAGAGTAACATTGAAGAGTTTTTTTAGACTTGAATATCTATAAATTCATATTTATGCTATATAGGATGCACATTTATTTGACATTGATGGTATGTTCATTTTTTTAAAAAGACAATCCACATTTACATTAGAGATGCTCTAAGTGCATTCAGTTTAGATTTATATAAAATCTAATAAAATTTATGTGCATTCAAAAAATATTTATTTAAAAGATACATTTGAATGGATTTTAAAATGATGAGTATTAAGAAAAAAGTTTATAACAAATTTTACAATTTTTTTCAACTCTAAATTGTATACACCTTTGGGCACATCTACTTGTGTCAAAGTGTTTATTGTATTTCCTATTAATTTTTATAATAGAGCTTTAAATTTCATAATGCGTATTTATAAATATATATAAAAAGTTTTTTTGTTGTGTTTTTAATTTTATCAGGATATATATCTCTCAATACCATGGAAGTATATTTTCATATCATCTGTATATTAATTAATATTAGCAGGTCTAATAGATCTTGATCTTACTATCATCTAGTATAACCTAATCATAAAAATACTCATTTAATTTGATAATATATTAAGTTGGATTTGTCTAGCATATGATATCTTAAAAAGATTTTTTTATCTTAATAATTTGTGTGAAATTACTTTGTCATTAGTCCTAAAAAAGTGAAATTACTTTGTCATCATAAAAAAAAAAAAAAAAATGTATTAGAATCAAGGTCATTAATGGTTTGACTTGCACTTGGACTTGATTTGTCCTCCTAGTTCGCGCTTAAAATTAAACTCAATCCAATTACTTTGTGATTCCATTATCTGACGGCCCTCGAAATGCTACGACACTTCCATCACCGTCGATCCCGTCCAATCACTAAAAACACATAAACTGAGGGTTCTGATTCGTTTTCTCCACCAGTCCACCTGGTCCCGCGTCCCCATTGTAATCCAAATCTGTTGCCGTGTCAAATCTTAATTGGATATGACACGTAATTTTCTTGTATGTTATTGGTACGTAGATCAAATCAAGTGCTCTTTAAAAATTCTCTTAGGATCAAACACAAACCGAAAATAGTTATTTCTTTTTCCAACCTTAACTAGAAGAAACCTTATGTGCTGTTCGAATTCATTTTTTAAATTAATTGTTCTTCTTTTTTTAAAAGTTAAAATAATAGATATAAAAAAAACATATTTTTTAAAGTGTGTCTGGCTAGCTTGTTGATTCAAGTAAAGTTATCCAATAAAATTTTTCAATAATAACATTTAGATTGGTTTTAAAAATAATCTTACAATTAATTTAATATTTTTATTGAATCTTATTTGATAATCTTACCTAAATTAGTAAGTAGCTAATGTTTTAAACAACTATTTTTTTGTTTAATTTAAAATAAATATTTATATTATTTCCTATTTTTGGATTGATTGTAAGAGTTATTATTGAAATCAATTCAAGGACTTGAATTGATTAGTAAAATTAGTGGTTAAATAAAATAGCTAAATCCCAAAATTAAATATCTTTAGGGCAATCTTCACTCTAATCTTATTCATATGCCACATTCAAAATTTTTATCTACACTAAGCAACACAAATAGAATTTTCTCCTTTCAAACTGACACCAATATTAATCAAACTTGATTTACCTACGCAAATCAAACACCACAAAAACCAAAATCATCAAATCAAATCCAACACAAGGTTAACACAACACAGCACACGCCAATCCAAAAATTGATATATGGAGACCTAATTATTAGATAATGATTACTAATCCAATCCCCTAATCTTACCAGCACCAAAAAAAGACAAAATCGTAAAACCACAAATCTCCACAAGGGCAAAACCGACATTTCCGCCCTATGCACCTCCAAGTCTTCTCCAAGTCTCTCTCTGCGTCTCTCTCAAAAAAAAAAAAAAACCAAAAAAAAAACCCTCAACACACACACGCACACACACACGCCTCTTCTCTCTTCAAAACCATCACATTCCTCTCTCTCTCACACATATTTTTTTATTTCCACATTTGCCCTCCACCACCACGACCCCACCACCATCTCCAAACCTCTCTTTTCGTGGCGCTCTCGTAATTTCCCCTCAGTTCCGCTCTCAATCGCACGCCCTTCTCTAATCTCTCCGGTGATCCCTAAACTGTTCCCGTCCGATTAGGGTTTCCAATTCCGTCACGTGCGTTTTATATTTCCATTGTTTTTTGCCTTCTCTTTTACTAAAAATCAAATCTTTAGGGTTTCGAGTCTCCGATTCGAACATTCTCCAAGTTAGGGTTTCGAAAATCTCAAAATTTTTCGTTTTCAAGTGTTCGATTTCGAAACAGAGTAGTGGTTTCGAGTCTCGAGTTCGAGAGAGTTAGGGTTTCTTGTTCTCGTTCGTGGTTGTTGATAGTGGAATCTGAAGTGATGACGAAGAGTTCGAGGCACAAATCGAGCAAACACAGCTCTCGAGACACGAGAGACTCGAGAGAGTATTCGGATTCGGAGAAAGATTCGAGTTTGAAGGAGAGGACCGGCGCTAGGGTTTCGAAGGACTCATCCGGCTCAGCAGAGAAGCGGAAGCTCGAATCCAAGGAAGGAGACTACGTGGACGACTACAACAACAATTCGTCTTCGAAGCGGAGGAAGGACAGAGGAGGAGGAGGAGGAGGAAGAGGAGGAGACGACGGCGTGAACGACAGGTGGAATGGCGGTGGAGGAGAGGAGGAGAGAGCCGTGGAAGGCTCGAGGAAGTCTAAGGGTTCGGGGGAGTCGAAGAGTAGTAGGAGGAGGGAGGAGAGTGATGGGGGGAAGCATAGAAAGGAGAGTGGTGAGAGGGAGAGGGAGAAGAAAGGGAGAAGTGAGAGATTTGTGGTTGAGACTGAGGATCATGGTCGCGGCAAGCAATCCGCCCTGATTGAAAAAACAACGGGTAAGCTAACTCATTTCGAGTGCCTTTGTATGTAGCCTAGTTGGCGAATGTGGATTTGGGTTTGTTATGGTTACTGGGCACGAGTTGATTGTAATTGATTTCGGGTGTGTTATGTAGTATAGTTGGCGAATGTGGGTTTGGGTTTGGTATGCTTAGTAGGCATGAGTTGAATGTAACTGATTTCGGGTGTGTTGTATGTAGTGTAGTGTAGGCAAAAATGTGGATTCGGTTGTGTTATGTTTAGTAGGCACGAGTTGATTGTAACTGATTCGGGTGTGTTGTATGTAGTGTAATGTAGGCAAAAATGTGGATTCAGGTTTGTTGTGTTTAGTAGGCACGAGTTGATTGTAATTGATTTCGTGCGTGTTGTATGTAGTGTAGTTGGCTATGTGGGATTCGGGTTTGTTATGATTAGTAGGTATGAGTTGATGGTAACTGATATCAGGTGTGTTGTATGTGGTGCAGTTGGTGAATGTGGATTCATTGTTATGATTTGCATGCATGATTGTGGTTCGAATTGATTTTGTTTTGTTTGGAGGGAATTTGTTTTCCGTGTTGTTTTTGTGGTAAATTGTAGTGGGGAGATTGAAATGGTGTAAGGCTTTATGATTGTTGATGTATGTGTGTGAAAGTAGGTGGTGTTTGTACTTTGTATGCTTGTTTTGTGTAGTTTCATATGGTGGATTTTTATAATATTGAGGAAAATTGGGTGTTAATGATTTGATATTTAGCAGAAAGTGTTAGTGATCATGAGGGATAGGAAATTTGTGGCTGTGTTTTTTATCTTTATTGCATTATGAATCAAGTTTATTTTGGTGTTGTGGTTACTCATTATCTGGTTCTTGTAATAAATAAAGGCACTGCCAGAATGTTATGTAATTGCTATTGATGAAGTGTGTAATTAAGTGTTTGTTTGATGAATTGTGATTTTTTCTTTTTGGTTTTTGTTAATTGATGTGGCTACTTGTTGCCAAATGGAGGGAGAATTTAATATCTTGGATGTGGATTCTTGAATGGATTGGATATATCAGTCGCATTAGGACACATTTATTTAAGTATGATTTGATTTAGTAAAGAGTAATTGGTTTAACTGATGTGTCAGCTTTAACACCATAAATATGCACTAAAAAATATCATCTATGGAAGTTTGAGAAATTTAATACTGTTTTTTAGAGCAATTGAATTTTTTAAAGAAAAGGAAATAGTGCAGAAGTTTTATGACAATTGAGTTTGTACTACTCTTCCTCTTCCTCCCTCTTTCTCTGTCTGTTCTTAATGCCTATTTATCTTTCATATACAGAATGACAATGTGTTTATTTAAACATATACCTGTAGTTTTCTTTGTAATTTTCTTTTTGGAATTTTAGTGCGTTTATATACTACTGAGACTGTTTTCTGTATGAATAAGATGATTATTACCCTATGAATCTTTGTGATGATTAGCATTGTCTTAATTTTCCAAGGATCAGGTTTGTTCATTCTCATCATTTCTGTATCTTATGAAAACAAATGTTCTCCTTTTGTAGTTTTTGTTTTATCCCTTGTTATAGATTTATGTTTAGTCATCGTACTTGTAGATTCTTGGCTTGCATTATACTGCTTATCTGGTTGTATTTTGTGTCCTTGTACATGCATCTAGACCTTATGTAGTCAAGTTATGAAGGTGGGATTAAATATGCTTTATCTTTCATAGAAGTGGATATTTAATCAATTTTTCTGCAGAAGCAAGGTTTATGAGGTTATTTACTTATTCCATGTCTTGTTACAGAGTTGAATGCCCAGGATCTGTTGCCTAGTCCTGAATCAGAGAACCAGATTGAGAGGCGAGTTCGGAGAAAAAGAGATGGTTCTGGTGATGGGGATAAACATGAGGTTGATATTGTAGACAACAATGATAGACGGAGGGATGATTTTGCCAATGATGTAAGACTGAAAGATGAGAAACATAAGGATGAGAGATATAGAGATAAATATCGTGAAGATGTGGACAGGGATGGTAGGCACCGAGATGATAAGCAGAGAGATGAGCACTCCACAAGGGATCATGCTAATAGTCGGTCTGATGATAAGCATTTAAGGGATGAAAAGGATGCTGCAGAAAGTAGACAGAAGAAAACCAAGGCTCAGGACAGTGACCGTGATCGGGAGCGTGAATATGACCATGATCATGACCACGAGCATGACTTTGATTCTGGACGTGATCGTGACCGTGATCGATACCGTGAGCGTGACAGAGACCGTGATTATGATCATGACCGTAGTCGTGACCGTGAACGCATTCGTGATCATGATGGAGATCGCGATTTCGATCGAGAGCGAAATAGGGATATGGAGCGAGAGAGGGATCGTGATCGCCGTGACCGGGACAGAGACAGAGAGAGGGAAAGAGAAAGGGATAGAGAACGAGAACGAAACCGCGATCGCGATCTTGACCATGATCGTGACCGAGATCTTGACCATGATGGGTTACACCACGATGACAGGAGTGTCAGATATAAAGATGGCAGAGGAAAAAAGAGGTCTCCTGATGAACGTGATGATTACAGCGATACTAAATCTAGAGGTATCAAAGGGCACCATCCTGACATGGAAAATAAGTCTTTGAGCAGTAGTAGAGTTGAGTCAGATGCAGAGAGGGGAAGGTCTCAATCACGTCAAGCCTATGTGGATTCCACTATAAGTAATAGACGGAGGACCTCTCCCAGCCCAAGTTCACATGGTGGCACTGATGATTTCAGGTACCCTATTATATTCTTGGATTCTTTCTAATTGAACAATTCGGCTTAACAGTCAATAACATGCCTCTGGGTGATCTCACTTCCTGGATAGCGTACTTGTTAGTTTTCTTATTGGTAAGCATGTGTGAACTATTTAGAATTTAGCTAGGTTACTGGGTTTTTTCAGATTTTTTTTTCTTTTGTTTTCATGTGAGTTTTTTGAATGCCGTCATTCAACTTTTATGATGGAATGTGCCATGGTAAGTCGGCGCTTGCAGATATGTAATTCACATTTCTTCGTTTGTCTTTTTTTATTTTTTGGGGTGTTTTCAAAATTGATTGTGAATTGTGACAACATTTCTTTTGTGTTACAGACATTCAAAGCAGGATGATAAGTACCGAGATTCTGCAACAGAACAGAGGTCAAAAGCAGTTTCCTCAAGGGAGGTATCTGGTTTTTCTGGAGGAACAGAAAGGGGTTCAAAGTATAGATCTTCAGAGAGATCCAACAAAATGGATGAGGGCCATATGGGGGAGTTGACAGTTGAGAGGTCTTTAAGTTCAAAAGCTTCACCCATGGGCTTGATGGAAAGATCTCCTTCTTCAACTAGTCTTGATCGTAGATACATAAACAGAGCTGGTATTAGGCGGAGTCTTGATGTTGAAGAAACAGGACGTAGGGGCAGTGTAGGTCCTAGAGAATTGTCTACGACTGATGACAGGCCGAGTCGTGATTTACCTTTAGAGAAGCCTCTGGTGGATGATTCCTCCCAAATGGATCTACTATATTATAACAGAACTAGTCAGGGTAGTTCGTCTTCCTCATTACCTCCACCTCCTGCTTTCAGGGCTGGAATGGGGAGCCCTTCTTTTATGGGTTCACTTGACGAAGATGGTAGAGGTAACCTTAGTGCTCGTTACCGGAGGAGTGGTGATCCCAATATGGGAAGAGGGCAAGGAAATGCATGGAGGGGCCCCCCTAACTGGCCCTCACCAAATGGCTTCATTCCTTTCCAACACGGGCCACCTCATGGAGGTTTTCAAGCAATGATGCCACAATTTCCTTCTCCGTCTGTGTTTGCTGTTAGACCTTCAATGGAACTTAATCATTCTGGTATCCCTTATCATATCCCTGATGCTGACAGGTTTTCTGGCCATTTGCGCCCTCTTGGTTGGCAGAATATGATGGATGGGTCTGGCCCTTCTCACTTGCATGGATGGGATGGAAATAATGGTGCTTTTAGGGATGAACCACATATGTATGGTGGATCTGACTGGGACCAGAATAGGCATATGATGAATGGACGGGGATGGGAGACAAGTTCTGACATGTGGAAAGGAGAAAATGGTGATGCAAATATGGACTTGCCTTCAATGTCTCAGAAGGAGGATCTTCCTGCACAGGCACCTTCTGATGATGGTTTGACTGGGAAAGTAGGTCAACAGGTGGAAAATAATCATGGGGGTCCGACAAAAAGCGATGAACCAAGATCCATCAGCTCTCCTGCAAAAGATTCTTCAAAACTTCCACCCAAAACTGCACATGAGAAAACATCTGATCCTTCTAAAAGATCGAGTGAGGATGATGTTGCGCACCGTCGCCGTGTTTATCTATCTAAGCTTGACATTTCTGCAGAACTCGCTGGAGAAGAGTTGTACAGCCAGTGTATGAGCTTACTTGGCACATATAAGGCTGTTACTCTCGAGACCGACTCTACTGTGATCGTAAATTTGAAGGTAGACAATCTGAGGCAGCTCTCTTCTCACCCTTTAAACACACATGTTTGTTTGTTTGTAATACTCCTTGTGGTCTCTGTGATATAATTTTCCTCCTATTTTATTGTGGCAGGATGGTGGAAGAGCAATTCCAAAAAGTTCAAAAACCTTGTTAAGTCCTCCATTTTTTCCTGCAGCTAATGATTCTGTTTTTCAGGTAACTATATGACGAACAGAGATTGCACGTGTACATGTAACTATGCATTTAAGTAGTCTATGTTTAAATGTTTGTGATCAGCAGCCTGTTTAAGGTCTGCAAATGATCTGAGGATGTTTTCAAATAACACAACAACATAATTTTACAGCCATTTGAAAAGGCTAATTTTTTTTTTCTTTCTAAATTCATTGTTTGTTTAAACTTATGTTGGAAATTTCTTGTGGTGGTAATTTTTTGAAGGAACCTTTTTCTGGAGTCAGTTGATGCTAAGTGTTATTTAAATGGCAAATAGATTTCTTGTACTACTTGAGTTGAAGCTGTATAACAACAGCTTTGCCTAATGTGTCATTATCTTCAGGTATCAGCACTAATTATGCATTTTCACTTGTTAGTTGACAATGAGATTGTACATGTTTAAAACTAGCAATAATATCCTTTCAACATTGCAACTGTGCTTTTCCTTCATCGTCTCTCTCTCTCTCTCTCTCTCACTTGGTTTGGGGTGGTCAGGTAAGCAAGGGGGTTGGAGTAGTCTTTGTGGTTTCATCCGAAGGCTTGACTGGCTGCAATTAATGCCTTTTTTAATCATGAACTAGTATTATTTGCTGTTATCACAAAATACTTTTGAGGATATCTTGTCCTCTTCTGGGCCGATTTCCATTTGTCCCTATTGTAGTATTGTTGTAATTCAATGTGTTTCAATATCAACTTTCATGAATATATAGGAGCTCAGGTTCTGCCAATTTTATTTCATTGAAGTTGAGGAAACTTTTAATATTGAATTCAGTCTATTCGCCTGTTTACTGACATTTGATTCTTGATTTGCAGAGAGCCATGAACTACTACAAGAAACAAAGCATTCAGATGAGTGGACTCATTAATGGTGGGAAAATAGATTTCATTTCAAAATCCAATGATGGGAAAGACGAGCAGGGCTCACTTTTTAATGCGGACAAAGCGGAGGAGGGGTTGGTCTTGACTAAGGATACGGAAATGGAAGATGCTCCAACGTCAACTCCTATTCACCAGAAACCTGAAGCTGTTCCACATGATGATGATGTGCACGAGATATCAGATGAGAAAGTTTCAGCCCCTGGTCCTTTTGTGCAGGATGACACTCATATTCCTTCGCAAAATGAGGAGGCAACTAATCAACATTCTCCTCCAAAGAGTCCAGCGGAACCTGTACTTGTTTTTAATGGGGATAAGATGGATGGTGAGGAGACTTCTGAGCAGTTGATCACTAAAGGTGCAGATGAACATCACTCCCTGACTCCTGATAATGCTCCACATGCTGCCACCATTTTGCCTGCTGCTGGTGACAAAATGGATGAGGAGGAGAAAAGCAAGAACAAAAGCAACGATTCTGTCTCTCCTCTGGAGGAGAAGCAGGGTTTAGGTGATGCAATTAATGGTCCTTTATTTTTGTCAGATGGTTCACCAAAAATATCTGAGGCAATGATGCCTGGATCAAATGAGTCTGAGTCGGTAATTTTAAATCGGATACATCATTCTCCTGAAAGTACACATTGAGACAATTTCTATTACTGTGTTTTCTTAATGCATTTTTGGTTATCTTTGCGTTTTCATTTTTATGATTGTCTTGCCTTTTCAATTATGAGGAAATAAAAGAAAATCTGCTCGTTGGGTGCCTGCATTAGGGCTCTCCAGATTCTCATCATATTATACGTGTCCTGTTCTTCGCTCAACTTTATGCTTATTTGCATGAACTTTAGTTGCAGTGTTCATTTTGCTTGATGGTCTCCAAATGGCTTCCATCTCTGGAAGGACTCAGGTAACTTTATTTAACATAAGCATATTCATACACATTCACTCTGATTTGATAGTATAGTTTTAGAGCAATTGATATCTGGAGCGTATCCTTGAGCATTTTGAATTTTCTAGTTCATACGGTTCAAAAATAGTTCTGAATTTATAACCCAGAGAAGAGGTTGAGGATGCATGGACCGTTTCTGCTGTTTAGATATAGACAGTTTGATTTGCATGATTTAAGATATGAATTTTGGTTTTGATTAAATGGTAATTACTTGTGTGTTTTCACAATGCTAAGTTTCATTGTTGTAATATTGGTTGGACCTAATGTTTTTGAAAGAAGGGGGAAATTTAATGTCAGGGTTGGGGATTGTCAGGTTCATTTTGGTGCCTAATTTTTATTATTATTATTTTTATAAAGAAAAAAAATTAATATAATATTTGTTTGTTGTTATAGTGAAAACGTTAATCAAATGTTTTTGAAAAGATTGTTACCGTCCTGCCATTTTACTCGTGATATGTTATTGGCCACGTATCAATGGCAAGGGGTGCTTTGTATTGTATGTCACGATTTAAATACAAATAAAAATTGTTGTTAAATGTTTATGTAAAAGGAATGTGATCCCAAGATCAATTGTAAGAGGTTTCATCAAATTAATTGGATATTAATGGGCGGAAGAAGCAATGCTTCGAAAGGGGTCTCTATAAAAGCAGCAGAAATTGTGATCGACTTTGATTAATTTTAAAAAAATTAAAAAAATTAAAAAACATATAGTTGGGCTCGTGTCAAATAAAGTAAGGTTTTTAGGGAAAAACATAAAAGACAATACGATTTGGTAAATAATATGATTTGATCTCACAAACTACAAAAATGTAAAATAAGTATGAAAATCATACTAAAAACTATTTTTATTTATTTTGTGGGAGATCTGAGCCTGATATTGAGGTATTTTATTTCTTTTATAGTTTGACTACTTTAATCAATAATTAATCTTACCTATTAATTGGAGTTGTTGGATTAATTATAAAGGTAGTTATTGATGTCAATCTAAAGTCTTTAATTGATGGATGATATTAGTGATTAAGGTAGTTAAATCTTTTTTTATATAATAATATAAACACGGTTAAAATATATTAATATTAATTTATAATTTTTTTCTAACTAATAATCAGTATCTAACGTTAACTAACTCTTGATTCGAAAAAAAAAAAAAAAGTTAACTAACTCTCAATAACAAAATATACAGTCATCTTTACAAAATACGGGTAACTATAAAATACAAACAACTCTTTGAGTTTTATAGAACTTTGAAAATACTTTTGACTCGAGTTTTCTGGTCGGCGCAGCGGCACAACTAGCTTGCCGGCTGCTTATCAATGTAGGGCAAGTTCAAACTCTAGGAGCCACAGAAATTTGGTCAAAATATGGGTTTACTTCTGGATCTGGGAGCATATTGGTGAACCGCACATTAAAATTCATTTCAACTTAATTTAGATAGACATCTGACATAAACCAACTTAATTCTGATAGATATCTGACATGGTATCAATGCAGTAGGGGAAAAAAAATATTACTTCTTACTCTCAAAAACAGTTATGGCGTAGATGCTAACTCGATTTGAGCTATGGCCTAAGATTACAATAAAACATTGAGAGGGTAAGAGATTTGTTAAAATTACCCACTGGAAAACTGTCCACGCTTGGTATGAAAAATTAGTAACGTGGGAAGTAGGAAGCACGAACAACGATATAAAGCCGCATCAACAAATGTAGACCAATCGTTTGGCACCTCAAACAAAATAAGTTATCACAATCCAGTTGTCACAGTCAAAAAGGCACCACTATTTGTTGTAAAACCCGGAAGTTTGAAATATAAAAAAAATAATAATAAATGAAAACTAGAGTCGAAACGAAAATATGATACCAATCGAATCCAATATAAATCGACAGATAATCTCATAACACTATCACATCCACATAAACCAAATGAATACAGTATCTTTCAAGAAACCATTTGTTTTCAATGAAGCCAGGGCTTTCAACACGAAACATCAGTCTCACCATTCCCTTTCATCAATCTAAAAGCATAAAAATCAGCGAGATCAATCATCAAAAATCAAATCAAAGCCGTCAATCAATCAGGAGAACTAATATAATAGGAGAGACGAATAAGAAATCATCCAAGAACACAAGCATTTGAACATGAAAAATAAAATAGTAATAATAATCTCTCGACCAATGTTGGTCGGGAACATTATAGTCTCGAAACACACGATAAATAAACGTTTACCAGTTCTTTGTAAAATAAAAACACCTAAAATCATCAAAAAAGGGTGACTAATCCCCCCCATTTTTTCACTACAGACCATGATATGATATGGCGACCATATTGTTAAAACAGAATAAACAAAAATAGAGCTCAGCAGCTGCACAATCTCACCCTTAAAACAATTGAATGCGCGATGCCCCAAAACGCCGATCCGATGAATCATCAACTGCTTTATACTTCAAAACAAAAAACTGCTTTATAGTTTGTCTTCATATTCTGATAGTGGTGTCATCTGCTCCTTCAAGCCCTTCCTCTTCCTGATATCGGCAACGAGCGTAGCTGCCTGTGACCCGGCTTCCAATGGATCAGATGACATCATGTCCCAGTGATCAAACACACATTGTGGGAAGGCCTGTCCAGAGGTTGCAGCTCTCAAGGTACTAGAGAATCCAAAGGACTCAAGGACAGGGAGGTATGCCTTGATGTTGTAGAGTGGGGTACCCGGCCTCTGAATTTCCTCGAACACATGACCACGTTTCTGATTCAGAACACTGTAGATACCACCAAGAGCCTGCTCAGGAGCCTGGATTTCGACAAGGTAGACTGGCTCCTGAAGCCTGGGTTTGGCAGTCAGCTGTGAAGCGTAAATGACCCTCCTAGCGGTTGGAATGATCTGACCTCCTCCTCTGTGGATGGCATCAGCGTGAAGAACCACGTCACACACCTCAAAGCAGATACCTCTCATGTTCTCTTCAGCGAGTGCACCTTCCTTCGATGCCCATTGGAACCCAGCAACAACAGAATCCTTGATTTCATTCAAGTACTGAACTCCCTTACACATATCGACAACCATGTTGGGGCCAGTGGTCTCAGGTCCGAAACACCAGATTTTCTTGGCAAGATCCTTGTCCCAGCCGAATTCTTCAGAAAGGATCTTGGCACGAGCTTTAGGGTCATCCCTTGGTCCGATTCGGCCTTCATCGATAGCCTCAGGCAGACCTTCCTCCATCGGTCTGGCTTCCATGTAGAGACGGTTGTGCTTGTTGGGAGATTTGCTCATAACAGTACGGCTGGATTTCTCAAGGACAGTCTCACGGAAAGACACAACAGGATCTGATTTGACGATCTCAGCACCACCCATGAAATCCTCTTGCAAATCCTTCAAACAGATCTCGAGGTGGAGTTCTCCAGCTCCAGCAATAATGTGCTCTCCAGATTCTTCGATGGTACAGACAACCATAGGATCTGACTTGGCCAAACGTTTGAGACCTTCAACGAGTTTGGGAAGATCAGATGCAACCTTGCATTGAACAGCGACACGAACGACGGGTGAGACAGAGAACTTCATAGCTCTAATAGGATGAGCATCGACTTCCTTCTCATTGGTCAATGTAGCATTCTTGGTAATGTACTGATCCAAACCAACCATAGCCACAGTATTACCACAGGGCACATCCTCAACGGTTTCCTGCTTCTTGCCCATCCAAATAACAGTCCTCTGTACACTCTTCACATACAAATCTTTCTTCTCACCAGGTACGTAGTTTGGACCCATGATCCTGACCTTCAAACCAGTAGACACCTTGCCAGAGAATACACGACCAAATGCAAAAAATCTACCTTTATCAGATGCAGGAATCATCTTAGAAACATAAAGCATGAGAGGGCCATCAGGATCACAGTTTCTAATAGCATTAGCATATTGATCATCAAGGGGACCCTCGTACAAGTTCTCCACACGGTACTTCTGTGCCTTTGCTGGAGAGGGAAGGTGAAAGACCATCATTTCCAGAAGAGCACTACTTGCTGGGAGCCAGGTCTGCATCACCCTCTTCATCAATGCCTTACCCATCAAATCTTTCTCTTCGGATTTCATGGTAACACCGAGCTTTTGCAACATAGGCCACAACTTGTCTTTTTGATCATTCATACAGGTGTTAATAATCTGCTTGATTGGTTCATAGCAAAACTGGACGAAACCACGCTTGCAAGTAGGGGAACCAGTGTTCTTGCTGGTCCACTTCTTAGTTGCTGGATCAAAGAAGTTCTCACCCCAAAGCCTCTCCATCATCTTACTTTCATCGACTCCGAACTTGGAGGCATACATCATAGCAAAGTTGGTCAGGGTAAATGCCCAACCGTGCAAACCAGCAGAGAAAGCAACCGTTCCCTTTTCTGGATACACCTGAACATCACCAAGTAGAGGATCTTCATAGGTAGCCATAATGACATTAGCGTTCTCAATCACTCTCTGGAAAGTCTGGTAAGCCTCCTCTCCATCAACTTGGAGTTCAAGGAAGCACCTGTCCATCTTGTTGACAGTCAGTACTGGCCTAATCCTTTCACCCAAGGCTTGTCTAAGCACGGTTTCTGTTTGCACACAAACTCCTTCCACACAGTCGACAACCACAAGGGCACCATCAGTAATACGGAGAGCAGCTGTCACCTCAGAAGAGAAGTCAACGTGGCCGGGTGAATCAATAAGATTGATCAGGTACTCATTCCCATTTCGCTCTCCTTTGTAGTTCTTTAAAGCCTCATCACTCATCTCATAGAAGAGAGAGATACCAGTAGACTTGATTGTGATACCACGCTCGGCCTCATCAGCACGTGTATCCGTCATACGGACATCACCAGCAACTTCTTGGGCAATGATACCAGCAGCAGCCACAAGAGAATCGGTAAGGGTAGACTTCCCTGCAAGAGAAAATGTCTGTTAGCACTTCTTAGTCAACATAAAAATAAGCAACACCACATGATCAAATTTCATCATTCTTGTCTATCAACACCACTCTAAAGAAAACAGTGAGTCTAAACATACAAGACAGACACTGTGAAAACAATTTTCCATTAAAGCTTGATGAGGCACAGTTGCCCTCCACCACACATGATTAATTACATTAGCTTTCATAAAGCATTAGATGACAGAAATTAACAAATAATATTTGAGGGACGGCCGGTACTACAAATCATTGGAAATCATTACAACAGCTCAGTTAACACAGTGGTGTACAACATTAACTCTTATCGGCACAGTACCTACATATGACAGCCGAAAATTACAATTTTCCCATAAAATCCTAACAGTAACTGACACATAGCTACGAAGCAGAAATCCATAATAGATTAGCTCAAAATTATCAACTGCAGAAGAGTACATACCATGATCGACATGAGCAATCACAGACATGTTACGGATATTATTCTTCCTGTCCATGATTGTACGAAGCTCCTCCGCTGTAAACTTCACCTGTGACACAATTAAACAAATTTCGACATTAACACAAGCCAATAAAACACAAAACTTGCACCAAAACAAAATAAACAAAAAATGAAGCCAGACACATACCATCTTGAATAGTTGTTATGATAACCTCAACACCTGCCCAATCAAATCACAAATCCGTCAGATTTCACCTCTCAAGTCCCACACAACAAACACATAATCATAATAATCGTAATTATTCCTCTGATCCTCATAAAAAACTAAAATTCAACAATTCACACATATATTCATACAAAACACAACAAAATCAAATCTTCTACAAGAAAAACAAAAATCGACACATTCAAACTCGATCAGATTCACCGACATGACATAGAGAGACAAAATTCTCACATAAATCGAATCTCTAACGAGAAAAAACAAAAATCGATACAAAAAAACTCGATCAGATTCACCGACTCTAACATTAAACACAACTACTTACTTGAAAACACAAAATTCTAATAAACTAATAATTGAAACAGCTAAAAAAAAACATATAAACTACACAAATCAACCAAAAACAAACACAAAAACAGATTCAAACTCTAAAACTCAACCGATCACACAAAAAAAAAAAGAAAAAAAAACCCCTCACAAACAAACGATACAAACAGCTAAAAACAACATATAAACAGATTCGAAATAGAAAATACCAATCAATTACGCAAAAACTGAATCGGATCGAGTCCAAATTAATCGATCGATGAATTGAAACAGAAAAAAAGATCAACCAGTCAAATCAAACGACTGAAAACACTTACAGATCTCAATTTCGATCAGGACAGTTACAGATCTCAATCAAACAATCAAGAAAGAGAATCGAGAGGGAGAGAGTACCTTTGCGCGAAAAGTGTTTTAGAGAGAGAGGGCTCTGATTTAGTGGTCTTAGAGAGCACTCGAAAGGTGAGGCGAATAAAGAGGAGTATTTATATGCAAGTATCAGATGCGGTATCTATAGAAGGGAAAACCCTAGAACTAGGGTTTTCTATTGGGGCTGGGTTTTGGGCTTCTGATCTTATGGGCCGGGTTTTTGGATTCGGGTGACATTTTTCGTGGGGCCTTTGAATATCCATCAGGAAATATGCTGTTTCGTATGTCTGATGTGGCAAGATGAAGGAATGTGTCTCTCCCACATTTCTGTGTGGGTGGATCCCTCCCAATTGGGAGTCGTTCTTTGGGTTACATCAATAGTATTCTATCTCGGTTGGTCCCGGTTATTCCCTGGGTCAATCCCAGATACAATTCTTGTACTAAAAAAAAAAAGATGAAGGAATGCGAAAGGGTAGATTGATTTATCGTAAATTAGGAATTAAATTTGAGTGATGATAGATTTCTCAAATTTTCTTTGTTCAAATGATATATTATGTGATTTGTCTAATATCTTAAAATCATAAGATGATGTGATGATTAATATGATGTTGACAATCTATATGCATGAATTTAGATATAAATTTTGAAAATTTTAACATTATTCATTAAATTTTTCATAATAGGAAATTTGGTTTTATTTAAGAAATTAAAGTCCTTTTTTCATCCAAATTAGTAGATACAGCGCCCCCCAGACTTCTTATTTTTATAATTAAATTACACATACATACACTAACTTGCTTGGATGAATAACAATTAGCAAACATAAAAAATGTGATAAATCACTTATATACACATACGCACACTCAAATATAAATAAGTAAGAATTAGCAGACATAATCATTTGATAAGTAAATTAGGTGATTCCTATGAATAGAGACGGAACTAGACCGATGATGTTGGGAGGGGCTAAATTAATAGTCTAAGAAACTATTTATAATATGGATGGATTTTGAATCAATCGTTTCACCGGAATGAGTAAATTGATTTTTTACAATTAAGCCAATGAATTAGTCTAACATTAGCCCAAACAAATCCAAGTAAGAATATTCGAACAAGTTGAAATATCTAAACTCAAATTGCTAAAACAACTTGAATGTAACCTAAGTAATCCTAGAATCTCTAATAAAAAAGCTGAAAAATAAAGATAAGTTATGTGACAAATCTGTCGGATTTTATTGATTTTCAAGCCAATAACCATGACATACATCCAAAACAAATCCACAACTAATTTTAACTTTCCTAAGAAACATAACTTTCTTTGAGAATAAATACTAAAACAAAACAAATTTTAAATTAACAAAAAGAAAAATATTAAGTTAAATAGGAAATGATATAACTAATTTTAATTAAATAAAATAACTAACTAAATTAATTTAATCCTAAAATAATAAAAATCCTAAATTAATTAAAACTCTAATGCTAATTCTTATCTGTATATTGATGGAGTAGCACATGCGGATTTTTATAGGAAAATGATAATCTCCATTTTAGCCTTGGTTGATTTTGGTCATTGTTAATGTATCATAATAGTTGGGTTCTTAATCATCGATTTAAGCTTTTAAGTTTGATGATAACTAACAAAATATCAGAGTTTTGAGGTATTTAGTTAAAACTCTCTTTCTTCTTTATCTATTATCTTATTGCATATGCTATATGGTTGTTATATGGTAGGAAATATTTAGCATGTGTCCGACATTTATTATCTATCCACGTTACACGTGAGGGATTTGTGTTAACATATCAGAACTTAAAGTTTTAAATATTATAATTAAGTCATTTCTTATCAGTTTAAATATTTGGTTGTGATGGTAACCAATATCACATTCTTAAACTTGTAGAATTTATACTTTTATATTTACATGATTTTTCTTTTTAAAATAGCAGTAATGGAACATAAATTTTCAGCTTACTACCAAAAACATAAATTGAATTTTTTTAGCACCATCACATTGGTGTTCATAAATTATAATTTGCAAACAAAAACCCTTTTTTTATTTTTTTGGGTTTTGTTTTGGAAGCACAAAAATTAACCATTTTTCGTTGTGTTGAAATTGCTACAACAGCAAATGGCCATCAATCCATAACTTTCTTCCATTGGTTCTAAGTTATTTATAATGAATTATGGAACTCTTAAGATTTGGCTAATTTTAAGACAGGATTTGAATGGAAAATCCAATGAAGTTAAAACCACATATAATGGATATATTCATGATACATATACGTTACAGATTCTACTACTTCTGCGATCAATCTCTCCGCTAAAAACACACGCACACGATAGCTGTAACACCCCTGAAATGCGTCGAGTCCATTCAAAATTAAGACCCAATTCCATTTATTTGAGATGTTACCATTTAGATTACAAAAATGTAATTGGGCAGATTTTTCATTAAAAAAAAATAATGAGGCTTCTAAAGCCCATTAGTGAAAATTAAAATGGAACAACCCAACTTTCTGGGTTAACTAAAGCCCAATCGTGTTCCCCAAAGCCCAAACTAATGTGGGTCAAAGAGGAAACACTGAAGAGTGTTGATATTTACACGCCTTTAAAACTGTGTGTACACCCTTTTAGTAAGTTCACGTTAATGAGTCATAATTATAATTTATAATTTTTTTTAAAACAATCTTTAATGAGGTTTGTATTCAAAAAGGGTATACATACAACTTTAGTGGGGGTGCAAATATGGTTACTCAATAGGCAACTTATTGAGGTTAACTGAAGTATTTATTTATTTATTTATTTTGAAGTATATTTATGTATTTCAAATATTATATAATAGACTAGTTGCTTATATTAGGCTTCTTTTTTCTCCTTTCAAGGGTTGCTAATATTGCTAGATTAGATTAAAAGCGAGTTATTTCTTATTAGGAGTCTTTACACTAGCTGCCCATGTTTAAAACCATAGTTATGATAATTTGGTCTCTTATTAAGATAATTATGCTCTAAGACTTAGATTTTAGGTCTCAACTCTCAACAAACTTCTTATTCAAGTTTGATACAATTTATTCAACAACAAATAATGAATGTATAATTCAAAAAGTTTGAATACATGTTCAAGAATAAATCATATATACAACAATATGAACAAATAAGGATTTCTTGATACACCAACATACCACTTAGTCATGGCCTAAAATGGAGCCAACATGTATAGCCAAAGCATCCAAAGCAACATCAACAACACCATCAAATTCATTTTTACATTGTATCAAACACCATCACATTAACAACTGCTCGCATGCATTCACGTTCTTATGATCCAGTCTCGAATATGTGAACATACATAAAGTTATTTATTTATTTAATAAAGAACATACTTTAAGGTATTAACACCAACATCAGTTTTATTTTTTTTATTTTTTGGGAGGGGGGGGTGGGGGGAAGAACATACATACAGGTATTAACACGAACACCAAGTGGAGATGAAAATTAATTTCGGAAAAAAAAAAAGTAGAGATGAAAATGACATAATTCCTACCACCAATATTAACACCCAGACTAAAAGTTAAGAGTACCTGCAAATGACATCCATGCTAAAAGTTAGAGTAAGTACATGTGCATGCATTGATATATTTTCCAAGTAGAATACATGTATCCAGTATTAGTTATTTTGTGAAAAATAACATATATTTTCCTGTGAATGGATTCCCAATTAGTTATAGATGTCTGGTTTTAAACAAGTAAAACCAGATGACAATTACGATTAAAAAAAAAATGCCAGATGGACAAATAACTAAAATTGTCTGTCGTTTTGTTCGGGTTGCAATTAGTTCCTGAGGGACAATTGGGAAGGGTAGGAAATCATTTGACTGTTAAGAGTGAATAAAACGAACATATCATGTTATAGATGATGTCGTTGGTTTGTAGAAGAAAAACTAGGAAACTAAGGGCGTGTGTTGTGTAATTATAAACTCGAAAGTAACATTGTTGAACAAAGATTTAAAAATCTAACTGTTGTGAACAAAATTAACCATTTGACATAACGTTAATTATTAAAAAAGACATTGTAGTTGGTAAGTGAATAATTTCGACGTTAGCTCATGTCATATATCCATTTTTCTTAATTTTTAACAATTTCATAAGTTAACTAATGTCGAATTTGATAACTATTTCAATGTTAATCTTAACAAGTTAACGTAACGTTAATTGTTAAGAAAGACATTGTAATTGTTAAGTAAACAACTTTGATATTACAGCAAAATATTAATAATAAATAAAAATTAATATTATATTTTATAATAAAATATAATATTTATATATTAGTTTGATTATAAAATAATATATTAATTTAATGATAAAATATTAATAGTAAATAAAAATTATTATAATATGAATATTATATTATATTTTATAATAAAATACTGTATTTGCATATTATTTAATTAATATTTTAATATTATTTAATATAAAAATAATATATTAATCTGTAGAAATTGGTTGCTACAAGTCTCACTTTTCACTTAGGTTGCCAGTTGGTAGCCATAAGGTACAAACAACGTTGTTTGAGCCAATCCCGGTGAATTAAATGGTGAACTGTAGGCTGATAATTGAGTTGCCTTTTGATTCTTTTCTCCTCGTGTTTTGTTTAGGGGCCGACATGTGGTCATTTGGCAGAACGGATCTGGAGTTGGCTCGTACCTTTTTTCACGTACCCACCAATGCAAATGGAGGTATACGTTGGCATAGCATGCGCTGCCATAAAAGGATAAATATTGAAAGTGATTTTCTTCCCCTCTCTATTAGAAATAATACCATATTTTCATTGGAATTTCTCTGTTTAGTTTCATTAAATTAATAAAATCAATACTATTTTCAACAAAATAAATGAAAGATAAAAATAATTTAAACATCTTAATTATCTATTGGTAATTTTGATCTTTCAAATTTAGATTAAAATAATTCACAAATTAACGGTTGATTAAATTAAAAAATAATACAATTTATAAAACAAAATTTTCAAAAAAAATATAATAATAGAGTGTAAAATTTCAATGAAAAATTAAGAATTCATTAATTCATCTCAGGAAAATATAAATACATTATTAGATGGATGAAAATAAGAATAAAAGGTTAAAATGTATACATACATACACATATATAGTTATAAAAAATTAAAAAATTGATACTATATATTAAATTTTTATTTTTTAAGAATAATTTGATGCCCCAACTGAACTAACGTGGGATCCGCGTCTAGATTTATGTGCCAGTCTTGGCATTAATGTTGCTCGGCTCAAACGATGAGCAAGTACGCCTGCTATATTTTCCTTGTAGAATACAAGTACACTGAACACGAAACCACCCGTGTGTGAAAGCCAGCGAGGAAGAAAGATTTGATGATGTTGTTGATGTTACTTTGGATGCTTTGGCAAGACATGTTGGCTCCATTTTAGGCCATGACTAAGTTGTATGTTGGTGTATCAAGAAATCCTTATTTGTTCACGTTGTTGTATAATTAATTTATTTTTGAACATCTATTCAAAGTTTTTTAATGTATAAAAACATTCATCATTTGTTGTTGAATAAATTGTATCAAACTTGAGTAAGTAGTTTGTTGATACCTTGTAAGAGTTGAAGTAGAGTACAGTATGAGAAGATTAAAATATAAGCTTTTGAGCATAATTATCTTAATAAGAGACCGAATTATCATAACTATGGTTTTAAACGTGGGCAGCTAGTGTAAGAACTCCTAATAAGAAATAACTTGCTTTTAATCTAATATAGCAAATGAGCAACCCTTGGAAGGAGAACAAAGAAGTCTAATAAGCAACTAATCTATTATATAATATTTGAAGTACATAAATACACTCCAACATAAATAACTAAATACTTAGCAAGTAGCAAGTTATGAGAAGATCTTGAACTAATTTTTTGTATGGATAAGACCACTTACTAACTCAAATCAACTTGCAAGTTTTGCTTTGTTTAGTTCTCCATTTTTTTTTTTCACAAAAAATCATCTTGGAGAAATTTTATTAAGCTTCCTCAAGATTTAGTTGAAATATATTCAGATAGACATGATTTTAAAATTCATTATAAATCACTTATGGAACTCTAGAATATATTATTTATTAAACCTAGCCACTAACTTGAAGTTTATCCCAACATTCACAAAACAAATTTGTCATAATGTTCTAGAGAGCCAGATCTGTAATTATTTTTCAAATTAAGTAAATCTATTTTAAGTTTAGTTTAATTAGGATCTGGCTATCTGTAGGCCATTATAATCTCCAACCCTAGAACTTACTGAAAATAAATAAAGACGTGAATGCAAAACATTCTGATTCAACATGAGAAGTAGTTGGTAACAGGAGGTTAGCGTATAGTCGTAGTCCCTCACACTGATATCCTCGAATTTAAAAGTTTAAGCGATCTCCTCCTACACTAACTCCATAATTCATTGTAATATTAAGAAGTAGGGTGTGAAAAATAGTTATGGAACTTAATAGATTTTATATCATCAGTAATACTAGACTTTCCAATTATTTTATCATAATCCATGTTCAAATGATACAGTATGTGAATTGTCAAAATCTTATAAATTATGAAATGATATGATAATTTATAGTATTTTGACAACTCACATGTCACATTATTTGAGTAAAATATTTGGAAAATTTAGCATTAATCTTTACCTTTAGATCATATATTGAAAACATAAAAAACTTGATTGTTTTCGTCACCGTCTTCCTCCGGTGGTCGAGGCTTGTTAAGATCAAATCACCCTTCCTTCTCATGAACAGTGTATGTCCACGTCTATGTTGTCCCCATCATCACCGTCTTTCTCCTCTGGTGGCGGAGATCTGTTGAGGTCAACCAGTAAATGCCTAGTGGCAGAAGAGGAAGCTGGAGCCAAAGCTGAGTGCACTTGCTGTGTGGAGATAAGTAGGACAGTAGCCGACTCTGGGACAGCATCAACTGGCCGGTTGGTATCATCACCAGCAGCAGTACTGGCACATCCCCTCTCCAGAGAAGACCCGCTTGGATGAGTGCAAGTTGGTGGAGGAGAGGCCCCGCTTGTCTTCTTCCCAGTTTTGTGCACTCTCTCATGGACGTGAACAGCTTTCAGGGACTTAAAAAGTCTGCCACAGCCCACAGTTTGGCATTTGCAGCAAGAGGCGCGAGCTTCAGCTGGCGAGTGCGTGTGGTTATAAAAATCCGCCAGCCTCACGCTCTTTCTCTTCTTCCGGGTCGATCGACGACGGAGGTTCTCATCATGTTGCTCTTCTGGTGACTTCTCTAGTTTGTCACTTCCCGGATTCACCATTTTTGTGTGACATAAACTGTGGATAAGAAAATGAGGGCTTTCGTGAATGGATCCTACTTATGGGTGTCCCCTTGCCCTGGGTTTAATTTATAAAAGAAAATGGCTTAAACAGTGGAGGGGCAAAGACTCGACGAACGTTCGTATCGACACTGTAGCGGATCGACTATGGTGTTGACAAAATGCATTGAAATGCTTTTAGAATTTGGCTGCGTTTTGCATTATTTTTAAGATGATGATTTTAAAAATTATTTTTAAAAATAAATAATATATTTTTAAATAAAATTTTTAAAAACACGATATATTTAAGGGATAATCCCAATTTCCCCACTGTAGTTTGAGAAAATAGCTAAAATCCCTCTTTTGTTCATTAATTTTTTCAAGTAAAAGGGGGATTTTGACTATTTCCTCAAACTACAGGGGGAAAATTGAGATTATCCCTATATTCAATTGAATTTCTTAAAAGTCATTTTTGAAAACTGAAATGATATGAAAGTGTTTGGTATTATTTTTAAAAATGAATAAAATTATCATTTGGAGAAAAAATGATAATTTATTTTGAAAATCTATTTTTGAAATGATGAAAAATATAAAAATTGTTTTTTAAAACATAGTTTACAAAATAAACATCTAATCACATTTCTTCCATTTTTTTTAATTGTTAAAAATGAAAAACTATTTTTAAGAGTGAAACCAAACACCACGGAATTTTCCGCTTTGTGTTTTTTATGAAAAAGTTTAGTGTCTTTTTCCTCTTTTTCTCATTTTGAAAATGTCAAAGTAGAGTAAAAAATTCTCTACCATCTGTTTTTTTTTTTTTTTTTTCACTGATCTTTTGATAATTTAGTAACGCATTAATATTTTAAAAAGTGTATGACTAAGATTGTTAGATTTTTCTCTATCATACATTACTCAAACTTAATCTCCTTTCATAAAAAGTTTAGCATCAACAAAAAATTAACAAAAAATCCTATAAAAGTTTAGCGTAAGTAAAAGATTAATAGAGAATTCTTACTTGTTAAAGTAACATTGTTTTTTCTTGAAGGATATTGAAATGTGTTTGATTTCTCTAGTTGACTAGAATAGTATATTGAGTCATCCTCATGCTTCACCAACATTTTAAAGTGGAGATGGCTATGATACAAACCACAAATTATGACATTCAAATAGAGGGACATAACCAGAATTCTACATCGGGGTGAGTTAGAATAAAATTTTTATATGAACTTTGATGGTATTAAAACATTTTATAAATTAATAATCATATATATAACTAGTGAAAAAAGATACTAAGTCTTACCTATCAAAATTTATATTATAAATAAGTATGTTAATAAAAATAAAAGTAAAAAAAAAAATGAACAAAACATGAAAGAAACAAGAAATATAAGTAAAATCAAACATCAATTAAGTCGTCTCCAAAGATATTTAAATTATCAAAATTACCAAATATGAATTATAATATAATACTGCTATGACATCAATGATCTTTCTTTAATCATAAACACTTTATATTTATATTTGGATTCTTGATTGCATAACAAACTAGACAATCCCAACAACTTTCTTTTTCCTCTCTATTTTTCTTATGAATTCCCACTCCCACCTCCCCAATGAAAACACATTTACCCTTTAATTACACCAAACCCTTATGTCATTAATTGACTTCCGTCAATTTTAATAATTAATCATAATTTTTGAGTAAAATATCTAAAATATCCTCAACATTTATAAAGTGACCAAATTATCCAATAGTAAAATAAAAATATAATATTAAAATATTGTGCCCAAAAAAAAAAAACAAATGGATCTTAAATAATTAAAAAAACCAAAACAATGAAAAAACACTTAGATGTTTTTCATCTGGGCGAGGAACCCTTCGTCGACCTTAAAAAACATCAATCTCTCTTTAACCTCCATCTAGATCCATCAACTCCTCCACTTCATCTCATAAATCTACCTCTCATCCTTCATTCACCAACCATCCTCAATCCATAACAGGCAATCACACCCAAACAAGCACAATCACCCCAAATTTGATTTTCCAAGAAACACCACACTTTTCTTCTTCTTCTCCATGTCCCTGATCTCCGGCGAAGGAGACTTAACGGTCTCCGTTGTTGGAGACCCATACCTCCATCGCCAAGGAGATCCATCTCTTGACGCCATCTCTTGACTCTTTGATTTGATTTTTTTTTTTTTTTTTTTTTTTTGCATTTATTCTGAGATTGAGCTTGATGCTAAGGTCCATGCTATATCTGTTCTGATTTTTGTATTTTTTGTTACATCTATTCTCACTAGACCGAATCTCCATGGGTCTCCATTTATTATTATTATTATTATTTTTTTTTTTTTTTGTTGATGATGGTGGATGGTAGTAGGTTGATGTTGATGATGGTGGTGGCCTGATGATGATAGCAAGGTGATGATGATGGTGGATTGATTTTAATTATAATGGGTTTCAGTTATGGTTGATGGATTTTATTTATTTATTTATTTATTGTTTATTGGAAGTCTGGGTTCAAAACCTGGATCTTCAAGTTGAAGATCTAGGTTTCAAACCTAGATTTAAATTATTTTTTTAATTTTCTTTTTTTTTTCTATTTTTTGAAGATCTTGGAAGATTTGGGTTTCTTCAAGTTCAACAATTTTTCTTTTCTTTTTTTTTTTCATATTTTGAGGATCTATTTCAAAATCTAGATCAGCAAGTTAAAGATCAGGGTTTTGAACCTCGATAAAGATCTGGGCTACCCAAACTTTTAATTTTTTTCTTTTATTTAAATTAAAAATAAAAATATGACGAAGTTGCACTTAAGTCAATTTAATTTGACTAACTTTAACTGGATTTGATTAATAAAGTGGGGGTGTTACGTAATAGAAGGGTAAATGTGTTTCTGTTTGTTTTTTAGTAATAAACCTTAATTAGGAGTTGTTGTGCAATTACTTCTTTTCTTATTTCTTTGTACTAATAACTTCTTAATTTCTCGTCTGAAAAAAAAATAAAAATTCTTAGTTTCCCTCTCCTCTCTCTATATGGCTTCATCAAAATGGTGTTGAGTGGACAAATTATTGAAATCACAAAATGCACCTGTTACCAAAAAATGGGTTTGGATTGGAAGACTTTTCAATTCTATTTATAAAAATAATATTAAAATAAAAATTATGGAAACTAGTGATAGTAATTCCGTTATGACATTTGAAAATTTGAAATTATGGTTTCATCAAAATTTTGGTTATTTCCATTATATTGATGATCTTTTTTCAAACAAATATCAATGAAAGTTTTTATCTTTGTTCATTTTAAATATAGGTATAACTATGAAAAGGAAGATTAATCATTTAAAATTTTATAATAAATTTTATATTTAATTGACAAATTTTGATTTATTACACATATCATGAGTTTCTTATATACCATGTAATTTGCTAGACACTCTTAATCAGAATTTTTAAGGTGTGGTTCAAAACTGAAGCTCCTTGAAGTAAAAGAAAAGACTCACATTGCATGGAAAAATTGCTTTCAACTGTAAGGTTCTGAGTGTATATCAAACTATGAATATCTTATTGAAATGGGTCAAACTTCATGAGTTGGGTGTCAGTGTACCAGACAGCCATATGTGAGATAGGCTTAATGTTATCGTTGTTTTCTTTGGTTATTGGGAAAAAGGGAAAACTAAAAACTTTGTTTTATTAAAGCTTTCGGCGAAAGAGTGGGAGATGAATTCATATAAAGAGTCAGAAGGGCGAATAAAGAGGAGACAAAAGCTGAGAGAACTAATTGAATTGGTGTGTTTATTTTTGTGATTTTGCGCAATTAGGTAAAAGGCAATTTATTGAGATTTGAGAATGGTGTTGGCCTGCAATAGTGGTAAAAGTAGGGTCATCTCATCTAAGTGTGTCAGTGTGTGGCTTCATTCTCACGTATATATTTCTGGGGAATTTTGTTGTATTCTCTTCCTGCCTCATGGGAGCCACCTTCCCGCCTATTTCTGGAGGCTTCACGCGTTGATTTTGTTCAAGTTGGGTGGGATTATTGTTAAGTTTGAATTTTTGTCATGGATGGAAAATAATCTGTTTAGTTTCATTAATTTATAATAGAATTATATATGATAGATTTTTATAAACAAGAGTGAAAGGCCTTATTTTAGTGCGACTATATATTATGATTTCAGCATGCTTTTTGATAATGTAGTTTAATAAAATTGTGATTCTCTAGACAAGAATAAATTATAAAATGTAAAGATGTTGACAAGGTTTTGTAACAATACTGTACACATATTTCATTGATTGACTGTGTATATATATACACCAATTACAACCATAACAAAAACCAACAATTTGCCTAAACTAAGGGATTGTGTCCAGCTAAATAAAGAAAGTCAATGATAGGACATAATCACATGATTATAGGAATCAATCAAAATATACAATGGAATCAATCAAACTATACAAAAGAAGGTATTCAGCTATAATCAAGTATTTCCTTCTATATGCCCCCGCAAGATGGAGCGTTGAAAGGAGAGTCCAATCTTGTCACAGAGAAGAAGATGACGTGCACATGGAAGAGACTTTGTGAGGGCATCTGCTAGCTGATCAACAGAGGAGACATGAGTAACCCGTAGTGCACCACTCTGAACCTGATCACGAATGAAGTGATAATCAAGAGCAATATGCTTCATGCGCGAATGGAAAATGGGGTTGGAGCATAGATGTGTTGCACCAACATTGTCGCAGTAGATGACAGGAGGAACTGAAATGATGATACCAAGTTCAGTAAGGAGAGAGCATACCCAGCGTAGCTCAGCAGCAGTGGCTGCAACTGAGCGATACTCAGCTTCTGTAGATGAGCGAGTGACCGTGCGCTGTTTCTTAGAGCTCCAGGAGATAGGATGACGACCAAGATAAACAATATAGGCACTGGTGGAAGTGTAATCATCTCGATTGCCCGCCCAGTCAGCATTAGAGAAAGCATGGAGATTTAGTGGAGAGGTATGAGGAAAAAAATAATCCATGATCAATTGTACCACACAAATACCGAAGAAGCCGTTTCACAGTAGTCCAGTGATCGCTAGTGGGACGATGCATGAACTGAGATAATTTACCCACTGTATAAGCAATGTCCGGGCGAGTGAGAGAGAGGTATTGAAGACTACCAACAACAACTCGATATTCAGTGGGATCAGAAAGTGTTGTGCCAACATGAAGAGTTAACGTTGGAGTGGTAGCTAGAGGAGTAGCAATTGGTTTGGCATCGGTCATTTTGGTGCGAGCAAGGAGATCATAAATATATTATCGTTGTGAAAGAAGCATGCTATGAGGTAGTGAAATAACCTCAACACC
This sequence comes from Litchi chinensis, assembly GCA_019925255.1. Classification (NCBI taxonomy): domain Eukaryota; kingdom Viridiplantae; phylum Streptophyta; class Magnoliopsida; order Sapindales; family Sapindaceae; genus Litchi; species Litchi chinensis. The sequence goes on from CM034467.1 coordinate 29,106,557, forward strand.
CAGAAAGTATGAGAACAAACCAAGATCCTTCAAAGAGAATCTATTTGCAAGAAGTTGAATGACAGTGTTGACCATATTATCATCATTACCTGTAATAATAATGTCATCTACGTAGACAAGTAAGTACAAAATAATTCGGCCAGAGAGAAGGACAAATAGGGATGTATTAGCATGCGAGTTGCAAAAGCCAGACTTAAGCAAAAATTGACGTAATTCGTAATACCAAGCACGAGGTGCTTGTTTGAGACCATATATAGCTTTGCGAAGTTTGCAGACATGAGTAGGATTATCAGGATCCAGAAAACCAGCTGGTTGAGCTATGTAAACATCTTCAGTTAAATGTCTTTGAAGAAAGGCATTATTAACATCAAGTTGACAAAGAGACCATCCACGGCTTACTGCCAAACTGAGAACAATTCGAACAGTGGTTGGTTTAATAACGAGACTGAAGGTGGCATGAAAATCAATACCGGGACGTTGGTGAAAACCCTTGACAATGAGTCGAGCTTTGTACCTGTCAATGGAACCATCAGATAGCCGTTTAGTACGAAAAATCCACTTACAGCCTACAATATTATGTAAAGGTGTCGAAGGGACAAGCTCCCAAGTCCCATTGCAAACTAAAGCATCAAATTCTTCTGACATGGCTTGACGTCACTTAGGATCTTTAAGGACTTGGACAACAGTAGTTGGTTCCATGTCACGAGGAGAGGGAAGTTGAGCATGAAGATTAAGTTTCTGTATAGGCTTATGTATGTTGTGTTTCGAGCGAGTAACCATAGTATGGGTATTTGTGAAGGTAGGAGCGGGTTGAAGTGAGGTAGATGGTAGTGAAGGCAAGGCTGGTTGTAATGTTTGAGAGAAGGAAGGTGGTGAACTAGTGGTATCACAGGGTAAGGAGGAAATAGCAGGAGGTGACGAACCATCGATTGGAGTGGCAGGTGTTGAAGGTGCAGCAGAGGAGGGAGCAGGTGGCACGACCGAGTTGGAGGGAATAACAAACACGGGAGGAAGCCAATTTGAAACTGTGGTGGATTGACTATAGGGAAGTTGATTATGTAAAGATTTGTAAGGGAATATGGACTTAACAAATTTCACATGACGAGACGTGTAGAGACGAGAGGTGGAAGGATCAAGACACAAATATGCACTTTGCGTAAGAGAATAACCAAGGAAGACACACGGAACTGAGCGGGGTTCAAGTTTATGAGAAGAGTATGGACGAAGCCAGGGATAACAGAGACACCCAAAGACACGTAGTTTAGCATAATTAGGTGGAGAGTTGAAAAGCTTTTCATAAGGAGAATGAAGATTAAGAATGGGTGTAGGCATGCGATTTATGAGATAGACGACAGTGGCAAAGACATGATTCCAAAAGGTGAGTGGAAGGGAAGCATGAGAAAGAAGTGATAGACCAGTCTCAACTATGTGGCGATGACGCCGTTCAGAATACCCATTGTGTTCAGGAGTGTGAGGAGGGGTGGTAAGATGAGAGATACCATTGTTGGCAAGAAAAGGTGCTAGAGCCTGATATTCTCCACCATTATCAGAGTAGAAGGTGATTATTTTCTTATCGAAAAATCTTTCCACTAAAGTTTTAAACTTAACAAAAACATCATAAACATGAGATTTTCGTTTGAGAGGATAATACCAAATATATTTTGTATAATGATCAACAAAGATTATATAGTATCTGAAGTCATCATACGTGAAAACTGGGGATGTCCATACATCAGAAAATATGATTTGTAGAGGTTGAGTAGAATTGATGGAGGATAAGTGGAAATGTAACTTATGACTTTTATTGCATTTGCAGGCATTACAATTGAAATTTTGGGACATAGTACTCGAGACATTTAAACCAAACTTGGATACAATATGTCGTAAAATAGGAAACATAGGATGCCCTAAGCGATAATGCCACTCAGATGATGTGGTCTTAACACTAGAAAGGGCAGATAAAGAACCAGATTTGACGGGAGAGGCCGGCCACTCATACATTCCATCCTTAGTCTGTCCCCGCAAAAGAGTTGCCCCCATTCGAAGATCCTTCACATGAAAGGCAGTAGGTAAGAATTCGATAGAAACTTGGTTAGAAGTACAAAATTGAGAGATGGAAATAAGATTTTTATGCATGGTGGGAACACAAAGTATATTATATAATGCAAAGGTATAAGATGAATAAGATAGAGAGGTGGAACCAGTATGTGTTATAGGAAGTCCAGTGCCATCACCAATCATAATATCATCTGAACCTGTGTATGGAGTATGAAGAGAGAGATTGTTAAGATCAGAAGTAACATGGTGAGAGGCACCACTATCAAGTAGCCAAGTAGGAGTGCTAGGATTCTCAACCGCGGCAAAGTGAGCTTTAGGTGATGATGAAGTCGGTGGTCAAGCCCGCCATGATGGGGAAGAACGAGGTTGCCAGGGCTGCTGAGTTGGACGTAAATTTTGATATTGAGAGGCCACCAGATTGAATAAAGGACACCGTTTGGCAGTATGCCCTTGAGTGTTGCACGCTTGACAGTAACCAAGGTATGGTTTGGAGGGTGGACGAGGCCCAGAAGAGGAAGAAGGATGCAACCCACCAATAAGAGCAGAGGATGACGGCCTCCATGATCGGGTACGGGGTGTAGCTGGATTTGCTGTAGCTGGTAAAATGACACTGGATGATGAAGATTGTTTCAACATCAGCTCTTTGGTGATTAATTTTTCATGGAGTTCGTCAAAGGAGATTGTTGTGTCACGACTATTAATCGCATCAACGAGAGGTCGATAATCATCTTCAAGGCCATCCAGAATCTTTTCAATCAAATCTTCGGCATCAAGAGGTTTCCCTAAGACAGCAAGTTCATCAGCTAGGGATTTGACGAACTGCATGTATTCTGATATGCTACGGGAGCCTTTACTGAGACGCTTGAGTTGATCTTTAATTTGTTTGATGTGTCCTCGAGTGGGTTTGGCGTATGTATTTGCAAGAATGGTCCAAGCTTCCTGAGAAGTGTTGGTGCATTGAATGAGAGGTATAATTGATGGAGTAAGAGATCCAACAATGGCGCTGAAGATAAGTTTGTCTTGACGGATCCAGGTGGTGTAGGCTGGGTTTGAAGAGTCTTTGTTGTCAACCATGATGGTTTTGGGGGGTACTGGATGAGATCCATCTATATAGCCATCAAGATTATAGCCTACGAGCATGGCATGAAATTGAAGTTTCCATGATAAATAGTTGATGGAAGTAAGTTTGATGTTATTTTGAGAGGAAACATTGATAGCTATAAGAGGTTTGGTAGGGTCGGCAACGTTAGGAATAGTGATATGATTGTTGGTGTTGGCCATGAGAAAAAAAATAAAATAAAATAAGGCTATGAAGAGATTGAGATGCTTAATGGGTTCACTGCTCTGATACCATAAAGATGTTGACAAGGTTTTGTAACAATATTGCACACATATTTCATTGATTGACTGTGTATATATATACACCAATTACAACCATAACAAAAACCAGCAATTTGCCTAAACTAAGGGATTGTGTCCAGCTAAATAAAGAAAGTCAATGATAGGACATAATCACATGATTATAGGAATCAATCAAAATATACAATGGAATCAATCAAACTATACAAAGGAAGGTAGTCAGCTATAATCAAGTATTTCCTTCTATAAAATGAACATGTACTTCAGGTTTGAAATTAAAAAAAAAAAAAAAAAAAAACTTTAAAAAAATATATGATAATTTCAATGTTAACTTGGGATTTGATTTCATGTGTATCAACATATATATATATATATATATTTGTTTAATCAAAGTAAGAATCCAAAATTTCATCAGTAGGAATTAATGAAAGAATTGTGGTATAGAATTATAAGATGTATATTGGGGTAGAGTTTTTGTACATCAAATTTTCTGTAATAGACTCATTGCTTGCATTAGACCTTTTCCTTTTCCCCTTTCAAAGGCTATTCTATATTTCTCCTTTTTGAAATGGGGGATATTCTATGTTCTGTCTGACTAAAGGCAAATGGATTGCTCACTTTAAACGGAGTCATTGCATGTAAAATTGCAATCAATTATCTTTCTAAAGAGATGTAGTCAATGACCTTTGATTTATTGATATTCTGTACATATACACGTTGAAAAATCCAAGACTGGTGAGTCAAACTCAAGGAAATTCCAGGTAAGAAAATGACAGATTAGAATTTGTCCATCATGATTGATTGTCATCCTCGTCACACAAGATTCGCCTCACACGTCACGCTTTTTATGGACGCACTGTGGGAGAACTGCTTCATTTTTTTTAATTAATTTTAAAGAAAATTATCCACTCTTTACCTATGCTTTGTGTTGTATGATAAAGATAGATTTTGAATCATTTCTTAATCTTTTGAAATTAAAAAAAAAAATTCAACCATTTTTATTAAGAAATTATATGTATTAAGAATAATTGTCTCTTAAAATGTTTTAAATCTCCATTTCTTGTCAGTTATTTTTGATTAGAATTTATACTCTTATATATACACAACTTTTTAAAAAGATAGCGGTAAGTGGAACATAAATTTTCAGATTACAATCAAAATCATAAAATGAAATTGATAGCGCTAAGTGGAACATAAATTTTCAGATTACAATCAAAATCATAAAATGAAATTTTTTTATCACCATTACATTGGTGTTCGTAAAGTATAATTTGCAAACCAAAACCATTTTATGTTGTGTCGTAATTGCTAAAACAGCAACTGGCCGTCAACCCATCGCTTTCTTCCACTGGTTCTAAGTTATTTATAATATATTATGGAACTCTTAAGATTTGGCTAATTTTCAGACCGGATAATGGAACATCTAATGAAGTTAAAAACACGTGTAATTGATGTATTCATGATACATATACATAATCCATTACAGATTCTGCCACTTTTCCGATCAAAATCCATCTCCTTTCTCTTTTTTAGACCCTCTGCCGCCGCTTGACGTCACTCCATCCTAGTTCCTCCACTCGATCTCCCTGGTCTTTCTTCATTCCATCCATTCAATATAGAGTTAAGATGGTAGTCCATGCACAAGTGGAAATTAATAAGTTGTTGACGTCACAACCACGTTTGAGGACTGGGTTTTTCTCTGTACTCGAATCCAGCATGTTAAGTTGCTCTAGCTCAATTAATGAGTTATTCTTTTAGTATCTACCCATTTGAGTTGAGGATCAAAACAAGAGTTTCTTCTAGTCATGGCAGCTAGCTCCAATCTAAAACTAGAAGAGATAACTCACCAACCTGACTAGCCATCATATATATATATATATATATATATATATATAAAAATCATTTCATTCAATAGAAATGATGGGATCATCACTCCAGTGCCTTATCTCTATTGAATGAAATGATTATTTTATTAATATACATGTGTGTATAAAAAAAAAAAAAAAAAAAACCAAATTTGAAGTACAAAAAGAAGTTTCAAGTTTAAAATATGTTTTTTTTTTTTTTTTTTTGTGTTAACGGGTGATGGTTCCAGGTCATAAAATTAGAGTACGGCGCAGACAGTGCTTTTGTTGAAGGGAGTCCTCAGCCACTGTTTGGAGGAAGCAGGCTTACTAACCGTGATTGGAGGGTTTTATACATGCTTTCATGGTCCCCATTATGTCGATTATTCATGATCCATCGTTGACTCGTTTTCAAGATGATCACGTGGTTAGTCTATTTTTGAATGTTGGTTTCACTAATCAGTTCTGCATTTGTCTAATTTATTGAGATGGATTCCATTTTCATAAGTGTAACAAGGGAGAGCTAACTAGGTCCACATTTCGTATCGAACTTTGGTTTTTAACTTTTTATAAGATACTCTCCTTCAGGGATGTAGCCGAGATTGAATATGAGGATGAGTTAGAATAAATTTTTTAAATAAATTTCGATAAATATTTTATAAATTAAAAAAATATAAACATACTTAATTAAAGGAGATATAATAAATTTTACTCCTCAAAATTCATATTATAAATAAATATATTAATAAAAATAAAAATCAAATGACTGAATAAAATATTTAGATAATTAAATTTATCAAATATGAATTATAGTTAGTGTTATGACATTAATAATATTTTTTTAAAAGATAGATAATTTATATTTTGATAATAATAATTTATAATTACCATCGTACCTTCAACTTAAAAATTATATTAAGAGAAATACTGAAGATATTAAATTTAAATAATATATCATGCAACTTATGATTCAAAAAAGGCAAAATATAAAAATTTAAGCAAAATTTTATAGTAAATATAAAAAAAAATTATTATATATGTAATATTTGAATAGAAATATAAAACAAATAAGAAAATATATACAGTATATTTGGAATAAATATGCATTTTTTTTAATCATAAGAATTAAGAAATGAAATATATATTTATAAAATTTAAAATAATATAATATAATACTCGAATAGAAGGCTTTGTTGGAGATTAAATCAAGAGAAAGAAACAAAAGATTACAAATAACACACAAAACAACAGAGATTTTTATGTGATTCGATTTAACTTTGTTTACATCCACGGCTGCACTGGATTTCTTTCATTTTTGTTAAATTGGATTCTTACAAGAACGTTACACACACAAACTACTCAAAGTACAAAGGCTCATTAACCCATATATATGTATCTAGGATTCCCCATATTCTACTTTCCATTAGGGTGCCTTGTCAACTCTCCATATTCATCTTTCCAAATAAATAATTAGTAAATTTTTTAAAGGTACAAAGGCGCATTTTAGTAAATTTAGCTTTCTAAAGTTTAGCCAATCAGCCTTCCAAATTCAAAACTAGTAGTGATTTTAGCTTTCCAAATAGAAAAGGCAGCCTCCATTCTTGACAGGCTTGCAGGTGGTTTTATCGAAATCTGTGAACTCAAAAGTTGTGCAATACGCCCTTCTTGTTAAGGGGAAATCCTAAAAAATCCCAAACTTTAGAAAAATTATTTATTTTTATTATATAATTTTATTTTTCAATCTAAAACACCATATGATTTTAAATTAAACATTCAAAATATCCTCTAAAAGAATATAAAAAGATAATAATACCCTTGATAATAATAGATTCTATTGTATTGTTACAATTGGCCGTTTAATTTTAGAGATAAAAAAAAATGAAAATAAGAATATAAAAATAAAATAAATAATATTCAAATAAAATATTTTTATTTAAAAAATATATATGAATATTTTCATTTTTTTCCTCTCAATTAATTCTCTCTCTCTCTCTCTTCTCTCTTTTCCTTTTTTTCTCTCCATCTTCAATCGGATTTACCGGTGTCGATGGTAGTGATCGTAAAGACCTAGAACCCGGGTCTCTACCGTTGGAAGACCCATCTAAGTCTCCACGATGGATACCTGATCAAAGACCTAAAATGATCTCCATTGTTAGAGACCCACCTGCGTCTTTAATGGTGTTGTACACCTATACCATTGTCTCTAATAGAGGAAACCCAAGTGTGGGTCTCTAATAGTGGAAACTAGTGATTTTTTTTTTATTGGGTTTTTTTGCTTTATAATATTTGTTGATGATTATGAAAGATTGGGGATGAAAAATCTAGGTTTTCAACTTGGAACCCTAAAAATGAGGGAAGAGAAGAAAGAGGGAGAAAGAGAGAGAATTCAGAAATGTGAGAGGTTGAAATTAAGATGGTGTTCACGGTTATGGAGATTCAGATTAGATATTCACCATTTATTTAAATTTTATAAGTTTATTTTCATTTTTTAAAATATCATTGGAGCAGTTTGACCTTTTTACTTTCTGTATCTGTTAGTTACACTTTTTTGTTGTTAGAGTGTGAGAGTGGAGTTTTTTGAATAAAAATAAAATTATATGAAAAAAAATAGATAATTTATCAAAAGTTAAAATATTTTTTAGACATTTACCTCGTTTTCACTATAGTGCTTGAGGACCTCTCGTTGAATGTTTTAACTTTTAAAGTACTTTATAATTCACAGAATCTTCAACAAGTCAATGTTAAAGCAAAACATTCATGAGCCATTAAAGTATGATTTGTAGACAGTTAAATCAAAAGTGGTCCTACTGAAATAAAAATTAATAAATATAATATAATTTTTTTTTAGGCCTACCCCATTCGGAGAGAAAAAAGTCACTTCACTTAACCTTTATTAGAAGAAGGTTTTGTTTTGGGGGGATTAGTACACTTAGAAAACAGCGTTGGGCTGCAGGGATTTGCGAGCTTGAACATGATTGCTGTCGGACGATGCTGCCGTATCTAAGGTTATCCCCATCAATGACATCAAATTTTTACATCATTTTAATGTCAATGTCAATTTTTTCCACATCAAATCTTTTTACATTTAAATATATTTAAAATCAAATTAATATAAAATATTTTATATACAATTCTTTAATCAATATTAATAATTTTATTTAATACAAAACCTTATTCTCAAATAATTACTCAAATTATATAAAAAACATTATTAATTACTCACATATATATATTTTAATTTTTGACAAAATATTATTATCATCTATTTTTCAACTGGTTTTTTAGTCACTTCATTTTTTTCAACTAATTTTTTATTCACCCCACTTTTTCAACTAATTTTTTCTCTACCCCATTTTATTCTCAAATTACTCATAATATATATTATTAATTACTCACATGATTTGTTAAATTATTATAAAATATTGTTCTCGTTAACTTTTCAACTCATTTTCTAGTCACTTAATTTTTTCAACTAATTTTAATCCAACTAATTGTTAATCTACCCTATTCATTATTCACCCCATAATGGTGATTATAGATGAAGTGGAGATGACATTCTACATTTCTAAATAGTTGTTTAAAAATATTTTTGTCAAAGTATTTTATTTTTAAGTTATATTGTTGTTTTTTTTTTTTTTAAATCATGTATTTTAATTTAAGGTAATGGTAATATTATTACTTTTTATTACATAATTCAGTTTTTGCATTAAAAATATTACCCTAGTAATTATAGAAATAATAATTTTTATATATATTAAAAATTTTAGTTCATTTTATATTAATAAATTATTTATAACATACATTAAAAACTTAAAAATATATTAAATATATTCAATATTATACTTATTTTAAAGATTTCAATGAAATACTTCCAACTATATATATATTTTTATAATATTTTTAGTTATTAATCAAATTATACAAATATATTAAATATTGTAAATGATACAAAGGAAATAAAATAATTGTAGTTATTATAAAGGGGGTATTGTTGGAATTAAATAAAAGAAAAAGAGAGTACATGGCTCAACATAAAACATTTGGTGTTGCCACAGATAACACCAAATTTGGTGTTATATTGTAGCTAATGCACCGATTTTATTTTTTTTTTGAAATTTGCAAATGGTGTTCATATTAGAGCCAATTTTGACACGAAAATGGTATTTTACACCATCATAGTGTCACGTTGGAAATGATCTAAGGCATCTCCAACCAATGCACCAATACACCATTTTTGTGCATTTTGGCGCTCCATCGAATACACCATTTTTTGGTGCCCATCTCTAGTAGATGCTGTAGATGGACACCAAAAGGGAGTTGTGATATAAATTAATTTTATTAAAAATATAACTTAAATTATTATAAAAAATTTATATACTTAGAAATATTTCATTGAGATCTCTATAATGAGTATGATATTAAATATATTTTAATGTATTTTTTAAAATTTTAATATATGTTATAAATAGTATATTAATAAAAAATTGATTAAATTTTCTAATGTATATAAAAGATTAATTAAAATTTTTAATTATTTCAATAATTATTTAATAGAAAGGGAAATATTTTCAATGCAAAAATTTAATTTGATTAGAGATTGTATATAAAATATTATTTGAAAATACCTTTTACACCAATTTAATGTAATAAATGTTGGAGTGCAAAAATATTTGATGTAAGAAAGTTTGGTGTAAATGCTTTTTTAACACCAAAATAGTATAAAATTTGGTGCATAACATTGGAGATGGTTTAAGAACCATAGACGATACCACTTTTGTTTTCAATTCTGGTAAGTCCACTTTTTTCCCCAATCATTCTTCAGTAATTTTAAAGTATATGACGGCCGTAACAATATTACTCACACTTTTGTTTGTAATTTAAAGTAATTGTCTTGAATAGTGTATCGACCATGTTAATTGACTGGAAATTGACTTTGGAATATTCAGCTTAACAAAGTCGGTTATAGACAGTTGGTGAATACAACCGTCATAACAGAAAATAACAGGCTTTTTTTGTTGTTAGTTGAAGGAAAATCTTGGGAAGCACTCTTATTGGTATCTATTGAAGGGAAATCCCAGAATTAGGGTTTTCTATTGAGACTAGGTTTTGGGTTTCTGATTTTATGGGCGGGGTTTTTGGATTCGAGTGACATTTTTGGTGGGGTCTTTGAATATCTTTCAGAGAAAATACATAATATGTTATACAACAAGTACAATATTAAGATATTACAGAATAAGAACAAGAATTAAAAATAAACACATGAAGAATTTTGAAGAGTTGCTATTTTATTCTTTCATTTCTTATGCAAATGATAAATCATATAAACTTATATACCCTCTATTTATAGGCTAAAAATCATAAATATAGAGAATAGAAAAAGTACAAGTTATATATAACATTAAAACACTATCATGATGATCATTATTTAAGTAATAATAATCTTTAATGTGAAAGTTATAGAATACTAAAGGGTTGCATCCAATTGATTTACAATAGTTATCTATATCTGATGTGGCAAGATGAAAGAATGTAAAAGGGTAGATTGATTCATGGTAAATTAGGAATTAAATTTGAGTAATGATAGACTTCTCAAATTTTTTTGGTTCAAATGATATATTATGTGATTTGTCTAACATCTTAAAATTATAAGATGATGTGATAATTAATATGATGTTGACAATCCACATGCATAAATTTAGATAAAAATTTTAGAAAACTTAACATTATTCATTAAATTTTTCATAGTAGGAAATTTGATTTTATTTAAGGAATTAAAGTCCCTTTTTCATCCAAATTAGTAGATATAGAGACCCCCCCCCCCCTCCCCCCCCCCCCCCCCCCTTTTGTGGCAATGGCTTCTTTTTTATATAATTAAATTACATGTACATATACTAACTTGCTTGGATGAATAACAATTAGCAAACATCAAACATGTGATACATTGCATAAATATGCATATACACACTCAAACATAAATAAATAGGAATTAACAAGCATAAACATTTGATAAGTAAATTATTTGATTCCTATGAATAGAGAGAACTAGACCGATGATGTTGGGAGGGGTTGAATTAATAGTCTAAGAAACTATTTATAATATGGATGGATTTTAAATCAATTGTTTCATCGGAATGAGCAAATTGATCCTCTAAAATTAAGTCAACGAACTAATCCAACATTAGCCCAAGCAAATCAAGTAAGAATGTTCGAATAAGTTGAAATATCTAAACTAAAATTACTGAAATAACTTGAATCTAACTTAAGTAATTCTAGAATCTCTAATAAAAAAAAGCCGGAAAACAAAGATAATTTACCTGATAAATCTTTAGAATTTTATTAATTCTTCAAGCCAATATACCTGACAAATCTATAGAATTTTATTGATTCTTCAAGCCAATAACCATAACATACATCCAAAATAAATCGGCAACTAATTTTAACTTTTTTAAGAAACATAGCTTTCTTTGGGAATAAATTCTAAAACAAAACAAATTCTAAATTAACAAGAAGAGAAATATTAATTTAAATAAGAAATAGTATAACTGATCCTAATTAAATAAAATAACTAACTAAAGTAATTTAATCCTAAAATAATAAAAATCCTAAATTAATTAAAACTCTAATGCCGGTTCTCATTAGTATATCGATGGAGTAACACATGCGTATTTTTATAGGAAAACAGTAATCTCTATTTTAGCCTTGGTTCATTTTGGTCACTGTTAATGTATCATAACCTTAAGTATTAAATATTATAGTCAGACTCTTAATCAATCGGTTTAAGCTTTTAGGTTGGTTATAATTAACATAATATTAAAACTTGGAGATCTTTAATTTAAACTCTTTTCCTTATTTATCTATCATCTTGTTGCACATATTATACGGTAGGGGACGTTTGACATATGGCCGACATCTATTATCTATCCACGTTGTATGTGAAGGAGATGTGTTAACATATTATAACTTTGAGTTTTAAATATCATAATTGAGTAATTTTCTATTAATTTAAACATTTGTATGTGATGCTAACCAACGTTACAATCTTAAACTTGTAGAATTTATACTTTTATATTTACAAGATTTTTCTTTTTAAAATAGCAGTAATGGAACATAAATTTTCAGCTTACGACCAAAAACATAAAATGAATTTTTTTTAGCACCATCATATTGGTGTTTGTAAATTATAATTTGCAAACAAAAACCTTTCTTTTTTTTTTGTTTTGTTTTGTTTTGGAAGCACAAAAATTAACCATTTTCCGTTGTGTTGAAATTGCTACAACAGCAAATGGCCATCAATCCATAACTTTCTTCCATTGGTTCTAAGTTATTTATAATGAATTATGGAACTCTTAAAGATTTGGCTAATTTTAAGACAGGATTTGAATGGAAAATCCAATGAAGTTAAAACCACATATAATGGATGTATTCATGATACATACACATTACAGATCCTACTACTTCTGCGATCAATCTCTCCACCACAAAACACACCCACACGGTCGCTGTAACACCCCTGAAATGCGTCGAGTCCATTCAAAATCTAAGACCCAAGTCCATTTATTTGAGATGTGACGGTTCATATCACAAAAATGCAATTGGGCAGATTTTCATTAAAAATAATAATGAGGCTTCTAAAGGCCATTAGTAAAAATTAAAATGGAAACAACCCAACTTGCTGGGTTAACTAAAGCCCAATAGTCTTGTAATGTTCCCCAAAGCCCAAACTAATGTGGGTCAAAGAGGAAACACTGAAGAGTGTTGATATTTACGCGCCTTTAAAACCGTGCGTTCACCCTTTTTGTAAGTTCGCGTCAATGAGTCATAATTATAATTTATAATTTTTTTTTTTTTAAAACAATCTTTGATGAGGTTTGTATTCAAAAAGGGTGTACATACTACTTCAAAAAAGAAAAAAGAAAAAAAAAGGGGTATACATACAACTTTAGTGGGGGTGCAAATATGGTTACTCAATCGGCAACTTATTGAGGTTAATTGAAGTATTTATTTATTTATTTTGAAGTATATTTATGTACTTCAAATATTATATAATAGACTAGTTACTTATATTCGACTTCTTTTTTCTCCTTTCAAGGGTTGCTAATATTGCTACATTAGATTAAAAGCGAGTTATTTCTTATTAGGAGTCTTTACACTAGCTGCCCATGTTTAAAACCCCTGTTATGATAATTCGGTCTCTTATTAAGACAATTATGCTCTAAGACTTAGATTTTAATCTTCTCATACTGTACTCTACTTCAACTCTTATAAGGTCTCAACTCTCAACAAACTTCTTATTCAAGTTTGATACAATTTATTCAACGACAGATAATGAATGTATTTTATACATTCAAATAGTTTGAATACATGTTCAAGAATAAATCATATATACAACAATATGAACAAAAAAGGATTTCTTGATACACCAACATACAACTTAGTCGTGGCCTAAAATGGAGCCAACATGTATTGCCCAAGCATCCAAAGCAACATCAACAACACCATCAAATTCATTATTAGATTGTATCAAACACCATCACATTAACAACCGCTCGCATGCATTCACATTCTTATGGTCCAGTCTCGAATATGTGAACATACATAAAATTATTTATTTATTTTTTAATGAACATACTTTAAGGTATTAACACCAACATCAGTTTTATTTTATTTTATTTGAAAGAACATGCATACGGGTATTAACACCAACACCAAGTAGAGACGAAAATTAATTTCTTAAAAAAAAAAAAAAGCAGAGATGAAAATGACATAATTCCTACCACCATTATCAACACCCAGACTAATAGAGTACCTGCAAATGACATACATGATACATGCTAAAAGTTAGAGTAAGTGCATGTGCATGCATTGATATATTTTCCTAGTAGAATACATGTATCCAGTATTAGTTATTTTGTAAAAAATAACATATATTTTCCTGTGAATGGGTTCCCAATTAGGTTTAGAGATCTGGTTTTATACAAGTAAAATCAGATGACAATTACGATAAAAAAAAAAAAGCCAGATGGACCAAATAACTAAAGTTGTCTGTCGTTATGTTCGGGTCGCAATTGGTTCGTGAGGTACAATTGGGAAGGGCAGGAAATCATTTGACTGTCAGTGTGAATAAAACGAATATATCGTGTTATAGACGATGTCGTTGGTTTGTAGAAGAAAAACTAGGAAACTAGGGCCGCGTGTTGTGTCAGTATAAACTCAAGGGTAACATTGTTGAACAAAGAATTAAAAAATCTAACTGTTGCGAACAAATTAAAAATTAAAAAAAAAATTAATCAGTTGGTATAACATTAATCAGTTGGTAAATAAATAACTTCAACATCAGTTAATATCATATGTTTATTTTTATTAATTTTTAACAACTGCTGACATTAACTAACATCAAACTTGATAACTATTTCAATGTTAATCTTAACAAGTTGACATGATATTAATTGTTAAGAAGGATATTGTATTTATCGAGTAAATAATTTTGACGTCACAATGAAATATTAATAATAAATAAAAATTAATATAATAGAAATATAGTATTATATTTTATAATAAAATATAACATTTATATATTATTTTAATTATAAAATAATAATTATTAATATTTAATGATAAAATATTAATAATATATTTAATCTGAAGAAGTCGGTTGCTGCAGGTCTCAGCTCTCACTTGGGCTGCCAGTTGGTAGAGAAACTGTATTTCTAAGGTACAAACAACAACGTTGTTTGTGCCGTAGCCAATCCCGGTGAATTAAATGGTGAACTGTAGGCTGTAATCGAGTTGCCTTTTGGTTCTTTTCTTCTCGTGTATTCTTTAGGGGCCGACATGTCGTCATTTGGCAGAAAGGATCTGGCGTTGGCTCAGGGCCACCGTACCTTTTTTTGACATACCCACCAATGCAAATGGAGGTTTACGTTGGCAGCGCAAAGGATAAATTGAATGTGATTTTTTTTTTTTTTTTTGTCTCTATTAGAAATAATAGAGTGTAAAATTTCAATAAAAAATTAAGAATTCATTAATTCATCTCATAAAAATATAAATACATTATTATATGGATGAAAATAGAGAATAAAAGTTTAAAATACATACATACATACACATATATAATTATAAAAAAATTAAAAAAAAAATACTATATATTAAATTTTTATTTTTTAAGAATAATTTGATGCTCAACTGAACTAACGTGGGACTCGCGTCTAGACTTATGTGTCAGTCTTGGCATTAATGTCACCCCGCTCAAATGATGAGCAAGTACGGCCGCTATATTTTTCCTTGTAGAATACAAATACACTGAACACGAATTCCGAGACTGGCTTATAACCACCCGAATGTGAAAGCCAGCGAGGAAGATAGATTTGATGATGTTGTTGATGTTGCTTCGGATGCTTTGGCAAGACATGTTGGCTCCATTTTAGGGCATGACTAAGTTGTGTAGGTGTATCAAGAAATCCTTATTTGGTCATGTTGTCGTATAATTAATTTAGTTTTGAACATGTATTCAATTTTTTTTAATGCATAAAAACATTCGCTATTTGTTGTTGAATAAATTGTATCAAACTTGAGTAAGAAGTTTGTTGATACCTTGTAAGAGTTGAAGTAGAGTACAGTATGAGAAGATTAAAATCTAAGCTTTAGAGCATAATTATCTTGATAAGAGAGCGAATTATCATAACTATGATTTTAAATGTGGGCAGCTAGTGTAAGGACTCCTAATAAGAAATAACTTCCTTTTGATCTAATATAGCAAATTAGCAACCCTTGAAAGGAGAACAAAGAAGTCTAATAAGCAACTATTCTATTACATAATATAAATAAATTAATAAATGCTTAGCAAGTAGCAATTTATGAGAAGATCTTGAACTAATTTTTTGTATGGATAAGACCACTTACTAACTCAAATCAACTTGCAAGTTTTGTTTTGTTTAGTTCCCCATTTTTTTTTAAATTTTTTTCCACAAAAAATCATCTTGGAAAAATTTTATTAAGCTTCTTGAAGATCTGGTTGAAATCTATTTAGATGCGAACAATCCCTCCTGTATGTGGACAAACTACGTTTAAATCTCTTTAAGTGGCAAGAACAGTCTTCCTTTTAAAGTGGGGGTCTTCTCTCCCGATCCTTAGAGAGTAGAATATAAATAAAGTTTGTGTTTCAGGTCATATCATAGTGGTTCTAACAGTTGTAATTTGTGTAGATAATGTCAAAAAAGAAGAAGAAGAAGAAGAAGAAATATTTCTTATTACCCTTTGAACTGTTGTCTAGAATTAAAGGCATATAGCGGATGAAGATTATCTTTCTTATGAATTTTTAGACAATTGAGATAGTTCATTATGCTATCAGAATATTGTTTACTATTTTGTTCATCATCTTTTTGTTTCTCTATTTTTCTTTGTTTACCAATTGCAAAATAGAAAATGAAAAGAAGAGGTGGATGAGAGAGAGGTGGTTTTGGCGTGCGAGACAGTCATCGTGAACCATTTTGCTCTCTTTTTTTAGCTCCAAAATTGGTAATTATAAAATAAGGATATTTTGTCATTAAGATATATGAACAGTGAAATAATACTATTAAAACTCATTTTAGTTCTTTAGTTGGTGCTATTTGAAAAAAGAATTCAAAACTGAAGTACACATTGCAGCTTGAAAAAAGCTTTGAGTAAATTATAATTTAGCTAATCAGGAAAAAAATATTTGCATGCAAAATAAAGTTTTAATGAACCCTACTATTGTTAGGGAATCTTAGTTAGAATTAATGGTGAACAGCGGAAATGTGGCACAAAGATTGAAATACCCTTAGATAAATATTTTGACCCAGTTGATCAAATAAAAAAAATAATAATAATAATTTAAGATAATTCAAAAAGAAAACTAATATAAAATAAAATTTTTAAAAAAAATAATATTTTTTAATGAGATCTTGATTGTCCATCAACATGATGGACGATTAAGATCAATGTTAAAAAACCAAAAAATCAACAGCCAAATCAGATCTCTAACACCCTTTAGGCCTTTACCATCAATATTCTTCATCTTCAACAATCGCCATCATAGAAGGTAGTGGTGGTGACGGTGTTGATCCTTGTCCTCGCCATAATGGCAGTTATCTTCTTCCTCTTCCTTTTCTCCCCTCTCTCCATATGCACTGGTTCTCCCTCCTCCTTAGAGACCCGTCTATCATCTGGAAACCCATTTGGGTTTCCGTTGTTGGAAACCCATAGGAAACCCATATAGGTTTCCAATAATGGAAATCCAAAATGGGTCTCCGTTAATGGGTTTCTATCGTTGGAAACCCAAATGCGGAAGTCCAAATTGAGTCTCCATTCATGGAGACCTAGACGAATATCTGAGTTCATCAAGATGATAGAACCCAAAAGAATTGATGTTGGTTGGTTTGATATTGGTTCAAATTGATGTTGATGAAATCTAGATTTATGTTGGTTTGATGCTGGATTGATGTTAGTTTGATGAATTGGTGATGATGATAATGGTGAGACGGAGGGGCTCTTGATGATTGGTGGTGATGAGCAATTCGTTTAGTTTGATGAATCGATGATGGTGAGATAGAGGGGTTCTTGATGATTGGTGGTAATGAACAGTTGGTGGATCTTAGATCTCTACTGTAAATCTCAAAGATGGATGATGAAGATCTCCCTTAAATATTTATTTATTTTTTTGTCTTTTTAAAATTAATCTTTAATATGAATGGTAGAAATCTAATGAATTAATTTTTTTTATTAAATTATTTTTTTTATTATTTTTTATTTTTTCAAAATAATCTCTACCGTCCATCGTGTAGAGATCTAATTAAAAAATATTTAATTTATTTTAAGATTTTTAGAATTTATTTTAGAAGAAAAAGAAAAAGTAAAGTAAATGAGATCAAAAGACAATTTTGCCCTTCAATCAGTTAAGTCTAACAGACATGAACTAATGACAATAGAGTTTATGGTAGTAAAACAGAAAACTTTACTTTGCTTGCAAATATATTTTTTTTGGGTAGTCAAATTGTAACTTGTTTAAAAGGTTTTTGAGTGGTTGTTATGCAGTAGTTATTGAACAAGTTGTTATTAGCAATATTGCCCCATTAACATTATATGTCCCTGTCCTTTAATTGTGCATTTTGTATTGTTTAGACGTCACATTTTTCAGTGTTAACAAGTTTTATGGCAATAGCAAACTAGAAAAATGAATTTATAAGTCTGCTTGTTTTTGGTATGGTAAATTCTTTATTTTTTGTGATTTTGTGTTGCCTTAAAGTCGAATTTATAGTTTTCGAGTGATTGAGAATGCGTTGTGGCATCACCCACCTACTGATTTGTATTATAGTTGAATTCTTAAAAATATATACATGGATATTATATAGTTCAAATCCTGTTTATGCATATATTTTAAGTATAGTTGTTGATTATTATTATAACTGTACGTATTTTATTGAAGTTTGATCTCTTTATAGAAGTCCTATTATAAATAATGAATTTTTTAAGCAACGAGAGGATGCCAAACACTCTGACGTCTCCTTCAATTTTTTGAGAAGGAAATAAAGAAAAGGAGTGTGAACAGACTAACCAAATCCATACTTTTTTTTTTTGAAATACAACCAAATCCATGCTTGAGCAGTTTTTTGTTTTTTTAATCCATACTTGACCAAACGAAACTCAAGTAAATAACCCCCCAAAAAAAAAAGTGATCTGGGCCCTTCCCCTTTCTCCCAAAACCCATAATCACAATTAGATAGCATCATTTTTTTTTTTTCTAAAAGAAACAATTAGATATATAATATCATGTCTCTAACGAAAAGCACCACTTTCATTAAAATCAATGGTCCTAATCTAACAAGTATAGTTTAATCTAACAAGTTTTTCTAACTTAGAAGCTTGGTTAAAGTATTAGGTTTATCTTTTTCTTGGCTATTTATTATGACAATACATATAATTAGTGTGATTTATATATATATATATATATTTTTCTTTTAGATTCTATATATGATAGGACGATTTGAATATAAAATATTATAAAAGTGAATAAGAACACTTTAGTTTTATGTTACATTCGGCGGTGATAATTTTTTTCTTAGTAATGTACTTATATGAAATTTGTTAAGATAATTATTAGCTGGGATTTGGGAAGCTATGGAAGTGTAAGAGATCCATGGGTGTTTTATTAATCACACAATGAAATAGATGATAGTAAAATGGGCATACCATGAAGATTGAACAACTTCAAAGATTTATCCATGTTGAATGTACAATTGGAATGGATCCAATTATGAGCGGTGGGGTCTATGATGTGACTCCCAATTTTTTTTTTTTTTTGCTTATTTATTATATACATTGTTATGCAAATAAATATGTAACCGGACATTCTAGATAGGTCTATTGAGATGCGGCCCAAAAATAGACTCCTTAGAGCCGAAGAATGAATCCTAAGAAAGAGAAAATGACCTCACATGTTAAGGGAAAAACTGACCACTATAAGAGTAGTTGTAGTAAGTCGATCTTGGCACACTAAGGTGACCTGCATGAAGGCATTGGTACGCCAGTATTAATATTGTGTGTTTAATATTAATAGATTAAAGATTTGTCCATGTTGCATGTACAATTGGAATGGATCCAATTAAGAGCAAAGGGGTCTATGATATGACTTCTAACTTATTTATTAGTATTATTATTATTATTTTTGTATGTTTAATATTAATCGATCAAAGAATGTGTTTTGACCATAGTTCTAAAAATCGTTATTGGTTAATCGATTAGCGAGATAGTGATTAGAGATTTATTGGTTACTCAACGAGTATTGTTATAAGAAAAAAATGTATATTATTTTTTAAAATCTGATGACATAAACTAATATTTCTTTTAATATTAAAGGTCAAAATTTAAATATTGGTGTAATTTTATCAAACATCAGGGGAGGTTTGTATAATTTTCCTTAATACATATAATCTTAAACACACAAACCCTATCCCTTCTTTTTCTCATTTTTTGTCGCTCCACTCCACTCTCTCTCTCTCTCTCTCTCTTTAAAACCACCAAACTTCTGTTTCTTCTTCCTTTCTTTTTCTCATTTTCTATCGCCATCATACGTTCTTCTTTTTCTTCGGATTTCTCATAGTGCGTTCTTCTTCTTCACTAAATCTACCATCGCCATGTGTTCTTCTTCTTCTTTCTTCTTCTTATTTTCTTTCGTTTAGGTACAATGCTTGTCGGATCTACTATCGATGATATCACATCAGTCAGCAATTAGTTGATCGATTTGATGGATTGACTGGCCCGTCCAATTATGATTGTCAATCTCACCTTTATCGGACCAGCAACATGCTGATCAGTGTTTTATTGTTGATTTCTGACAATTTTTGAAACAATGGTTTTGTCTTTAACAAAAAGCTTGGAAAATATGGCAAATAGGGTTGTTGTGTTGACTTAAGTCACCTTTACCCTTGCTCAAGTCAAGAGTTCAATCCGCATCTCCCACTCAATATGGATAGTTTTTCTACTTTATATGAGTAATCCTTTCTTGTTTCTAGGAGTAAAAACCCGAACTATACTTCAGAGTCTCATTTTAGCTAGTCTTGATAGTGTTTTGGCCTAATGCTAGTAGATTTAAAAAAAAAAAAAAAAGGAAAATGGAACATTATTCC
This sequence comes from Litchi chinensis, assembly GCA_019925255.1. Classification (NCBI taxonomy): domain Eukaryota; kingdom Viridiplantae; phylum Streptophyta; class Magnoliopsida; order Sapindales; family Sapindaceae; genus Litchi; species Litchi chinensis. The sequence goes on from CM034467.1 coordinate 29,127,459, forward strand.
CTATTTTCCCATCAAATTAAACATATAAACTTTCAAACATGTCACCTCTTAATACACGTGGCAACACCTATCTATTCGCTAAATTGTTGAGGATTCAAATTTTATCATATACATTTTAAAGTTTGTGTATAGTTTTCAAAGTATGATATTCAAACGATACAAGTAGTATAGTTCAAAACAGGTATTTGGACCATACAAGTAATATTTAATCTTGACAAGTCTTAGTAATTCTCTGGTTGACAACTTTTAAGAAAGAAAAAAAAAACTTATAAAAATTATTTAAAAAAAAACTGATACCTTATAAATCAGAGAATTACTAGGACCCGTTGAGATTAGATGCTAATTTGGACTATATAAATAATATTTAATTTCGATAAGTCTTAACAATTCTCTTGTTGACAATTTTTAAGAAACAAAAAATAACATAGAAAAATTATTATGTTTTTTGTTTTTTTGTTTTTAAAAAAACAAACTGACATTTTATAAGTCAGAGAACTATTGGGACTCATTAAGATTACATGCTAATTTGAACCATATAAATAATATTTAATTTTGACAAGTCGTAACAATTCTCTAGTTGACAACTTTTAAGAAACAAAAAGGTAAAACTTATTATGTTTTTTTTTTTTTTAAAAAAATAAAATTGACATCTTATAAGTCAGAGAATTATTGGAACTCGTTGAGATTACGCGCTATTAGAAAGGTTCGGGTAACTCCCAAAAATGAAGAAAGATAATTACGACTGAGAGAGAACTATCCATACTAGTATTAAGTGTTAACATTCATTAGAAGGGATTGAACCCCCAATCTCGAATGTAGAGGAAACCTTAAGGTCGTCAATCAACTGCATTAGCAGAGAATGTGTAAAACAAATAATTATGTTTTTTTTAAGAATATATCTTTTCTTTTTTCTTTTTTTCTTTTTTAAATATGGTTGAATGTAATTGTCGCCAAAGAACTGTGCCCGATCATTACAAAAGTAATAGTCAGTTACTTTGCGGCAGTGTCACCGTCATATATATAATCATAATCAAGATTTATTGTTGCAAGATATATAGAAAATTAAATGCGAAAGCGATGCTGTTAAAGAACACAGTGATCGATTTGATACCAATAATACCATGATAGAGTTATATGCACCCGAATGTGAATGCGAGTTTCTATCTTCCTTCATAATCAAGAGTTAACTAACATTGAAAATTATGTAACTAAGGGTTACTTTCTTTTGATGAAAAATAAGTCTCTCCAACCCTTATAGTTTCAATACAACTCATGATTATAGAACTAAGATTTATGTTATTAAACACAGTCAAAAGATATTTATCTTCTGTTGATGAAAAATATCTCTCCGACCCTTATAGTTTCAATACAACTCATGATTATAGAACCAAGGTTTATTTTTTTTTTTTTGGGAAATAGCTAAGGTTTATGTCATTAAACACTGTCAAAACCAACATATTGTTATTTAACAACTCATGATGCTCCCAGAAAATGAAATAATTTAACCAACACATTGTTATTTAACAATCATCCTTTTCTTATACACTTTAAAAAAAAAAAAAAAAGCAATCATCCTTTTCTATACACTTTCTGCACCATGTGGAAGCATGCATGCAGTTTTGACATTGGAGAATTAATACGCATAATATATGTACGTAAGACGGTAATAGGTAAATTGGCTCCTGTCCAACAGGCACGATGCTCTGGTCACCTATCCTCTTCATGAAGCGAGAGAGACGAGGAAGAAAATAACTCAACCTTTGGTTAGATAATCTTCATTGTTAGATAGATAACTCATTATCATATCGAAAGATAAAGACGAGCATTTGCATCGGCAATCTTCTCATAAATTCGATCATTATGTACCTTTTTTTTTTTTTTTTTTTTTTTTTCTCTCGGTATATATTTCTTCCAACGAAACCTTTTTCACAGTGGATCAAGCGTCTTTAGCAACTTATTATATGCAATAAAATTTGCGAAATATATATAACCAAATGGTAAAGCATGCATGTAGACAAGTATGACTCATAATAATGCAATATATTACTTTATAATGCCATACTGTTCTTCGATGAGATTTAACAATTACTATTAAAGTACTTTTCTTCAAAAAACAAAAAGATAAATATATAAAATGATACTACTATGATAGTTTGATGAGACAAAAAAGTACATTTAATTTCCTGGCCATTATTCAACACAAGCACTTTCCTTACAAGAACAAACCCACAATATCCATCCGGGTGTCTGTAGGCCATCATATAAATCTCCAACCCTAGAACTCAATGAAAATATATTAAGACGTGAAATGCAAAACACTCACACTCAACATGATAAATGGTAGCATAGAGGTTAACTTATAGTACTGGTAGTCCCTCACACATAATTATGTTCCATGTTGTTGTCCCCATCATCACCATCTTCCCTCTCCAGTGACGGAGGCTTGTTAAGATCGAATAGCCTTTCCTTCTTATGAACATCACCATCTTCCTCATCCGGTGGTGGAGGCCTGTTAAGATCAATCATTAAATGCTTAGCAGAACAGGAACCCGAAGCTGAGTGCACTTGTCGTGCTGATGAGTTGAGTAGGACAGTAGCCAACTGGAAAGCATCAGCAACTCTGGCATATCCCCTCTCTAGAGAAGACCCACTAGGATGAGTGAAAGCTGGCAGAAGAAAGGCTCCGCTTGCCTTCTTCCCTTTGTGCATTTTCATATGGCCGTGAACACCTTTCTCGGACTGGAAAGGTTTGCCACAGGTTTGGCATTTGTGTTGGCCACTACAGAAATCAAGTTGCCTTTTTCTCGAAGAAGAAAGTGGGTTGGCTACCTTTTTATTGGCCACACTTGCAATACAAGCGCCTGCAGTGTTCTTGTCATTCCCTGCTGGGTTCACCATTTTTGTGTGATAGAAATTATGGAGAAGAAAATTAGGACTTTGTGGCCGTATAGGTGTCCCCTGGGTTTAATTTATAGAAAAAAATTGGGTTACACGATGGAACACGAGTGGACAGTCGATCGATGTTGATAGTCATGGAGCGCGATGATTATGGGGGTTTGACAAAATGGATTATGTCTTTTTTTTTGCTTGTTTCTCTTGTTTTCTCTTTCCTTTTCTCTTTTTACTTGCAAAAGGGAATATGATAATTTCAATGTAAACGCGAACTTAATTTCTTATGTATCATTTTCCTTTTTTTTTTTGGTCCAATTCAAATAAGAACCTAAAATTTGGTCAGTAAGAATTAATGATAATTGTGGTATAAAATTATAAGATGAAGCAGTGTTTTTGTGCATCAAATTTCATGTAATAGACTAATTACTTAGACATTTTCTTTTTGTCCTTTGAAAGAGGTTATTCTATATCCTATCAGACTAAAAACACTTTAAACGGGTCATTTCATGTAATCCTTGATCTTTAATTTACATGATATTCTGTACATATATATGATCATTGAAAAATCCATGACTGGCGAGTCAAATTTAATAAAAATCTAGATATATAATACAAAAGGCCGAATTTCAGTCCATCATTGTCAACCATCTAATCACACAAACAATAAAGATGCGCCTCACCGTCATGCATCAAATCTTTAATTTTCAAATGGATACCGGTCGATAGTCGTTGAGGAGAACGGACATCGGTCGATAATTATAGAGGAGAACTGCCCTTAAATTTATATATATATATATATATATTTTTTTTTTCAAGTTGATATTTTATAAGGTAGAGAACCGATGGGATTCATCGAAATACGCTATTGGAGCAATCTGGATAATTACTCTAAAAATGGAAGACAAACTACAACTGAGAGAGGACTACCCACACTATTGTTAAATGTTAACATTCATTAAGAGTAACTGAACCTATAACTTCAAATGAAGAAGGAAGACATTTCAATTCTGTTTATAAAAATAATATTAAAATAAAAATTATGAAAATTAATAATAGTAACTCCGTTATGAAACTTGAAAATTTGAAATTTGGAATTGTGGTTTCATCAAAATTTGGATATATTGATGATTTTTTTTTTTAGACAAATATTGATGAAAGTTTTTATCTTTGTTCATTTTAAATATATGCAGAACTATGAAAAAAGAAAAATATATTCACTCAAGATTTTATAATAAATTTTATATTTGAATTGACACTAGGGGTGGGCAACACCATGTTCGGATCGCTTCCGACCGGATCCGATTCGAACATGGTAACTTCGCGGATCGTCATTTTTGGATTCGAACATGATCCATCAAGAAGAAGGAACCAATCCGATCCGAACACTTAGTTTGCAGATTGGACCGGATCGGAACACCTACTTTCAATTTCAACTTATGATAAGAAGATAAATAGAGATATCTTGTTGGTGTACCTTCGTGAATTGTAATACATATCTCCCAAAATTTGTAAACATTTATACAAATTACTCAACATCAAACACGTACAACATCTCTTTTGCCGGCTACCAACATAAAATTACGTGGACTTTATATAAAGGCATATGAAATTACGTATGTATCATTGTTCACGGGTTCACGAATCGGATCAGTTTTAGATACCCCAATCCGATCCGTTCCGTGAAACATGGTGTTTTCACAAGTGATGATCCAAACATCTTACTTTTGAACATGTGATCCGATCCGAACACCCACGGATTGGATCGAATCAGGATGTTCGGATCGATTCCATGTTTTTGTGCCCACCCCTAATTGACACAGTTTTGATGTTCTCATCCTTTACTATTGTTAAAGAGAAAAAGAAAATGCTAAAAAAATACTCAAAATTTTATTTTTGTTAAGGTTTCCTATGGAGAAAGATGAAACCACATGGAGAAAGGGGAAAGATAAAGAAGTTATTAGTAGACACTAGATAGAAAAGGGCGAAATAGATCTCAACAAAAAAAAAAAAAAAAAAGAGAGAAGCGCGAAATAAAGAGGAAAGAAAAGTTCGTGAGAACCCTTTTCTTGTGAACCTTTTTCTTGTGAAGGAAATCGATGTTTCTGACATTTTGACCAATTATGTGATGTTTTTTTCTACTGGTTGCCATGCTACTCAACTTTATCAGAAAGTAGAATAATTGTTTATTATAATGAGTTTTAGTGTACTGATTATAAGAGACATTCTAGTTATAAAGGAAAGTTAGACAGTTGTTTATTATAATGAGTTTTGGTGTACTAACTAATTAGAAGAGTCATTCTGATTATGAAGAAAAGTTGAACAGTAGTTTGAGTCATTCAAGATTCCACTGAGTAATGATAAGTCATGATAAGTCACTCAGTAATCGCTGGATACTCTTCCTTTCCACTATTCCAATCAAATCTACTGTGAACTTCAATATTTAAAAAAAAAACAATAAAAATCAGAGGAGACACAGGGACCCATCTGATCCCGTGATGGGTTCGCCCCCGATTATGGAACCCGTAAGATTTGGCTAATTTTCAGACAGGATTTGAATGGAAAATTCAATGAAGTCAAAGCCACATGTAATTGATGTATACATGATGCATATCGATCAGTCTCTACACTAACACACGCGCACGGTAGCAGTAACACACCCCAGACATGCGTCGAGTCCATTCCAAATTCAAGACCCAATCCATTTATTTGAGATATTACCGTTTAGATTAAAAAAATGTAACTCTGGGCAAATTTTTCCCAAAAAATAACAATGAGGCTTCTAAAGCCCATTACTAAAAAGTCAAAAGGAAACAACCCAACTTGCTGGGTAACTAAAGCCCAATCATATTGTAATGTTCCCCAAAGCCCAAACTAATGTGGATCAAAGAGGAAACAGTCCTAGAGCGTGTATATTTACACCCTTAAAACTGTGTATACACACTTCTAGTCCGTTCAACCCAAAATGAGTCATAATTATAATTTATAACTTTTTAAATAATCTTTAATGTGTGCGTACGAAGGGGGTGTACATACAACTTTAGTGAGGTGTCAATATGGTTACTCAACAGGCAACTTGTTGAGGTTAATTGAAGCCCAATCATATTTTAGTGGTCCCCAAAGCCAAAAAATATGGTTTATATATATATATATATATATATATAAAATCAGACATTTTTAATTTTAAAAAATTAAAAAAAAATCAATTAAATGTATAAATTCTATTTGAATTAAATAGGAGAGAGAATTTATTTTATGAAAAGAGAATGTTACTTATATTAGACTCATTTTTCTCCTTTCAAGTGTTGCTAACATTTACTATGTTGGATCAAAAGCAAGTTATTTCTCATTAGGAGTCCTTACACTAGCTGCCCATTTTTAAAACTATAGCTATGATAATTCGTTCACTTATTAAGACAATTATGCTCTAAAACTTAGATTTTAATCTTCTCATACTATATTTCAACTTTTATAAGGTCGATCTCAACGAATTTCTTATTCAAGTTTGATACATTCAAACTTAGTCGTGGTATATTATACATTCAAAAAATCTGAATACATGTTCAAGAATAAATTATACAACAGTATGAACAAATAAGGATTTCTTGCTACACCAAAACATGCAACTTAGTCGTGGCCTAAAATGGAGCCAACATGTCTTGCCAAAGCATCCAAAGCAACATCAACAACATCATCAAATCCATCTTCCTCGCTCGCAATATTCGCATTCGGGTGCTTATAAGTCAGTCTCGGAATCAAATCAATCACTGTCTTCCTCATCTTCTCCACTCTCTCTTTTGGTATCTTCAACAGCATTTCCTCTACTCTCACCCTCCCCGCTCTCACACTCTCATCTTCTATATAAATCGAATACTCCTCCCACTTATCCGGCAAAAACCAACCATACTGCGTGTATGCCGTGTGTGGCGAGAAGAACACCAGCGCACACCCCGCCAGAATCGCGTCGAACGTTGACCGCCGCGTGAACGAGTCTCCCGGAGCTTGCAGGCAGAACTCCGATCTACTCATTACAACGAAGTAAATATTAATTTTCATAAAAACATGAAAATTTAAATTTATGAAAATATCGGTAAAAGATTGAATATATTAGTTTTTGTAAAAGTACTAAAATTCTAAATTCAGGCAAATATCATTTGAACATGGATAATCTTCAGACATAAAAAGTATTTAACAATATTTTTAAAATTATTCACTTAAATTATAAAAAAATTATAGAGAATATAATATTTGCTTTCTTACCAGTCATAAAGCAAATGAACATAGATTATAATGAAATTTTTAAAGATCTAAATTTTGAAAATATATGTTCGAATACCCAAAATATGATAATTATTGTTAAAATTCAATAAATATTTTAAAATAGAATTTTACTACTCTATTGAATCGTGGTAGCCATGAGGGTGAGTTAGTTTTTTAATTTTTTACTTATTTTTTCTAAACTCTTTGAACTTTTTAATCTTTTTATACCCTAAATTTAAATCCAATGATCATTAATCTTCCATCTAACTATGCAATATCACGATCCTTTATACATATTGGTTATCATCATTGAAAAAAACAAAAAACAAAAGAAAAATATGGAAAATATATCAATGCATGCGTGCACATGTACTTACTTGCTCATCAATTTGAGTACTTCATCAGGTTTGTAACACTTGTTATCATTGTTCCTGTTATTGCATTGTAGCAATTCACACAGAGTCGACTCACCGCATTGCCGGATCAACTCGTCCCGGATCGCCGCCTTTTCAAGCCCTTTCCTTGGCGCGCCGATGAAAGAGAAGAGGTGGGGCCTATCACACTCTCTCATTTTGGTCTGCCACGTCGACATCTGCGCTGACGTGGCGGGATGGAAGTAGGAAGGGTAAGGCAGTCCGTGCTGGTTCGAGCTTGTCTTCCAAGGATGCCTCTCCACGGTCAACACCGACATTGACTGAACACGTGGCACGTTTAGGAGACTGTTGGCTCCGAAGTCGGGCCCACTTTCTGACCTCAGGAAATCCCATGCGGTCCTCCCCAGTACCATAAAATGGTCCCTACCTTTATTCTTCCGCCACGTTGGTTGGCTTTCAAGAAAGTCAACCAATCTGACGGCCAGCTCGTCACGAGCCGTCAGATTTTTTTCCCGAAACTTGCTGGACGCGTGCAGGCCACCGTAGAATGGCACGTAGAATAGATTAGCACGTGTGGGGTCCCACGTGCGAAGTGGGTGGTTCTCCATGCGTGCATGGAAGATCATCTCTGCTGTAAACTGATTGGTGGCGAACCACGCCGCCGCTGCCATTGAGTCTGAACCCCGATCCGGACCCGGATGGAGGGGCTGACCGAGGCCATGGTTGGCGACGTGAGGGCACATGTTGGTGTGGATGTTGAGGTGGGTGCAGTTTTTGAGGAGTCCATGGTTGAACTCTGGAGGAAGATTGTATATATAGACTGAGATGTTTTTCGACGGGTGGTTTTGTTTATGTTGATGGTGATGGTGGTGGTGTTGGTTGATGAGGATGGTTTTGTTGGGGTTGGTGAGAAGGAGGAAGAGGAAGAGAATGATGAACCATGAAGTGAGAGAGAGGCAGAAGAAGAGGAAGCATTTGAAGTAGAAGTTGATGGCGAATGTTTTGGATCGTGCGGTGTCTCTGGTTTTGGAGTATTTGTTGTGGTCTGTGGTCGTCCATGGAGGAGTTGAAGATTGTGTTTTGGAAGTCATGGAAAGAAGAAGAGGATTCTATAGCGTGAGAGAGGATGTGTGTGCGTGTGTGTGTGTGTCATATGGTATGGTGTGTTTTGTAAAATGTCTTTTTGGACAAGTGCAAGAGAGGAGAGATGATGGTCTCTCTCTCACAAAAGAAAAAGTACCCTTTTTTTCTAAAGAATATACAGTGCAATGCTAATCGTTATTAACAAGAAATATTAATACTACTCGTCGGCAGCCAACTTTTTCAAATATAGGTTTGAATTCCTGTTACAATGATGGAGGTAAATTCAATGCACAACTATTTAATCGGAGGAAGGATGGGGACGCTTATCCCCCTAGTTCAGGTGGTAAAATAATTTTTCATTCATACAAGCGGTGGGAAATTAAATTTTAGTATGTATATTTCATATGTATGTGTAAAGAATTTTTTTTTTTTTTTTTTGTTTGAATGGATGTCTTTGAATTATAAGATCAGATACTTGGATTGTGCAAATATTATAATTAATTTTGATAAGTTTTGCTAGACTTTTGATTCATTTAATGTCAATTTTCAAAATTATTTTATCGTGTATCTTAAGGGATGCATTTAATCTAAATTTTATTAGAGATTAATGAAATCATTTTTTTTACTAATAGATTTTGATAGAATTCTCGAATTTTATAAATTTCATATTGATTTTGTTAGGATTCTTTAAGAAATTCAATGAAATCTTTAGGAGAATAGTAAAATTTGTTATAAATTATTTTATTCATAAAGATCACTTTAAAATCCATTCAAATTCAATCAAACTCATTAATTAAATGAAATATGTAGAGTCAATAACTTTTTGAATATAGTTATACTTCATTGGATTCTATACAGATATGAATTGAATGTATCTAAATTTTAATAGATTTATACAAATCTAAATTAAATATACTTTAACTTTTAAAATATTTTAAATTTCAATAAATTATAGATTGAGTACACCCCCCTTAGTTGAAATGTTAATTGTGATACTATATTGCTATGAACATGTGCAAGCTACATTAGAACAGTGTATTTAATTTAAAGTTTACTGAAGTTTGATAAAATTTTTTTAATCATAAATTTTGATGCAATTTATAGTTTTCATAGACTTTATATTGCTTTTATTAAAATTTTTAAGAAACCCAATGAAATCTCTAAAAAAATGGTAAGATTTGTTATATATAGATTTTTTCATAAAAATCACTTTAAAATTCATCTAAATTTATCACTTAAATGAAATATTTAAAGTCAATGATTTTTCGAATACATTTAAATTTTATTAGATTTTATATAAATATGAATTGAAAACACTTAAATTAAATGGATTCTATACAAATCTAGATTAAATATAATTAGATTTTAGTGAAATTCATTCAAGTATGGATTATGAAATTTGTGAAATCAATGATTTTTTTAATACACTAAAATTTTATTTGATTTCATAGAACTCCAAATTATATATATCTAAATTTTAATGAATTACATATAAAATCAGGATTGAATATAATTAAATTGCAATAAAATTTATTTAAATTTAGATTGAATATATCTAAACTTTTTATGTGTTTTAAATTTCAATGAAGTTTAGGTTGTATTAGTCCCATTGTTAAAGTGTTATTATTATTTAAGATATTTTGAGTTGAAATCTCAGCTGTATTCGCACCAGAAGAGATTTGAGAAAGTTGCTTTGATTTTAAATATAATATTAGTAGTTGGTGTGATAAAATTATCAAATCTTCAAAATACGAATTTTGTAGACACATGACATGTCTTAATTAATAACAAAGTAGTTGGAATGTACATATTATGTGTCATACTGATCGCAGTATTTAATGCATTAAATACAAATAAAGTCAATTAAATGGAGTATACTGGCTGGATGTAGGCAACATACAACTAACAATGGTGCGTTGGCGACATTAGATTGAGTTTTGAAAGAGGCGTTGCAACGGTGAGGAGTCAGGGAGTGATTTGATGGAAAGAAAATGTAAAAATTGAAGGTTAGGATGGGACAGATTCAATCAATCAGAGTATAACAGACGGTTATCATGCGAGCAAAATGCACAAAACCCCCCTGAGGTAAGGCTTTAAAGACTCATAGTTAAAGTTTGGTTTTTATAACACAATACCCCCAAGTTAACAGTCAAATATGGTTAAATCAAACGGTTGACCGATTTTTGACTTGTAAGGACCAAAATGCCCTTACTGTTTGAAATAATTTAAAATAATATTTTAAAATATTATTAAAATAAAATAATAAATCAAAACATCTCACTCTCTCTCTCTTTCTCCACCAGCCTCCACCAGAGACCACCGCCCCTCTTCGCACGCCGACCTCTTCTTCTTCTTGTTTTCTTCTTCTTCTTCACCAGATCTGGGTTCGTTGAACCCAGACGAACCCGTCTGGGTTCGTCGAACCCAGACGGGTTCGTCTGGGTTCGACGAACCCAGATCTGGGTTTGTCGAACCCAGACGGGTTCGTCTGTTCGTCGAACCCAGACGATCCATTTGGGTTCGTCGAACCCAGATGGGTTCGTCTGGGTTCTGGGTTCGTCGAACCCAAACGATCCGAACCCAGACATCTTTGGGTTCGTGAATAGGTTTGTTGATGATTTTTTTGGTGATGATTCTTGTGTTTATGTTTGATTTGTTGTTGTTATTGATGAGGATGATTCTGAGTTTGAGTTTGGTTGATGATGATGATGATTCTGGGTTTCTGAGTTTGAGTTTGTTTGATAATGATGCATCATCTGGTTCCCAGATGATGTTCACCATGTCTGGGATGAACCCAGATGATGAACATCATCTGGAAACCCAGATGATGATTCCCAGTTTTTTTTTTTTAAATTCTATTTTTTTTTTTTGTTTGTTGCAGGGAAGTAGTGATATTGAATTATTAAAAAATATATTTTTTTCTTTTTTAATTTTTAAAAATAAAATAGGTTCATAAATGATAAAATTACCCTTGGTCAACTAAACATTGACTAACAGACACTAACGACCTGGGGGCATTGTGTTATAAAAATCAAACTTTGACTATGAATCTTTAAAGCCTTACCTCAGGGGGGTTTTATGCATTTTGCTCTTATCATGCACATGTTTTTAATCATGCGCGTCTTTATCATGTGAAAAGGACCATCCCGTGTAGTGCTCTCTTTCACATGCAACCAATCACCCACCTCCTCTCCTATAGATAAATCTATAAGTTGTGTGAACATGCTTGTTTACTTGGCACAATTCTCAACATCTTACGATTTTTTTATGGAATTTTCCGATTGATGGTTACTTTGGTCACCGCAGGGAAAAACGTAAATTGCTTTAAATTGAAATTTTGTGGAAGAGCGAGTTTTACCAAACTCAGGAATTTTAAATGTATGAAATAATGAAATAAAACATCAAAAATAAAATAAAATATTAGATTTTTACTTTTTATATTGATTATTTATAGATTACTCACTATCTAATCTTTCTTAACATATTTCTATACGAAAAGACAAATAACTGATATAATTATATAAAACTATACTCACTTTCTTTTGATTTCTTTTAAAAAAGAAAAATCACGTTGTATGAAAGGTAAGTTTTCCATTTTTGATTATACAAAGAGAATAAAATACTGTCGACGTGATTTTCTGGTCGACGAGAGTTCAAATCACAATACCTGAAATCAATCTCAAACAACGCAAACAACAAAGAAAAGATGAAAGGAGTCAGAGAACTAAAACACACAAAGAAGACACAAGATTTTTAACGTGGTTCAGCAAGTGCGTCTACGTCCACGACTGTCTCTCAACAATTCGGCAAAAGGACAGTATAGTATTGTTTCTGTATTTATAATGAATTCAGCCTCTTATTTATAGGGGAAAAGGCGTTACAAATCGGGTAGCAATAAAATAGAAAAATAATTACATTAAATGCACTTCCTAATTGGTTGGAACAAAATCAGAAAACTGTCTTGTATATCTCGAGATCACGTTGACTGAATTCAAATTTGAATTAACTTCCAATTATGATGAAAGAATTACGATTAAATCAAGTAACTGCCTTTTCTGAAAGATTCTCGTTCCATTACTCTGGGCGAACTGTAAACGATCTCGAGCTTGACCTCGCTGAGTAGCGAGCTGTATATGGAGCGAACTGCATAACGATTTGTGAATAGTATCACGCGAGCTTGCTGGGCTTAGAGTTAATAACTAGGTCTTGTCTGCTGGGCCTTTTCATTGGGTTAACTTGTTGGGCTTTTGTCAGATTTTTACCAGCCTATTTGGTGAATCTGGAAAATACACATAACAAATACATATTCTTTTTCTTTGTACTTTGACGGTTAAAAATAAAAAACTTTTTTCTTTTTAGTTTGTCAACTTACAACCTATCGAAAATCCTTAATTAAAAAAGGAAATTCTTTCTTTTCTTTTTATCGGCAACAATCAAGGATTTTATAAAATTAATTCAAAATTAATATTGCAACCCTTATTTTTTAAGAATTGAACTCTTACCTTATATAATATAATTAATTCAAAATTAATTCATATTATATTTTAGAATCGAACTTGTGATCTCTAATAAATTAATTCATAATTAATTAAACCAATGTCACTTTTGAGAATCAAATTCAAAATCTCTTATAAAATTAATTAAATAATTATTAATTTATAATCAATAATAAACTAATTAATTATTAAATAATTTGAATAATCAATATTATTTAAATACGAAGTGAATACAAATTTTGGTACTTACGTAGCACATATAATTCGATAGTCTAATTATAATATTTTATATATATATATATATATTTCTTATAATGAAATGAACTATCAAAGTGACCTGATGAATTTACAATTTTAAGCTCTAATAATATCGAAATTATTAATTAAATTGTTTTATTAAATAATTTATTATTATTAATTTTACAGTTACTCCACTAAAAACCTAAGATTGTATTCTCAAAACTGCATATGTTTTTATATAAAATGAAATTTCCTATATTCATTGATTTAATCACTACACATAATTTGATTCTCCATAAGTAGTTCATAATTAGAGTTAGGTCAAATATCCGTATTACCCGTCTAACTATTTCTTGTTCTTTTAAGTATCATTAATTCTTTAATAAATAATATATTCATAATAACTTACGAATTTGTCTTTCCATTTATATGTAAATAGAAAGTTGAACACTTTTATTATTCAAGACCTGAATCAACCCTTAAGAGAACCACTTCTCTACTTTTCATAAGAAGAAGTAGATTCTACTATTGTATAGAATGTTTTCTGGATATTTACACCATTCTAATCCATATAAATCAAAGATATAACTCAACAAGCAAAAGTTTATAATATACTTAGAATTAAGATAAATTTAAATCTGATAATTTGATTGATAAATATAAATATCTAAGTTTAATAAATATTAGTTAGAAACTTATGTTTATTGTAATTTAGTCCTATATAATCTTTATTATATAAGATATCATAATTTCTATGTCATCATATGAACAGTTTCGAATAAAATTATCATACCAAATACAAAATGGACTGCAGTTGTCGGTTTACCACAAATAAAATATCCAATTTTGTGGGTTTTCTATGAACTTTTTGGATGATTTATCTTAACTAATTCTGTTTGTATATAACACTTTATACTTAATTTGAGATTGCATAAGTAATTAAAGATGTTTCTCATAATATTTATAAAATATATAAATTGAATAAAATGATTACTTTATTAATATTTATAAAACCATTTATATAATTATAAACTTTTAGAATATAAACTCCGATAGTTACAAATATATAGTTTGATTTGATGATAATAATTACATCTCTCGTCAAATGTTGAAATTGTAGGTATGCATATCATATTTTATGAAATGACGTGTGCTTTGGCCCACTACTTTAATATATCTATTTATAAGAAAAGGATTTTTTTTTTTTTATTCATATAAGAAAAGACTTTTGTTACGAATTTTTTTTTAAAGAAATCACGATATTTATATTTATATAATCGATAGTAAAATTTGTAAATTTTAAATGCGAATAAATATAAATATATCTAGAGTTATTTTGGAATTTGGCAAAATTTGTCTCCATGTGCATAATTATAAACAAGGGTTCTCTTATAAACTGTTAAGCAGAAAATCAGGCGTATCCATTCTAAACTTATATAATTAAATTATAAAATTGATGAAATTTAAATTTAATTGATATATATGAAGTCACATGATAATCGGTTGTTAACGTAGGTCACATTTATAATAGAATCAAATTTGCCCAAATTTCAAACTAAGTACCGTGAAGAGAGAGAAACAAAAGTGTAAAAAAAAAGGTATTCAATGATATTGGTGTACATTTATAAAAAGCCACCTACTTTCGTCTTCTTAAATATGCAAGTTAAATATCGTTTCATGTAAACTTGGTCACAGTTTAGATCCTAAAATAATAATAATAATAATAATTGAATTAAGGAGCAAGCAAATCCTTTCAATTTATGTAATCATACATATATAAAGTCATAGAGTGCATAAAAAAATACATCAAATCAATTAGTTTCCACTACAGAGTTCATCTTAAGAGAATTTTTCTAATACTATATAATTATACAGTAGTCATATAACTAGAATGAACTGCGACACTATAATAATTAGTTCTCCTCTGGTGCGGACGTTAAGGATTTATTAATGTTATTGAATGTCATAACTAATATATCCGTGACGGTAAAGTGCACTATTTTATCTTCTAGTGAAATTCTTTACACAAGAAGTTCACTAAAAAAGACAAATTCACATTTTACTTCCGTACAGACATCCGCACCTGAGAATTTTCATGTAAATAATAATAATATGTAACTAGATGCACATACGTACCTCCTATCTATCCAACAGAAGAGAAGGATCGAAACCAAAGCGATCTAAAACTGATCTAAGCTCATCCCAATTCTGATCATACGTGAAGAGTTGATGATCATTTCTATGTAGATTATTATAATTAGCATGAAAGGTTGGAGAAGAGGGCACCATCGAGGGCAGCAGCGGAGAATTATGAGCTATGGAGCTGCTAGTGATCATCAACTGCGGATCTACGGTACTTACCTGGTTCGGTATATTCGTGATCGTCTGATTGATTTGATTATGATTATCGACTCTAGGTTTCTTATTGATCTGATGATGAAAAACAGGAGCTTCAAAGCTAATGTAACCTTCCTGTTGATGTATATAGCTGGTAGTATCTGCACAGTATGTAGTAGTACTAGTAGTACCAGAGCTCGGTTGTAGTACTCTTGAATTACGTTTCGATTGATGTGATGATCTCCAATCTGTGTCGTACAACTTTCTTTGTGATGCAATTCGCTTGAAAATTTTACATATTGTCCATACTTCCTATGAAATTTGAACACATAATTAAATAACATAAAAAAGTAAACATAACTTCTGTCCGTTTGAAATATATGATAATCAAAAGTCAAAACTACTACATAGAATTTGTAATGATACATAATGATTAGAATGAAAATATATATGTGATAGTTGTCCACACTATTGTTCTCTTTCTAAAATGTTAAACATAGCTAACAATAAGACGCAAATTTCGTTTGTAGTCTTGTTCGAAGAATAAAAATTTTGTTAAAATACATTGTTAAAAATATGTTGATATCTGAAAGTAGCATTAAAATCAGGCTTTTTGTTCTTACTATTAAATCTAATTCTAACATTTGTGAATGCCTACGTCATTTTTTGTAAGTGGCATATGGGTTTGAAATGTTGTGATCACACATTACCATAAAAGAAATTAAAAGATTCACTTAAAAGGATCACTTTATTGTGTCACAAAAAAAGGGATCACTTTATAGGATTTTTTTTTTTTTTTTTTTAAACGAAGCACTCATTGAGAATAAACCTTTATATATATATATATATATATATTAATATTAGTTTTGAGATGAATTATGAATGTTTGTTTTGACTTTGAATGTGAATGTTATAACTCATTTATAATTAATTGGGAATGAATTATAAATTAAATAGTTATATTAACACAAGTTTAATATTTTGACATGAATGGGATTACTTCTTATAAAGACAATGATTTCTATGTTTCCAAAAGAGATTACTATTTTTTTTTTAAACTAAACATGATAGTTAATTTCTAAAATAGAGATAATTAATTTCTAAAATAGAGAACTTTTTAATAAAAAACGGTTTTTATTGAATTTAACGGGATCACTTGTTAAGTGATCTTGATTATAAAATTTTTGCGATAACCTGAATGTGATATCTAAGAAGAATTTTAGTATTGATCACCATCGCAATAGATCATTGCGCTCACAATAACCTTTCATGCACGCATGCAACCAATTTACTATCATGATAACTTATCGCATAACCACCTTTTGATAGAAAGAAAACGTGGACCTCTACAAGAGAAACCTTAGTCTATATAATATATATCTATTTAAACTTTGTACTTGCTTACCGCTTCCTGGAGATTGATTTTAGCATTACTGTTGGTTCCATTATCGCTGGAGCTCGGAAGGCGAAACTCGTGCATCATCCAATCAGTTTTGGTGCCTTTGCCTGCACTTCCTCGGTAGTAAACGAGAGTTTTCTTGAGTCCAATGCAGTCGGGACCTTCTCCTCCGTGTGAATACACCTGTTTGTCGATGCCGGTTGCTTTCCAAAATCCAGAACCGGTCACTCTGTTTGGTCTTATACTATTTCTGTATTTTCTCCCTCTCTTGCAAAAGAAATAGCCTTCCTTGTCTGGTGAAGTACTTGTTTCTGCGTGCATGAAAAAAGTAGTACATATTATGGTGAGCAAACAGAGACAAACCAGATCGCCTTGATTTTATCACTGTTCAAAATAATTTAATAAGAAAATATTCATCCAGTTTGACAATAATGCTTCAAGTTTGGAGTGATTGCACCGTACATAAGATAGATCAATTATTAATCAATAATATATATAAAATCTAGTCAAGTATCACATATATTAGCAGCGAATCCAAAATATCATAAAATCGGGGATCGAAAATGTATTAAAGTGTGTATATATATATATATATATATACATATATATATATATGACACACACACCCCCAAGAAACACCAAGAAATGGCTTTGAGGTTGCTAAAAAAAAATTAAAAAGGATTTTCATTTCTATCATCATGCATGAATCAATATTTTCTGAATTCTGAAGAATATCTAAATTTTTTCTGCTCTAAAATTGGTTAATACATATAAGTAATTAATTGATAAAATTAAGATCGCTTATATGAGTTCTTAGAATATGGAAGTTCTAACGATTACAAATAGTTTTAGGGTTTCTCCAAGAACTACTTTCTGAAGGTCTGCGTGCATGGAACTATATATGCGTGATTTCATATTTAGCTGATAATCTAAAGTTTGAAAACAGAAAATAAATGGATCTTCCTTCTTTAAGGGCTTATAATTACCTAAACAACTAATAGTAAGGTATTGGAAAAATAAAAATAACTCGTAACACAGTAGAGAAATAGCATGGAAAAAATTCATCACTTAATATATATAAGTTCTATGATAAATTGATATCAGAGAATCTGAGCTTAAATAATAAAATGAAAAGAAATAATCTCATATTTATCTCCTGATAGCATCAAATAAACAGCTTGCAACAAACCCTAGCTATATTAAAAAAATTGAAAAAAATAATAATAAATGAAAAGAAGCTAGAGTAAACAATGCATGTCATACTTGGAAGATCCCAAGGATCAAACTTGTAGATATCAATGTGTTTGATGAGTTCAATTCTCAGCGGTTTCTTGTCAACCTTTCGTCGAAGATAAAACCCGACAAGTTCTTGGTCTGTTGGATAAAATCGAAACCCTGGAAGCTCATGAACTTCATCATCATCATCCTTAAAAATATTTCTAGTAGCACTATTTTGGCTGCTGGAGCTGATCATGTTGATTCTTATTGTTTTCTGATGAAGTACTTGTAACGGAGTCGAGAAATAGCATGGAGACCCTTTGTTTACTTTTATACAATGTGAAGAAAAAATCTATATACATAGCATAAAGGGTCTAGAGAGTTGGTTTGAATTTTATCGGGTCAAGTCATTCGTCTAGAGTATCCTCTTCTGGTATTGACTATTATTTGATTTATTTCTCTCATAGAGGCCAAACCGCCGAAGACTTTTTGGAATAGTTAGAATCTTAGAACTCATCATGGTTTGCATTTTAGGTTGATTACAAATTAGCGTAAGTAAAAAAAAAAAAATAATAATAATAATAATTATGTGCCAAGAGCACAAGAATACAAAGTAAGTCGTTATGGGGCCACAAAGAATATGCAAAAGAATGATTATATCGTTATTTTTCTTCATCTTCCCTTTTTGGTCGATCGACCCTACCGAATTGCAATATCAACCCCATTTGTATATGTATTTGTCTTTATAAAGGATCACCTCGAAAAGTGCTTTCTCTCTTCTCGATCTCATGCAACCAACCACCGATCTCCTCTTAATGAGGTCGAGTCAATAAAATAATTGAATGTACTGGTTATACAAATTGTCACATTAAGTCTATCGTTTTAGACCTTTTTTTTATTTTTTATTTTTTATTTTTTTTAAAAAAAGGTTTCTGTGGAAGTAGCTATTTGGGATTGTATTTGGTTTCCACGTATCTAAAATTTAGTTCTCTTATTCGTTTCTTAGTTTCTTGAATAAAAAGTTTCCCCTTCGAAAGAGTCGTTTCCAAACTTTGATGGTATCATTTTTATACAAGATTACTCTGATATGCCGGTCAGATTCTTCAATCTATTAACAAAGGTGGTTTGTTACTATCGGTTAAGTAGGAAGTTGGTATAGACATCAATTAACGATAGTACAGTTTGTAAGATTTAAATATGAATTGATATGTGCGGAGTTACATGATAATTTGTATAATTAATTTGAGTTACATTTACATTAATAGATAATCGAGTTTACCTCACTATCCAACATGGTTTGATAATAAAAAATGTTCATTAAATTTGATAATATTCATTCAGTTTGATAATATTTTGTGTTTGAGTTACTACATCACAAATGATACTTAAAAAAAGAAGTAATTGCACAACACCCCCCCGAGGTTTGTCAAAAAAGACACGGAAACATATTTACCCTTTTATTACACCAAACCCCCATGTCGTTAGTCAATTTCCGTCCATTTCAACGGTTGACTAAATTTTTAAAGTAAAAGACTATTTTACCCTCAATTAAACAAAATCCCAAAAATCATCACCGCCCGTCCGCACGCCGACCACCAGCCTCCACCAGCCTCTCCCCCCCCCCCCCCCCTCCGTACGCCGACCACCATCTTCTTCTTCTTCTTCTTCTCCTTCTCTCTTCTTCTTCTTCTTCTCCTTCTTCTCTTCTTCTTCTTCTTCTTCTCTCTTCCTCCACCAGATCTGGGTTCGACGAACCCAGACCTTCTTCTTCTTCTTCTTCCAGATCTAGGTTCGTCGAACCCAGATCTGGGCTCGAATTGAACCCAGACGTCTGGGTTCGTCTGGGTTCGACGAACCCAGACGATTTGGGTTCGTTTCGAACCCAGACGAACCCAGACGTCTGGGTTCGATTCGAGCCCAGATCTGGGTTCGACGAACCCAGATCTGGTGGAGGAAGAGAGAAGAAGAAGAAGAAGAAGGTCTGGGTTCGTCGAACCCAGATCTGGTGGAGGAAGAGAGAAGAAGAAGAAGAAGAAGAGAAGAAGGAGAAGAAGAAGAAGATGGTGGTCGGCGTACGAGGGGGGAGGGTGGTGGAGGCTGGTGGTCGGCGTACGGACGGGCGGTGATGATTTTTGGGATTTTGTTTAATTGAGGGTAAAATGGTCTTTTATTTTAAAAGTTTAGTCAACCGTTGAAATGGACGGAAATTGACTAACGATATGGGGGTTTTGTGTAATAAAAGGATAAATATGTTTCCGTGTCTTTTTTGACAAACCTCGGGGGGGTGTTGTGCAATTACTTCTAAAAAAAATATACAATTAAAATTACTTGAAATTTGTAATTATAAGCACAGTAGAGTCGAACTTGTGATCTTTAATAAATTAATTTAATTAATTTAAACCAATGTCACTTTTGAGAATCAAATTCAAAATCTCTTATAAAATTAATTAAATAATTATTAATTTATAATTAATAATAAACTAATTAATTGTTAAATAATTTGAATAATCAATATTCTTCAAATACTAAGTAAATACAAATTTTAGTACTTACATAACATCGACGTCTGAATTCAGTCGATCCATATTCTTAATCCAATACTATAAATAAAGCAAAATAAAGGCAAAAGCAAAAAGAAGAGGAAGAACAGTGAATACAAAGAGATTTTTACGTGGTTCGGCCAAAAAAAAAAATCTACGTCTATGACTGTTTCTTTGGTTATGTTGGCAGAGTCACAGTATCTTATTGATTGTTGTTTTTTATATTGTTACAATAAATTTCAACTCCTACTTATAGTGTGGAGTATTACAATTTGAGTGCAGATAGAATAGAAAAGAATTATATATTAATTATACTTCCAAGACCGATGTCCACCATTTTAGGGATAGATTCCACCGACATAAGAATTTGATTTCATTTCCAATTCTAATAGTTGACTCTTTCTCAATTTAGACTATTGCCTTTTTGGAAAAGTTACTTTAATGAGCATTTCGAGCTGCGAGCTAGATCTCGCTGTGGGTGACCTAGAATTGAGCATAAGGCAGCCTTGATCATAGTTGACTAACGACCTGAGAATTGAAACAGCGATTCTGAGAGCGCGTTACTAATAGCTAGATGTTGGCGAACGGGGCCTTCGTCTATTGGATCAATCCATTAGATCAGTTCTTTGAGTTTTTACCAGTTCACTTATGCAGTTCCAAATATATCCACAACATCAGCCCTTAATCTCTTAGTGCGATCTGCGGACTGGGACCTCAAACTCGTTGGTAAAAGTTGATGTGTCACGACCTGTCGTGCTGCCTTTTCAAATTCTATCCCGTCACGTGCTTGTGGCGACTCTTGAGGTAATCGCATCACTTGCACGTCTCGTTTTGTACGCATTTAATGCATACGTTTCTCAACTGACAGCTCATGATGATAAGTTCTTCAACTCGCACGGCACCGTTAGATTTAAGACAGTTGATTAGCCCTCAAATCCAACGGTTAGAATCTTGTACCTATATAAAGTGGAGGCCTCTTCATTTTCCCTCTTACTCTACCATTTTGAAACTTAAGTCACCAAGCCTCCTCTTTCTCTCATTTTACATCATTGCGCTAGTACATCTTGAAGAAGATTAGCGTTTTCGTTCTCAGGTGGTTAAACTTTACTGCATTTACAGTAAGTCTTCATAGCCAACTCTTGATTTTTTTATTTCCATTTTTTGTGTGCGTTGCATTGTGTTTTTTTATGGATCTAATACTGAATTGAATATTTTATGTTCTTAATGTTGCATGTTTGTGACTTTTCGTTTACTTTTAATTTGATCTTGTTGGTTGGTTCTTTGCGAACTGTTTGTTGTTTATAACACTATGTATGCGAACTGTATAATGAGATGCTTGTAGGATATTAGCTCGTAGGTCATTAGCTCATAAGTCGATTCTCCCATATTCTTAGCGATCTGTATGACATTTGTGACCTATAGATTAGAAAGTCCCTTGTTAGAGAATGGAGAACTTAGATTTTTAGGCATGGTCTACATATAGCGACCTTACTACTCCTTTCTATGTATAGATGTCTTTAGGTTACAAACGCCGATCATATAGAATAGGAGATGGTGACTCTTCTAGCTTGGAGGAGCTCAACGTGGGAGAAGTTTGCGTTGCTGAAGAAGTAACCTCTTTAAACGGTGAAGTCGTTGAGGAGTTCGTAGCTCGAGTTGACCCCATTATAATTGGTCAGATCGGCTAGGAACGACGAGCTCATGAGGTGTTTATCCACTATGCCTCAAAGATAAAGTATGAGGAGTTGAGGGGAATTGCTTTAAAGTATCATATTTCCAAAGGTTGTCGTGTCATGTTGCCCTCACCTAACGACCACGTAGTCTATCCTCCCTGGCGATTTATTACAATTAGCACCTATCATCTTAGGCACGGGCTCAAATTTCCAGTCTCTGCCTATCTTATCAACCTCCTGAATAGGTTGAATGTAATACCCTTCCCTTAATCCCCAGTGGTATGGGAACCGAGGTGAAAGATGTTATCTTGCTTACAAAAATTCATTTATTCATTTATTTCAATTTACATAAAATCCGGCAGAGTTTCTCCTGTTTTTCTTAAAACCCAAAATTTAACACCTGCAAGAAAAACATAACATTTCTAAAATTTTCTTTTCTTTACTTCCATTTCGGATCTTCTGTCCGTTTCCAAATCACTTCACTACACAAACGTATATAATGAACATTAATACTTTTTATATAAGAAGCCATTTTCATTGAGGTTTTACTATCAAAACAAAACATAAGCAGAAATAATAATTTACAAACTGGTTTATGATACAATACCAAAATTTCACTTTGTACAATATTACATACTATTACACAAACTTCATTATTTATAAAACTCAATGCATACATATATGGAAATAAAAGTAATGTCTACCCAAAGTGAGGAGCGAACTTGCTGGATATGCTGCAGAATTATTTTGTCTTCAATTTTTATCTACAAAGCCCAATCTATAACCTACGCGTACTAAATCCAACACGCTAAGTATTTATACTTTATGAGTGTACACATATAATATTGAAATCGTAACTATTTTCAAGAACATAACATTAAAATATAATGAAATACTCAATTGTCAAATTGTTATCGTAAACATGTAAAAATTCAAACAAGTTGGAATCTGTATAATTTAACCATTCAAAACTATGTATCAATCATAATTGCTTTATTACCCTTAATAATATGTTGGAGTCCTTTATAAATTCTAACATGATACCTTGGATCAGTAACAAGTTTTCTCGGTGTCGGACACTCGGTGCCTATCCGTCGGTTCTTAATTTACAAACTTTTACAATTTCTAGATCGGACACTCGGTGTCTCTTAAGGTCCGTAAATCATAGTTGATATGCAATCATAGTGGTGCAGTATTGCTAATAATTACCATATTGGCATGTCAACTACGAATCCCCACTTACCAATGTTCACGTTTACTTAGACCCTTGATATTCTTCAATAACTACAAAATTATCAATTCAATTGTAATTTCAATTGCATAAATATTTAATCACATTTTTGTATCTATTTTTCGAAATCTTTCAAAGCTTAGCTCTTGGCCATTTCAAATGACCATTTTACCCCTAATTATAACATCAAAATTTAACAAAACCAACCCTTCCCTTTTCTTGCACAATTTCAATCAAGGGGTGTAATTTGTAAACTTTTATTCTTAAATCATTAATTCAATGCATAATTCATTCGAACTCCATGTAATCAACACATAATTAAGTATGAAATGACCAAACTATTCTTGGATACAAAGCTAGCATACATTTGATCAATGAAAAGGATTTTGAAAACTTTTTTTTTCAAGCACTAATTCATCACATAAACCTTTCAAATATCATCTTATTAACACACAAATAAGCACGAAATGGCAAAAATACCCTTAGGTTTCTCTCTAGGATGCATTCAGTCTAGGGTCTAATTTTTACGAATTTTTGTTCCAATTTGTTTTTCATTCCAAAATTCATTCCAACAATATCCAAATAACACATAAATATCATCCATATCCAGCTACCACATCATGGGAACAAAATCAATAAATTACCAAAGAAATTTTCATTGGTATACTTACCAGTAATGTCAAATTTTTAAAATTTGTGTACAGCAACCTTTTTGGGTTTGCTAGTAGCTTTCTTGCACTCCCAAATGAAGCTCAAAGCTTCTCTTTACCCTTGCCTTGCTCACCTCTATCCAATTGGTCACCTTAGGTTTTTCAAGAGAGCATTTTTCATCATAAAAATCAACTCAACAAATTGAAATGCATAAACAACCACACCTACATGCTCTTGCATGCTTCTACATAATTTCTAACCAAAACCCATCACAAAAATCAAAACTCACACCAACTTACCTTGTTTGACCCCTTTCTAGTGAAAATCCACTTATAATTCTAGAGAGGTTTTAATGAAATTGAAACTTTGGAGGGGTAGATAATGTGTAGGACAAGTGAAATGAGTGATTTATAGGCTTAGAATTGAAGAAAAATTGAGAAAGAAGAGAGGAGAAAGTGACAGTAAAAGGAAGAAAGAGAAGAGAAAATGATAGCTTTCATGCATCCTTACTCTTTTTATACCCAATTTTTTCCATTTAACTTTTACCCCCCAACTATTTCCTTAATTACAACATTGACCTTAGTTACAAAAGTTTGCATTTGATTGGTTAAATCTCTCACTATTCATCCCACTGCTAAACTAATCATCATTCTAGTTCAATTTCAATTAAATTCATTCACCTTTTTGCTTTTATGTTGTCAAACTTTTATTGGATCAAAAATTAATCATATGTAATGTCTTCTAATTTCATTCCCTTTCTTGACCAATCACATTTTTCTAATATTCCAATGTCTTCATTCAATTTCTAAAATAAATTCTCACTTATAACTTATATCCTCAAAATTAATAAATCCCCTAAATAAATTAAAAATATATATATTCCACCTTAAATACATAAATTCCAAATTTAATCCACTTTTTGCTTACTAACTTTAAATTAAAGAACTCTAATCCAATTGAAATGAGAAATCGGGGCGTTACATTGAAGTTTAGCCCCTTCCAATTAACCCTTAATTTTTACTTTCAGCTCACTTCCCTGACCTTGATTTTTAAAAGGAACAGTATTCCATCTTCAATCCTAAGAATTTGCTACTATTTTTTTAGTATTAATAGTGTGGGCGGCTTAAAAGGGTGTAACGGGCCAGCCCGGATTCGAGTCTTGGGCCTCAACCCTCACCCTGGTGCTAACTCGGCTCATACCGCCTCTTGGGGGCTGCCATGTGGACAGGTACTGTGGGATCTCCTTGCTCCCCTTTCATACGCCTCCCCAACCACTCTCGAACCAAGCACTAAGGGTTTAAGTGAGCTACTAGTCATGCTTCCCAATTGCACTTAAACCCTTAGTGCTTGGTTCAATAATGGTTGGAGAGGCGTATGAAAGGGAAGCAAAGGGATCCCACAGTACCTGTCCACATGGCAGTCCCCAAAAGGAGGTGTGGGCTAGGCTAATGCCGAGGTGAGGGCCTAGGCCCAAAACCCGAATCTGAACTAGTCCGTTACAAGGGGTGAATGCAAAATGAGATTTATTATCTCGTAACTCGAAAAATGAGCTTCAAGGATGTCCTACCTCAGGATGATGTGAAGGGCAAGTTCAATGTAGGGGATTACAAGTTGAGCTGATTTTACATTTCTTGCATTTTTCTTAGATAGCTTCAAAATTTTGACTTCGTCCTTAGTCCAGGTAGATGGGGAGGACTGACATTTACAAGCTAGAGTAGATTATTATTATTTTTTTTAATTAATCATTTTTGTTTTCACCTCGTAGACGTGACGAGAGATAAGGCAGTCTCACTAGGGAGAAGGTTGAAATTCTTAGGACGCTTGTGGATTCATAAGAAGGAGAATCAATCATGCGTTCAACTACAAGCTCCTCAAGGCCTACCAGTTAGCTCCCTCTTTGAACAACGAGCTTCTTGATAACAAGATGGACATCGAAATTTGGGGTGAACTTGAGCTTGCCTCTACTTTCGACGCTGTTGGTGAAGTAGAGGCAGTTCCTGTCCCTTAAGAAACTTTAGAGATGGTAAAGCTCATCCTCCGCAAGCCTCATTCTACTTAATCTATCCAGTTTGCAGCCCCTTTTATTGCCACCTCTGTTGAGGTGACCACCTCAGCATCCGTTTAAGGACTTTCACTAGCCTAAATCCTTACCTCGCAACTAAAGGTAGTTGAAGTTCAAGAAGAACAGGTGAGAGCTCCTGCTTGCGAGGTTCAAGCGACTCCAAGTAATAGGGTAAAAAAGTCAATGTCCAAACCTCCTCCAGGTAAGCGATTACGAATAGATAAAGGTAAGCAGCCCCAGATCACAAAGAGAAGAGTCGAGCCATAGGCCAGAGCATAGCCTGAAGACAGGCCATGGGGGATATATTTCAATTACGAAATTCTGGGAAACATCGTCAAGACCCTGGACAAAGAGAGCTTGAGAGGCGATATTTTGTCTGGTTACATAGTTCGCCACAAACTACTGGTAATCTCCAATTCTTTTGTCTTTCTTGCTTTCTTGCTTCCTTGGTTTAAATATTAACTTGCTGTATTTCAAGTCGCTATGAGAGTAATGAAGCAGTTAGAGGAAATTCAGGCTTTCAATGAAGAAAAGAAGAAGCTTAAGAGTAAGAAGGAAAAGTTAAAGGACGAGCTCTCGTTCATAACTGTAGAGGCTGAGAGAGTCAAGAAATTGGAGCAACTCTTTCAGTCGAGACTGAAAAATGCTAAGTAAGCTAAGAACGTTCTAGTTTGCGAGGAAAGTACTTATGCAGTTGCGACGTCAAACTTCGCCATCAAGCTCTTCAAGAGTGACGAAAAATTAAATAAGGCAAAAATGATCTAAAGAGGGTCGTGCAGCGAGCTAAGACTGTTGAGAAAATAGTGGAAGAGGTTAAGAGAGGTGTTGTTCTTACCAAGGAAGAGGTCGCTAAAGCTAAGGAGGAAGCCGAGGTGCGGATTACCAAAGCTAAGGAGGAAACAGAATCAGAGACCTCTAATAGTTTCTTCTACACTTTATGAGAAGTTCATCCTGAGTTTGACTTTTCATTCTTTGGTGAAGAAGCGGTTGCGGAGGTGGAGAAGTACAAAGAGCAGGCTACTCGATCCTCTGCTATTCCAGACGTAGCTCCTCTGAATACTGAGCTCCAAGGTATGATATTTCAAAATGATACAACTCATGTCACAGTGCCTCAAGAAGCAACCTCTCCTGATACAACCCTCAGGGAATTAGCCCCCTAAGGCTAGAGCTCCGAGTAGGCTGCCACCATGCTGAACCTTCATTTTTCTTTCTTTTAAAATTTGTCATGGCTTTGTGTTGCATTCGCCTCACTTTGCGAGGGTATATGTAATCAATATTTTAACCTCATTTTGAGGTTATTATTGTTGGAATGAATCACCTCGCTGCGATGTTTATTTTGAATGTACTTGCTTCACTTCAATATTGCATTTTTATTCCACTTTCTGAATCTTTGAATTTCTTGTGAATTGAGGAATAAAATAATTAATAAATAATCATTGATAAAAAAAACTTGGTGAAAGCTCAAAATGTTGCTGATCTTGATGCGTCATAGTTCGTAAATTGTAGCTTAATTCAAAAATTTAAACCATATCTAGTAGATCGGAACTTCAGCTAACATAGCAATGTCGAGGTCGGAACCTTAGCAAAGATAGTATGATATGAAGGTTGGAACCTCAGCAAAGATAGCATAATGTCAAGGTCGGAACCTTAATAAATATAGCGTAATGTCGAGGTTGCAACCTCAGCAAATATTGCATAATGTGGAGGTGAGAACCTCAGCTAACATAGCGTAATGTGGAGCTAGTAGGTCGGAACCTTTTAGCATAATTGCAAGCTAGGAAGTTGAAATCTTTTAGCATAATTGCGAGCTAGTAGGTTGAAACTTTTTAGTATAATGGCAAGCTAGTAGGTCAAAATCTTTTAGCATAATGATGAGCTAGTAAGTCAAAACCTTTTAGCATAATGTCAAGCTGTCCAGTAGGTCGGAACCTCAGCTAACAGCACAATGACGAGTTATCTAGTAGATCGAAATCTCAGCTAACAACATAATGTTGAGCTATATCTAGTAGATCGAAACCTCAACTAATATGGTAAAACTTAATAAAAAATTTTCAAACTATATACAGTAGGTCGGAACCTCAGCTAACATAGCTTCACTTATAAAATTTTATCGAAGAGAAACTTAATGGATAGGTCGCTTTTCACTTAACATTTAATAAAGAAATCAATAGAGATTATTCAGAGTAGTATAGGAAATCTGGAGTTTTTATTGATTTTCGAAGATTGAATTACAAGTTAGAGGTCGAAATCTCGTTGCTGCTGTGCTAGCTGTGATGGTTGTTGAGGTCGCGGGTTTGCTGATCGCACCACATAATCTATCAAGCGACTTTTCTTGATTAGATCCTCAATGACGTCCTTTAACACCCAACATTCTGAAGTGTTGTGTCTGATCTCATTATGATAAGCACAAAACTTGTTCTTGTTTTTGAAATTCACAGGAGTTCTCATAGGCCTGAGTTTCCTGAAGTCCTTCTGTTCCTCTTCGTTGCATAGATCTTGTCCTGTACATCTGACAAGATGTTGTAGCTATCATGATGACCTGGACACTGAGGTCATTCATTTTTGGGCTCATTCTTGGTCTTCTTAATGACCTGATGGTTCGAACCGTTATTTCGACCTTCACTTTCGTTTCCACAATTATTTCTTTTCTTGGTTGGTTGAAACTACCCACTTCACCATTTTAACTAGACTGGTTGGAGTCGAAGGTCTCCTTCCATGTGATCTCCTTGGTAGCTCACTCGTAAAACTTGTCCAAGTCCCTCAATAGAGATTTGTAGATACTCTCATATAGCTTTCCATTCTTGTAAAGTCCAACTGATATTGCAGTTAGGATGCTTTCGTCTAAAGGGTTCTTTACATTGTTGACTTCACGTCTAAACCTGGTATCAACGATTCGTTTTGTCGCTAGAAGACCGTGACGAGGTGACAAGATGACACGAGCTGCCCCTCAAAGCTCTGTACTGGTTGGTGAACTTTTGTTGACATCCCTCCCAACTATTTATACTACGAGTTGAGAGACTTTTGAACCAAGTCCATGAAACGTCCCCTAGGATTGCTGAGAAAACACGTCACTTGACTAACGGATTGGCTGTCTAGAGATCCATTTGGACATTAAACACATCCAGGTGATCATAAAGGTCGTTATCTCTATTGTATTGAAGAATGTTGGGGATCTTGAATCTGGAAGGAAAAGGTTGTGCCTCGATCTCCCTAGTGAACAAGGTCTTCTCCTCGTATTGATCACGCTAGTTTAAGGTACAGGGCGTGCCTCAAGTTGTTGAACCCTCTGAAGGAGCTCCTCTATCCTTGGGTCTTGAGGTCCGTGCTTGCGACCTAATGAACGGCGGCCTGACACGTATCTCTGACTAGCCCTCTCTCTTAAGCTTGCAGGTCGCAGAGCTTCCTCCTCTTCGCGAGCTCGATGACCTTCAGCTCTTAAACGTGAGTTAGAGGAACGAACTGAGTCAGCAGGTCACAGCTCCTCTCTGATGGGTCTTTCAGGAGCTGACACTTTTTCTCGTTACAGCTAGTAAATTCTTTTAGGAGCAACAGCCTCAAGTCTGGGCGCGTTCTGTGCTTAGGCCTATGCCAGCACCTTGACTGTATCCGTAAGTTGTCATACTATATTTTCCAATACTTCCTACTGTTGGTGCCACACCTATGACCCTTCGATTGTAGAAACCATTAGTGTTGGTTGGCGAGGGACTAATTGAGGCATACTTATAGAAGCACCGCTTATTAGGACATAAGACACGCTTGCTATAGGCACAGTTAAATCCCCAATCGGTTGGTTGTCACGTTGTTGTTAATCCATTTGCTTTTCTGGTTGATCAGACGCCGCGTCAAAACTTCTGGTGGTTCTTCCTCTTGTCATGGCAGTTGAAAATTCAAAAGATTGCAGTCTGGGCCTGCTTTCTAGCATAAAAATATTGATGTCTGAATTCAATAAACTCAAGTTCTCGATCCAATACTACAAATAAAGCAAAATAAAGGCAAAAGCAAAAAAGAATAGGAAGAACAATGAATGTAAGGAGATTTTTGAAGGGAAAAATTGATTTTGAATTTAATGCGGAAACGTGGATTTTAAAAATTTTTCCAAACAAAACATACCCGATCGATGCTAGTAATAACAATTCAATAATTAAATTAATAAGATCGAATCTTACCTTTGCATGAATATTGAATTGATCCCTTTTGATTCGCAATTATTCACCATTCGATCTTCCTTGCTATGACTCTTCACAAAAGAAACTGTGTGTGGGCATAATCTTGAAGAATCAAATCACGAAATCTTTTATGAAAGATCATTATGTGAGATGGAGTAATTTGATGTTTTTAATTAATCGAAGTTTTTGGTTCAAGTAGCCAAAAAATTCATCATCACTTTTGTCATCAACATAAAACACCATTTTATAATGGTAAGTTAGAGTTTTCCAATTTAACAAGGAATACAATTTCCTATTTAAATTAGAAAACATAGTTCATATCTAATATGGAATCAAATTCCTTATTAGTCAAGAACTCTTTACTTTTAATTTAATATGGAATCTAATTCCTATTAAAACTTCTTTAATTCAATTTAATATGGAATCTAATTCCAATTAAATTAAATTACTATTTCCATTAATTAAAAGATTGTTCATTAAATTAAATGATTCTAAATCATAAATAATTTAATGACACCATTTAAAATTGAACTCGTAATTTCTATAGATAATTAAATAATTACATATTTTTAAATAATCAAATAATTCATGAACATGTCCATGTGACATTAATAATTGGACAATCCAATTATATTCTTTCATTTGTTTCTTTATGTGGTTGTGAGCTAGCAAGGGGACCAAATGGACCTACAATTTGAGCTCCAATAATATCAGAATTATTAATTAAACTCTTTAATTAAATAATTCACTATTATTAATCCCAGAGTTACTCCACTAAAAACCTAAGGTTGCACTCTCAAAATTGTAGATGTTTTACACAATCTGAATTTTCAGTGTCCATCGATTTAATCATTTCATATGGTTCGATCCTCCACAAGTAGTTCATAATTAGAGCTAGGTCATTAAAGTCCGTTATACCTCTCTAATTATATCTTATTCCAATAAGTACCATTGATTCTCTAATGAACAATATATCCATAACAACTTATGAATTTATCTTTCCGTTTGCTCATAAACAGAAAGTCGAGCGCTCTTATTGTTCAAGACCCGAATCAACACTTTAAGGGAACTACTCATCTACTTCTCGCAAGAAAGAGTGGATTCCACTTTTGTGTAGAATGTTCCCAGCCATTTATTAAATCACATCTCCAAAGTACGAAGCTTATTGACTGTAAATCTATAACAGTCTCACCCATGTAAATCAAAAGATATGACTCAACAAATAGGAGTCCATAAAACACTCAGGATTAAGATCAATCCATATATGATCATCTAGTTGATAAATATGAATTTATTTATTTAACGGATATTAATAAAAAATTCATTTTATCGTGGTCCAGTCCTATATAATCTCTATCATATAAGGTGCCTCCATTTTCATGTCGCCACATGAACGATCCCGGATAAAATCATCGCATCAAATACAAAATGGACCGCAACTGTAGATTTACCACAAACAAAGTACCCAGCTTTGTTTGCTTTCTACGGACTCTTTAGATTACTAATCTCAAACTAAATCCTCTTGTATATAACACTTATATACTTAATTTGATATTACATAAGTAATCATGGATGTTACATGATATTTGTATGAAGCAAATATTTCATAAATGTATATCAAAATAAATATATTTTATTTATTAATTAATTTAAACATTTACAAATTACAAGCTCTTAGGGCATATTACCCTAACAATCTCTCACTTGCCCTTAGAGCAGATGAGACATGTCTCGTAATCCTAGACCCTCTAGATGACCTTCAAACACTTTAGCCGTTAAGGTCTTTGTAAATTTATCAGCATGGTTGTCTAGTGAAGTTATCATCTTAATGACACATCTCATTATGTACAATCTCCCTATTGAGATAGTATTTCTTCTCTATATGCTTCCCTTATTTGTGGTTTCTTGATTCTTTAGAATTGACCACTATATCACTATTATCACAATAAATGGTGAGTGGTTTATCCATATCTGGAATAGCTTCCAGATCAATCAAGAATTTTATGGAGCCAAAACGCTTCCTTAACTGCTTCACAAGCTGCTACATATTCAGCTTCTATGGTGGAGTCAACAACACAAGATTACTTAACACTCCTCCATATAATGGCTCCACCACTAAAGGTAAATACTGACCTGGACATGGATTTCTTAGAATCATTGTCCAATTAAAAATCAGATATGTGTATCCTTATGAGATCAAATCCTCTCCAAAATACACAAGCATATAGATTCTCATTCTCCAAAAATACTTGCGAATATGTTTTACAGCCACCCAATGATCCGATCATAGGTTTGATTGATAATGACTGACTACTCCCACTGAATTATATATGTCAGGTCTCATGCATAGCATAATATGCATGAGACTGCCTACTGCAGAGGCATAAGGAATTCGTCTCATATCCTCAACCTCTTGAGGTGTCAAAGGACACTATTCCTTTGACAAATGAACTCCATGACAAGAAAAGTAAATTACTTTTCTTGGAATTCTTACATTGCAAACCATATAATGATCTTATCAATGTATGATGCTTGAGACAGTGCTAACTACTTGTTCTTACGATCTCATATAATTTGAATTCTAAGAACACAAATACTCTCTCAAATCTTTCATTTGGAATTAGTTAGCAAGCCAGTTCTATACCTCAAATAATGCTCTTATATCATTCCCAATGAGTAGGATATTATCAACATAAATTACGAGGAAAACCACTTTCTTATCGATGTTATGCTTGTATACACAAGGTTCATCAACTTTTTGCTTAAAACCATTAGATTTGATCAAAGTATCAAACCTTATATCCCAAGATCAAGATACTTACTTAAATCCATAAATGGACCTTTGCAATTTGCAAACCTTTTGCTCTTAACCTTGGGACATGAATCCCTCTGGTTACACCATATAGATGCATTGATCAAGATTGTCATTCAAAATTGCAATCTTGACATCCATTTGCCATATCGCATAGTTGAGATATGCAGCTTTGGATAGAAGAATGTGAATGGACTTAAACATGGCTATTGATGAGAGAATCTCTTCATAGTCAACTCTCTTCTCATAGGTCTAACCCTTTGCCACTAGCCTAGTTTTGAAGGTCTCTACCTTCTTATCCATTTACAACCTATGGGTTTTACCCTATTTGATGGATCCACAAATTTCCAGATAGAGTTGGAGTGCATAGACTCCATCTCAAGATTCAAGGCTTTAAGACTTTTTTCCTTATTAGAGTCATCTATTGCATCTTTATATGCCAATGAATTATCTACTCTGTCATTAGAGATGACAACTAGTACCTCTCCAAAACTATGTAGTAAATAGGTTGTCTTACAACCCTCCCACAATGACGAGGTGGTAGATAACTCTGACAAGAATCTGTCTGACACTCAGAGTGGTCTTAACTATGTTGTTATCAACAACTATTGTTGATTGAGTACTGGCTGAACCAGATAATAATGAGAAACTAATTGTAGATCTCATCATGTCCTGTGAGGTTTTATTTCTCCTCTCTATAATACCATTTTGTTGAGGTGTTTTATGAGCTATGAGTTGATATAGAATCTTATTCTTAATCAAGTAATCCCCAAACTATGTTTTGAGGTGCTCACCTCCACGATCCGATCGTAGAATTCAATAATTTACCTAATTGGTTTTCAACTTTAGCTTGAGATTATTTGAACTCTTCAAAAGTTTCAAACTTCTATTGCATTAGGTAAACAAACCTATATTAAGAATAATCGTCAACTAAGGTGACAAAATATTCATAATCGCCTCTAGCTTTAACATTCATAGGACCGCAAACGTCTGAATGTATAAGCTCTAGTGGTTCTTTTGCTCTAAGCCCTTTTTCATAAAAGGTCTTTTGAATATTTTCACATTCTAGACATGACTAACAAACAGGTAAAGAGCCAAATCTTTAACTCACTTAAAAGTCTGCTCTTTTACAAGTCTGTCTATTATGTCAAGGTTACAATATCCAAAACTTAGATGCCAAAAATAGGTATCATCATTGGGAGAAATCTTTTGTCGTTTTGTTTTAAGTTCTTCAACCTTAAACATTTTAGCTTTGAGCAGCTATGAGTTAACAATCTTAACTTGTATAAGTTGTTTTCTTATATTCATGAACAACTATTCAAATAATTTCTAAAAATAATAACTGATTTATTATTAAAAGAAATTGAATATAATTGTTCCATGAGGTTAGAAAAAGAAATTATATTTCCACTAACACATTGTTCAAAACAATAAAACAATTATAAGAAAATAAAAGTCGCACTTCTCCCACTGCTCTAGCTAACACGACATCCTAGGTGCCATCAAGCATGATGAATTTGTTCATAACATAGTTGCTTTGAACTGTATGAGGCTCTTCAGAAAAGTCTCCAGTATCATACTTACTTAGCCAGGCTCAGGAAGACACTCTTCCATCAGGACAAAATTTAGGTCCTTATAGACCAAAATGACATTTAAGTTATTTAACATAGTTATCCCCGTTTAATTTATCATTGGCAAGCATAAACATAAATTGAGACAACATTACTGAATTAAATAATAATAAAATATTTTATTCAATTGCATTCATACAATATCATTAGTTTTGCATAAAATTAAACGTGATGTATGATACACGAATAATGAATTAGAAAATACCCTAAAAATAATTACTATGCCACGATAATCTAACATTCCACAAATAAGTGCCGCCGTAGGGTAGGTCAAATATTTGTATGTTAGACTGAGACATTCTCAATTAAATAATATAACAAAATAACTCTTATTCATATATTATTTAACTACCGTTTTTCGGTCAAGAAAATAATTAACAATTAATTATTTCATTTATGAGTGTAACCCATCATTTAAGATTCCATTGACTTAACTCGAGAATTGCCGCCGTAGGGTAGGTCAATCCCAAGATACATCTAGAAATCCTATCCATTAGGAAGTCAACCTTGATCAACTTAAATGGACACCACCCGTAGGGGGACGATAACAAAGCCGTCTCGAAGCGCCTTTAAGTTTCACGGTGTTGAACTAATGATGGAGACCACAAGATATATTGTCATATATCCCTCTCCCACTCACTATTTTAGGATTAGGGTTTTCTACTTAATATTCCTAGGCATTGTCTTAGATTATTAACGGCTAAGAAGATAATCTAAGTTACTAGGAATTTGTATGTTATTAGAATCATCATCCTATTAACATATAATAAATTACTAGATGTTTAACTCTTAAAAATCTAATTTATTATAAAAGATCTAATCTAGATAATCTAAACTCTTTAATTATGAAGATTAGATTTAATGTGAAATTACCCAATTTTAACTCTTAAAATCTAATCCACAATATAAGCCAATTATGAAGTATATTATTATTAATCATAAAAAAAATACTTCTAAAAGGCTTTACTAATCTAAATATATTAAACTTTTTAAATAAACTAGATTAGTAATAATGTGAATTATTTAATTTTAACTTTTAAAAATCAATCCACATTATGAGCCAATTATGAGAAATATATCATTTTAATCACATTAAAATTATATCTCCAATTTGTTTACCAATCTAAATAAATTAAACTCTTTAATTAAATTAGATTAGTAATAATGTGAATTATCCAATTTTAACTCTTAAAATCTAATCACATTATGAATACCAATTATTCAAAATATAAATATATTTTAATCACATTAAAACTAATCATATATTTCTAATTTGTGAACCAAGGACTTTCAGCTAAAATCCTATCAAATTATAAAATTGGTATTCTATGTATTATTATCTCTATTTTAACTAATAAACTATTTAATAGAAAAAATAAATAGTAATACATGTATGCATGTCATGTTATAAAGCAACGAGTAGGCACTTTCTATTCTATATGACATATTTTAATGCATGACTATGTTATTAATAAATTATTTATTCATCGCATGATAAATAATTTAATTAAACAACATGTGATTGACCGAGTTCTTTGGCTTTAAAAAACCTAATAATAAACTAAATTTAAGGTTACAAAATTTAACCAAGACATTCCTTGGCCTTCACTTGTAGTCTTCATAGTCTTCAAGGTCTTCATGAGTTTTATTGGATTCAAAATTAAATCTAATTTAATAACCAAGAACATCCATAAAATGGATTGAGCTAGAAGCCCATTTCTTGATTTTTAAACCCAATAAAAATTGTCCATGTGATTGTCAAAAATTGGACACTTAAGCATGCAACACATTAAATATGCACTGTTTACAACAAAAACATTTTTAATTGTAAAGTCCATCACATATGTGCAGTGCATTCAATGTTGCATGCATGGTTTTGGTGCATGGCATTCAACATGCTATTATGCGTGAATAAGTGAAATTGCACTTACAGTGCATTGCATTGATGTTGTTTATGCAAAACAATTGCATTGAAATTTTATGCAATAAACAATTGCAACAGTTCTTGCAATCATGCAACTTTTGCATCAGTTTTGTGCAGTAGGTGCCCACGTATGAATTTTTGTGCAACAATTGCACTCTGTTTGACTTTTGTGCATTACATACAAAACAATTTCAATTGTGTCAGTGCAACAATTTGACTTTTCAAAAAAAAATTGCACTGTTTTGTGCATGACTTCCAGTGCAGTCGGTACACATGCCATAACAAGTGCACCAGGTCTGTGCAAAATATATATATATATATATTTATAGACCTTGTCCGTGCATAAAGCACCTCATTCAGTCTCTTTTTGCATGGTCAAACTGATCGTGAACTAGACCTACAGCAACCACTTGCTGTTGCCTTCAACAGCACTTTTCGTGCTGCCGTCCAGACAAACCAGACCTGGTCGGTGCAATCAAACTGCAGCGTATGCACAATCCTTCAACGCTGTAGATCAGGACACAAACGGCCTTTGAACTAGCCAATAAAACCGCTTAGCAAACTGGTTCAAAACCAGTTCTTGCACACATGCACCAGGTATGCACAAACGCAACTACCGGCCCACATCAGCAACAAATTCACAGATCTGTTCTGCGGTTAATTCTTAAAATAAAATAAAACCCTAAAACTATGAATTACAACAAAAAATTGTCACAAACGGCTTACAAATTAATCGAATTAATATTAGCCAAAGAACCATACAATTAACGATCAATCCATGCAAACCAAATTCATCAAACATGAAAATAAAATATGCACATCAATAATTAGTGCCTACTCTATGACATACAATGAATCATAATCAAAAGGAAATTCACTAATTATTGAATCAATTATTAAACTAGCGAAATGGGGCTCTGATACCAATTGAAGGGAAAAATTGATTTTGAATTTAATGCGGAAACGTGGATTTTAAAAATTTTTCCAAACAAAACATACCCGATCGATGCTAGTAATAACAATTCAATAATTAAATTAATAAGATCGAATCTTACCTTTGCATGAATATTGAATTGATCCCTTTTGATTCGCAATTATTCACCATTCGATCTTCCTTGCTATGACTCTTCACAAAAGAAACTGTGTGTGGGCATAATCTTGAAGAATCAAATCACGAAATCTTTTATGAAAGATCATTATGTGAGATGGAGTAATTTGATGTTTTTAATTAATCGAAGTTTTTGGTTCAAGTAGCCAAAAAATTCATCATCACTTTTGTCATCAACATAAAACACCCTTTTATAATGGTAAGTTAGAGTTTTCCAATTTAACAAGGAATACAATTTCCTATTTAAATTAGAAAACATAGTTCATATCTAATATGGAATCAAATTTCTTATTAGTCAAGAACTCTTTACTTTTAATTTAATATGGAATCTAATTCCTATTAAAACTTCTTTAATTCAATTTAATATGGAATCTAATTCCAATTAAATTAAATTACTATTTTCATTAATTAAAAGATTGTTCATTAAATTAAATGATTCTAAATCATAAATAATTTAATGACACCATTTAAAATTGAACTCGTAATTTCTATAGATAATTAAATAATTACATATTTTTAAATAATCAAATAATTCGTGAACATGTCCATGTGACATTAATAATTGGACAATCCAATTATATTCTTTCATTTGTTTCTTTATGTGGTTGTGAGCTAGCAAGGGGACCAAATGGACCTACAATTTGAACTCCAATAATATCAGAATTATTAATTAAACTCTTTAATTAAATAATTTACCATTATTAACCCCAGAGTTACTCCACTAAAAACCTAAGGTTGCACTCTCAAAATTGTAGATGTTTTACACAATCTGAATTTTCAGTGTCCATCGATTTAATCATTTCATATGGTTCGATCCTCCACAAGTAGTTCATAATTAGAACTAGGTCATTAAAGTCCGTTATACCTCTCTAATTATATCTTATTCCAATAAGTACCATTGATTATCTAATAAACAATATATTCATAACAACTTATGAATTTATCTTTCCGTTTGCTCATAAACAGAAAGTCGAGCGCTCTTATTGTTCAAGACCCGAATCAACACTTTAAGGGAACTACTTATCTACTTCTCGCAAGAAAGAGTGGATTCCACTTTTGTGTAGAATGTTCCCAGCCACTTATTAAATCACATCTCCAAAGTACGAAGCTTATTGACCGTAAATCTATAACAGTCTCACCCATGTAAATCAAAAGATATGACTCAACAAATAGGAGTCCATAAAACACTCAGGATTAAGATCAATCCATATATGATCATCTAGTTGATAAATATGAATTTATTTATTTAACGGATATTAATAAAAAATTCATTTTATCGTGGTCCAGTCCTATATAATCTCTATCATATAAGGTGTCTCCATTTTCATGTCGCCACATGAACGATCCTGGATAAGATCATCGCATCAAATACAAAATGGACCGCAACTGTAGATTTACCACAAACAAAGTACCCAGTTTTGTTTGCTTTCTACGGACTCTTTAGATTACTGATCTCAAACTAAATCCTCTTGTATATAACACTTATATACTTAGTTTGAGATTACATAAGTAATCATGAATGTTACATGATATTTGTATGAAGCAAATATTTCATAAATGTATATCAAAATAAATATATTTTATTTATTAATTAATTTAAACATTTACAAATTACAAGCTCTTAGGGCATATTACCCTAACAATTTTTACGTGGTTCAACCCAAAAAGATTGCCTACATCCACGACTGTTTCTCTGGTTATGTTGGCAGAGTCGCAGTATCTTATTCATTGTTGTTTTTCATGTTGTTATAATTAATTTTCTACCTCTATTTATAGTGTAGAATGTTACACTTTGAGTGCAAATAGAATAAGAAAGAATTCTATATTAATTATACTTCTAAAACCGGTGTCCACCATTTCAGAGATAGATTTCACTGACATAGGAATTTGATTTTACTTACAATTCTGGTAGTTGACTCTACCTCAATTTAGGTTGTTGTCTTTCTGGAAAAGTTACTTTAATGAGCATTTCAAGCTACGAGCTGAACCTCGCTGTGGGTGACCTAGAGCTTAGTATAAGACAGTCTTGACCATAGTTGATTAGCGACCTGATAACTGAAACAGCGATCTGAGAGCTCGTTATTGCGAGTTGGATGTTGGCGAACTGGGTCTTCGTCTATTAAGTCAATCTATTGGATCAGTTCCTTACATTTTTACCCGCTCATTTATGCAGTCTCAAATATACCCACAACACGTAGCACATATAATTAGATAGTTTAATTATAATATTCTATATATACATTTCTTATAGTGAAATGAACTATCAAAGTGACCTAATAGACTTGCAGTTTATAGCTCTAATAATGTCAGAATTATTAATTAAATTGTTTTACTAAATAATTCACTATTATTAACTTCGGAATTACTCCATTAGAAACCTAAGATTGTATTCTTAAAACTGCAAATGTTTTTATATAAAATGAAATTTTCTATATCCATTAATTTAATCACTACACATAATTTGATTCTCCACAAGTTGTTCATAATTAAAGTCAAGTCAAATATCCGTTTTACCCGTCTAATTATTTCTTGATCTTTTAAGTATCATTAATTCTTTAATAAATAATATATTCATAGTAACTTATGAATTTGTCTTTCCATTTATATGTAAATAAAAAGTTAAACACTTTTATTATTCAAGGTCTAAATCAACCCTTAAAAAAACTATTTCTCTATTTTTCGTAAGAAGAAGTAGATTCTACTATTGTACAGAATGTTTTCCGGATATCCATACCATTCTCATCCATGTAAATCAAATGATATAACTTAACAAGTAAAATTTCATAATACACTCAGGATTAAAATAAATTCACATATGATCATTTGGTTGATAAATATGAATCTCTAAGTTTAACGGATATTAGTTAAAAACTTATGTTTATCGTGATCCAATCCTATACAATCTTTATTATATAAAATACCACAATTTCTATGTCATCATATGAATAGTCTTGAATAAGATTGTCATACCAAATATAAAATGGACCGCAGTTGTCGATTTATCATAAACAAAGTACCCAATTTTATTTGTTTTTTATGAACTTTTTAAATGATTTATCTTAACTAAATTATTTGTATATAACACTTTATACTTAATTTGAGATTGCATCAGTAATTAAAAATATTTCTCATAATATTTATAATTTTTATAAAATATATAAATTGAATAAAATGATTACTTTATTAATATTTACAAAATCATTTATATAATTACAAACTCTTAGAACATAAACTCCGATAGTTACAAACATATAGTTTGATTTGATGATAATAATTACATCTCTCGTCAAATGTTGAAATTGTAGGTATTATTAATATTATAATTTTAACTTTGAAAGAGTTATATTCCATTTTTCGTTTCTTTTTTGAGACTAATTTCGACTAACATATCATATTTTATGAAATTACTTGTGCTTTGGCCCACTACTTTAATATATCTATTTATAAGAAAAGGATTTTATATATATATATATATATTACTATAAGAAAAGAGTTTTGTTACAAATTGTTTTTTAAAGAAATTGTGATATTTATATTTATATAATCGATAGTAAAATTTGTAAATTTTAAATGTGAATAAATATAAATATATCTAGAGTTATTTTGGAATTTGGCAAAATTTGTCTCTATGTCCATAACTATAAACAAGGTTTCTCTTATGAACTGTTAAGTAGAAAATCAGACGTATCCGCTCTGAATTTATATAATTAAATTATAAAATTGATGAAATTTAAATTTAATTGATATATATATATATATATGCAGTCACATGATAATCTGTTGTTAACTTAGGTCACATTTATAATAGAATCAAATTTACCCAAATTTCAAACTAAGTACAGTGAAAAGAGAGAAACAAAAGTGTAAAAAAAAAGGTATTCAATGATATTGGTGTACATTTATAAAAAGCCACCTACTTTCGCCCTCTTAAATATGCAAGTTAAATATCGTTTCATGTAAACATGGTCACAGTTTAGATCCCTAAATAATAATAATAATAATAATTGAATTAAGGAGCAAGCAAATCCTTTCAATTTATGTAATCATACATATATAAAGTCATAGAGTGCATAAAAAAATACATCAAATCAATTAGTTTCCACTACAGAGTTCATCTTAAGAGAATTTTTCTAATACTATATAATTATACAGTAGTCATATAACTAGAATGAACTGCGACAATATAATAATTAG
The DNA here is from genome assembly GCA_019925255.1 of Litchi chinensis. NCBI lineage: Eukaryota > Viridiplantae > Streptophyta > Magnoliopsida > Sapindales > Sapindaceae > Litchi > Litchi chinensis. Next base: position 29,169,747 of record CM034467.1, read on the forward strand.
TTCTCCTCTGGTGCGGACGTTAAGGATTTATTAATGTTATTGAATGTCATAACTAATATATCCGTGACGGTAAAGTGCACTATTTTATCTTCTAGTGAAATTCTTTACACAAGAAGTTCACTGAAAAAGACAAATACACATTTTACTTCCGTATAGGCATCCGCACCTGAGAATTTTCATGTAAATAATAATAATATGTAACTAGATGCACATACGTACCTCCTATCTATCCAACAGAAGAGAAGGATCGAAACCAAAGCGATCTAAAACTGATCTAAGCTCATCCCAATTCTGATCATACGTGAAGAGTTGATGATCATTTCCATGTAGATTACTATAATTAGCATGAAAGGTTGGAGAAGAGGGCACCATCGAGGGCAGCAGCGGAGAATTATGAGCTATGGAGCTGCTAGTGATCATCAACTGCTGATCTACAGTACTTACCTGGTTCGGTATATTCGTGATCGTCTGATTGATTTGATTATGATTATCGACTCTAGGTTTCTTATTGATCTGATGATGAAAAACAGGAGCTTCAAAGCTAATGTAACCTTCCTGTTGATGTATATAGCTGGTAGTATCTGCACTGTATGTAGTAGTACTAGTAGTACCAGAGCTCGGTTGTAGTACTCTTGAATTATGTTTCGATTGATGTGATGATTTCCAATCTGCGTCGTACAACTTTCTTTGTGATGCAATTCGCTTGAAAATTTTACATATTGTCCATACTTCCTGTGAAATTTGAACACATATTTAAATAACATAAAAAAGTAAACATAACTTCTGTGCGTTTGAAATATATGATAATCAAAAGTCAAAACTACTACATAGAATTTGTAATGATACATAATGATTAGAATGAAAATATATATGTGATAGTTGTCCACACTATTGTTCCCTTTCTAAAAGGTTAAACATAGCTAACAATAAGTATGCAAATTTCGTTTGTAGCCTTGTTCGAAGAATAAAAATTCTGTTAAAATACATTGTTAAAAATATGTTGATACCTGAAAGTAGCATTAAAATCAGGCTTTCTGTTCTTACTATTAAATCTAATTCTAACATTTGTGAATGCCTACGTCATTTTTTGTAAGTGGCATATGGGTTTGAAATGTTGTGATCACACATTACCATAAAAGAAATTAAAAGATTCACTTAAAAGGATCACTTTATTTGTCTCACAAAAAAAGGGATCACTTTATAGGATTTTTTTTTTTTTTTAAACGAAGCAATCATTGAGAATAAACCTTTATTATATATATATTAATATTAGTTTTGAGATGAATTATGAATGTTTATTTTGACTTTGAATGTGAATGTTATAACTCATTTATAATTAATTGGGAATGAATTATAAATTAAATAGTTATATTAACACAAGTTTAATATTTTGACATGAATGGGATTACTTCTTATAAAGACAATGATTTCTATGTTTCCAAAAGAGATTACTTTTTTTTTTAAACTAAACATGATAGTTAATTTCTAAAATAGAGAACTTTTTAATAAAAAACGGTTTTTATTGAATTTAACGGGATCACTTGTTAAGTGATCTTGATTATAAAATTTTTGCGATAACCTGAATGTGATATCTAAGAAGAATTTTAGTATTGATCACCATCGCAATAGATCATTGCACTCATAATAACCTTTCATGCACGCATGCAACCAATTTACTATCATGATAACTTATCGCATAACCACCTTTTGATAGAAAGAAAACGTGGACCTCTACGAGAGAAACCTTAGTCTATATAATATATATGTATTTAAACTTTCTGCTTGCTTACCGCTTCCTGGAGATCGATTTTAGCATTATTCTTGGTTCCATTATCGCTGGAGCTCGGAAGGCGAAACTCGTGCATCATCCAATCAGTTTTGGTGCCTTTGCCTGCACTTCCTCGGTAGTAAACGAGAGTTTTCTTGAGTCCAATGCAGTCTGGACCTTCTCCTCCGTGTGAATACACCTGTTTGTCGATGCCGGTTGCTTTCCAAAATCCAGAACCGGTCACTCTGTTTGGTCTTATACTATTTCTGTATTTTCTCCCTCTCTTGCAAAAGAAATAGCCTTCCTTGTCTGGTGAAGTACTTGTTTCTGCGTGCATGAAAAAAGTAGCATATATTATGGTGAGCAAACAGAGACAGACCAGATCGCCTGATTTTATCACTGTTGAAAATAATTTAATAAGAAAATATTCATCCAGTTTGACAATAATGCTTCAAGTTTGGAGTGATTGCACCGTACATAAGATAGATCAATTATTAATCAATAATATATATAAAATCTAGTCAAGTATCACATATATTAGCAGCGAATCCAAAATATCATAATATCGGGGATCGAAAATGTATTAAAGTGTGTGTGTATATATATATATATGACAGACACACCCCCAAGAAACACCAAGAAATGGCTTTGAGGTTGCTACAAAAAAATTAAAAAGGATTTTCATTTCTATCATCATGCATGAATCAATATTTTCTGAATTCTGAAGAATATCTAAATTTTTTCTGCTCTAAAATTGCTTAATACATATAAGTAATTAATTAATAAAATTAAGATCGCTTATATGAGTTCTTAGAATATGGAAGTTCTAACGATTACAAATAGTTTTAGGGTTTTCCAAGAACTACCTTCTGAAGGTCTGCGTGCTTGGAACTATATATGCGTTATTTCATATTTAGCTGATAATCTAAAGTTTGAAAACAGAAAATAAATGGATCTTTCTTCTTTAAGGGCTTATAATTACCTAAACAACTAATAGTAAGGTATTGGAAAAATAAAAATAACTCGTAACACAGTAGAGAAATAGCATGGAAAAAAATTCATGACTTAATATAAGTTCTATGATAAATAGATATCAGAGAAACTGAGCTTAAATAATAAAATGAAAAGAAATAATCTCATATTTATCTCCTGCTAGCATCAAATAACCAGCTTGCAACAAACCCTAGCTATATTAAAAAAATTGAAAAAAAAAAATTAAATGAAAAGAAGCTAGAGTAAACTATGCATGTCATACTTGGAAGATCCCAAGGATCAAACTTGTAGATATCAATCTGTTTGATGAGTTCAATTCTCAGCGGTTTCTTGTCAACCTTTCGTCGAAGATAAAACCCGACAAGTTCTTGGTCTGTTGGATGAAATCGAAACCCTGGAAGCTCATGAACTTCATCATCATCATCCTTAAAAATATTTCTAATAGCACTATTTTGGCTGCTGGAGTTGATCATGTTGATTCTTATTATTTTCTGATGAAGTACTTGTAACGGAGTCGAGAAATAGCATGGAGACCCGTTGTTTACTTTTATACAATGTGAAGGGAAAAAAAATAGCATAAAAGGTCTAGAGAGTTGGTTTGAATTTTATCGGTTCAAGTCATTCGTCTAGAGTACCCTCTTCTGGTATTGACTATTATTTGATTTATTTCTCTCATAGAGGCCAAACCGCCGAAGACTTTTTGGAATAGTTAGAATAAGTCTTAGAACTCATCATGGTTTGCATTTTAGGTTAATTACAAATTAGGGTAAGTCAAAAATAATAATAATTATTATTATTATTATGTACCAAGAGCACAAGAATACAAAGTAAGTCATTATGGGGCCACAAAGAATATGCAAAAGAATGATTATATCGTTATTTTTCTTCATCTTCCGTTTTTGGTCGATCGACCCTACCGAATTGCAATATCAACCCCATTTGTATATGTATTTGTCTTTATAAAGGATCACCTCGAAAAGTGCTCTCTCTCTTCTCGAGCACATGCAACCAGCCACCGATCTCCTCTTAATGAGGTCGAGTCAATAAAATAATTGAATGTACTGGTTGTACAAATTGTCACATTAAGTCTATCGTTTGAGACTTTTTTTTTAAAAAAAAAAAAAGTTTCTGTGGAAGTAGCTATTTGAGATTGTATTTGGTTTCCACGTATCTAAAATTTAGTTCTCTTATTCGTTTCTTAGTTTCTTGAATAAAAAGTTTCCCCTTCGAAAGAGTCGTTTCCAAACTTTGATGGTACCATTTTTGTACAAGATTACTCTGATATGCCGGTCAGATTCTTCAATCTATTAACAAAGGTGGTTTGTTACTATCGGTTAAGTAGGAAGTTGGTATAGAGTATAGACATCAATTAACGATAGTACAGTTTGTAAGATTTAAATATGAATTGATATGTGCGGAGTTACATGATAATTTGTATAATTAATTTGAGTTACATTTACATTAATAGATAATCGAGTTTACCTCACTATCCAATATGGTTTGATGATAAAAAAATATTCATTCAATTTGATAATATTCATTTAGTTTGATAATAGTTTGTGTTTGAGTCACTATATTGTAAATGATACTTAAAAAAAAATATACAATTAAAATTACCTGATTTATACCTATAAGCATAGCAAGGAAAAAATATATATATATATATAATTCTTGAAGAAGTATGTATTGTAACTAGAGTCTTTACATATACATATACATACATACATACATACATATATATAGATATATATTTGTAACTATCTAGAGTACTAACAGCTCATATTAGTGTAGATTTGGGAAAAGCTAAAAATATAGTTAAATATCACATCATGCAAATTTGGTCGAAGTTTACATTCAAATAAGTGAAAGTCTGAATAGATAACATAACAAATAGTTTTACTTTCAAAACTAGCACTTGAATTATAAACTGAGTTTTTAAAGTACAATTGGTTCCCGCATGAATTATTTCTTTCGTGTGCTTAAAAAACTCAATGTGTAATTTTAATTCTAATTTCAAAACTCAAACTCTTTTATGTTTTAGGAAAAAAAAAATCCTCTATAGATAATAATTGAAGGAACAGACAAATTCTTTCAAATTTGCATGGAACATACACAAAGTCATATAGTGCGTATAAAAATTGTATCTAGCTGAGCGAATTTTTCTAATATTACATCTAATTATACAAATAATACAGAATCAGTTTCGTCACTGCAGCAATTAGTAATTGCTCTTTTGGTGCTGTCTTTCACAACTTATTAAAATGTAATATCACTCATGTACGTAAAGAAATAAATCCGCATTTACTCATGTACATACATCCACTTTCCGTGTAGACAATAATTATACACAACAACACACGTATATCTCCTATCTATCCAACAGAAGAGAAGGATCAAAACCAAAGCGATCTACTACTGACCTAAGTTCATCCCAATGCTGATCACCCGTGAAGAGCTGATGATCGTTTCCAAATGGATTGTTAGTTTGAAAGGTTGAAGACGAGGGTGCCATCGACAGCGGTGGCGGCAGTGGAGGAATATGAACTATGGTGGTGTTGTTGGTGACCATCAACTGCTGATCTACAGGACTTACCAGGTTTGGGATATTACTGACCGTCTGATTGATATGTTGGTGTTGATGATAATGATGATGATGAGGATAATGATTAACTACAGGTTTCTTATTGATCATATGATGAAGAACAGGAGCTTCAAAGCTAATGTAGCCTTCATTTTGTTGTATGATATTGCTAGTATCTGCACTGCTTATTGTAGAACCTTGTTGTGGTACTGTTGAATCACGTTTTGATTGATCTGATGATCTCAAATCTGGGGTGTACAACTTTCTCTGTGATACATTTCGCTTGAAAATTCTACATATTGTCCATACTTCCTATGAAATAAGCCAAAAAAAAAAACATGTAATAATGGATAAAAAAAGTAATTAAACATACACATCACGTAACAGATGTATTGATTGAAGGTCTTATCACTATACGAGATTTGTAATCATACATGATGATTACTCAAAAACATATGATGACTGCCCTACAACTACTATTTGTTATTAAAGTTCTTGTTTCCTTACAAATTAAAACTATCTTCTTTTTTTTTTTGGGATATCAAACTTGAAATGCATGTTTCATTATTAATTCTTGTGCAGAGAGTCAAAATTTTGTTCAAATACATTTAAAAGCATGTTGAAATCTTAGCATTAACATTAAGCTTATTGTTCTTACTTGCAATCACCTATCAAACTCTATTATAATTTAATAAAATCAAATAGACTATTTCTCAATTGTGAATGATACATTGAGCAACTATTTATAATAAGGAAAAAACATAAACAATCCCCTAAAATAAAAAATAATATCATTGAACCCTATTTTTGAATATAAAAAAAAACGTGATTTTATATTAGTTTCATTTTTAGGGGTATTTTGATAATATCTATTTATAAGAATTCTTCATGCTTGCAATTATATCGTGATCATGATAATTCACAACCACTTATTGATAGAGAAAAAGATGTAAACGTTCACACTAGGAACATTTAGTAGCCTATATATGTACTAATAATTTCTGCTTGCTTACCGCTTCTTGGAGATTGATTTTACCATCACTCTTACTGCTATTATTGCTGGAGCTTGGAAGGCGAAACTCATGCATCATCCAATCAGTTTTGGTGCCTTTGCCTGCACTTCCTCTGTAGTAAACTAGAGTTTTCTTGAGTCCAATGCAGTCTGGCCTTCTCCTCCTTGTGAATACACTGTTTGTCGATGCCGGTTGCTTTCCAAAATCCGGACCTGGTCACTCTGTTTGGTCTTATACTGTTTCTGTATTTTCTCCCTCTCTTGCAGAAGAAATAACCTTCCTTGTCTGGTGTACTACTTGTTTCTGCATGCATGAAAAAAAAAATTGTAGATATATATGTTGATAAAATATTAAAGACGAATCGAGAATTTTGCTGATACAAATTTATGCTAACACCTTTTTTTTTTTTTTTTAATGTATTGTGCTAATTAAAGATATGTAGTGATGCATTAACATTGTTAATAAAGAGAAGATATAAATCAACATTGTTAATAAATCGATCATAGACATAAAAAAAAACACTAAAAAAAATCAGATCAACCGAGAATCAAGATATAAACATCAAAATGACCAAATTGAAATGGTGATATGAAATTCGAAGAAGCCAATAAATGGCTTTCGATTTACAAGAAAAAGAAGGGGTTTTTGTACAAGCAAGTGATTAATCCAACAAAGTGAATTAAACTAGCTTCAAAAAGTTCTTAATTAGAATACGAAAGGTTTTACATGGATAAAAACTGTTTTAGGGTTTCTCTAAAAAATACTACTTCGTGTAAAATCTGCATGCATGAAATTGTATTTGTATTATTTCATATTCAGCTGATTATCTAAAGTCGAAGAAGAGAAGATATATATCGTCCTTTAAGTCTTATAATTACCTGTAAGTATAACAACAAAATAAAAAATAACACCCTTTAAAAAAAAAAAAAAAAAAATTCACTCTGATCTCTTCTATGATGACAAATAGCATCACTTCATCAGCTTAATTAATAACACAAACCAGACCATCTCTTATTTATGGCCTCGATTACTAGCTTCACTCATGATCAACTTGCAATAAACCCTAGCTAGACTAAAATTTCTTTAAAAGAAATTAAATTCAAAAGACTTTGAATAATAAACATATATGTCATACTTGGAAGATCCCAAGGATCAAATTTGTAGATATCAATCTCTTTGATGAGTTCGATGCTCAACGGTTTCTTGTCAACCTTTCGTTGAAGATAAAACCCGACTAGTTCTTCATCCGTCGGATGAAATCGAAACCCCGGAAGTTCGTCAACTTCTTCATGATCATCATCTTCTTTAACAATAATATTCCGAGTAGTGATATTTTGGTCGCTGGAGCTGATCATGATCGATTCTTCTTATTTTCTGATCAAGTACTTGTAACACAGTAGAGAGATAGCTTGGAAACTCGTTGGTTGCTTTAATATAATGTGAAAAAAGTTTCAAAATAAATTAAAAGGTCTTTGTGATAGAGAGTTGGTTTTCATTTATCTGGTCAAGTCATTCGTCTTGACTGATCTCTCTCTTCTTGATGTTGACTATCTCTCCAAAGGCCAAGCCTTTATAAGAATATTTGGAATAAGTCTTAGACGAATTGATCATGGTTTGAATATGCTTAAGTCAAGGTGATTAGTTTATTAACTCTATACAATATCTATGTGCCAATAACACTGTGACAGTCTTTGGCTGCTGGCCCACAGCCCCATGCACAAGGTTCGACACCCACCGTAAAATCCAAATAATTTATATATAATGATGATGATGATGATGATGGTAACAATTCTCTCAATATTATGTGTGGGTTGACCTTGTACTCTTGTGTAGGCCTCCCTTCATCTCCATGTGGTTGGATTTCTCTCAATTAGGAACAGTATCTCGAGTCACGTCACTAGTATTTCTATTTCGATTGATCTCAATAGTCCTATAGATCCGTCCCGATTAAAAAAATAAAAATAAAGTGTGACACAGTAACTCAATTTGGGTCAAAAAAGCATGCAAAAGAACTTTTAGTATTTATTTACTTGGTGGATCGACCCTACAGAATTGGAATAATATTAACCCTATTTATATATTCTCATTTGTTATTTATTTGTCTAGATGGGTACTTTTATGTATCCAATTATCAAATATATAAACTTGTGTGTGGTTGATAGTTAAAAGGTGATGGAAGAAATATGGGGCAAACTGAAAAAGGGTCTAAAATAAAATTAAAATTTTATTTTTAACATTAAACGGAAATGTAATCGTTTTTAGCTTTTTTTTTTTTTTTTTTCACTTTGAGATATTTCATGTGCAATATTTTATGTAAAATACAGTACGTAAAATATTTCTAAGCGGGAGATGGACTAAGAACGATTATGTTTTTATTTGGGGCTAAAATCAAATAACATTTATTTGGGTAAAAAAAAAAAACTTATATATATTAACATATTTGTAATTAACTCAATTAATGCACGCAGTAAATGGTGTAAAAATGGGTCATGCATGCATCATGAGTAATCAACTTATGAGACTGTAATTGATTAAAATCCGTGAAGTATAGATCAAGTCCAAATTAGCACACGTAAGAGTTTCAAGAATTGAATTTTCGGCTTCAAAGTTCCAAATTCACCAACATTTAATTAAAGCTTAATACAATATTTTAATTCTTAATTAACCCAAAAACCAAAAACAAAAAAGTCTATTTTGGTGAATTTTTGTGTTCAGTTTACTAATTAATAAGATAGCTAGGAAGATCGATCACGAAAGTAAAACACTATGACACATATTTTGACATTTTGTATTTGTACATTCCGTGTAAATCATATTCGCTTTATTGAATAATTTATTGTAGGACATTTCAAAGTCTTTGAAATCAAACACATTGCTATTATAAATTTCTTCTACAATGATGTTTTGATTGAAAATAATCTTCTCTCATTTTACATATGGTAAAATATATCATAGATTTTTCATAACTTTTGAAATTAATACCAGTAGATTTGGGTGGTTTATCAGAATTAGTTAAAAGTTAATCTTTTTTAAATGAGAAAATCTAACAAAATTTTTGGTAGTAACACATAATTTAAAGGGATAAATTCATTTTTGAAAAAAGAGGTTGATATTTTTTATTCCAAATGAAACTATAATCGATTTTTCACCTTAGATGAAACTTCAAATATTTTGAGCCTAATTAAGTTCGTGCAACATTTTATTAATTCACCTACGTCATGTACGTGAACCTTAAATGGGCGAAAAACCATTTACCACTTTTTTGGATCAAAAACTAATTTTCATTATTTGTTGTAACATTTTTGTTAATGTCAACTAATTTAAATATAATATATGTATTTAATCCTAGTAAAACATTATGAAAGTCGTAACCATATTGCAAGAATTTGGGTCCATACATGCTTATATTTTAATGTTCATGTGAATCTTAAAATTCTTAACATCGAATTCCCTACAACAAACATATGTCTTGCTTTAGAAAAGTTTAATGAAGTTCTAGAATTTATAGAAACTTGTTTGTGATCTTTATATATTAAAATAAGGTAAATTTATAAGTCATCAAATAGATCAAACAACCGAGCTTGAAATTGAGATGAAAAAAAAATTACATCTGTACGTCCTCATCAATGAATGGCTCTGGAATATTGACTTGCTGTGTAAAACTACAGATGCCATAGCTTTTGGTACCCGAAAATGTAAGTGAACGCTTTTAATTTCTAGAAGTAGCCAGCGTCCTCAATTTTTGACTAGTAGTAAGTACTTAACTTTGAATCCTCAGCATGCATAAAATATACATATGCAGACACCTCAATTGATCAAAGGAATTGAAGACTCAAAATTATTGGTTGAAGAATTATCAGGTTCTTTTGACTAGCAATTAAAGGAATCAGAGATTAAGTTATGGCCAAATTTTTCAATATTTGACTTGGTGAAGCTTGACCTGGGAAAAAAATGTCTTCATCTGAAAATTTTTATCTAGAATCGGAAAAATGGTTGTATAACCGTTGGACTTCGTACGGCTCGTAAGATTTTGCAGATCCGGTAATATTATTAAACAATTGATATACATCTATTCCGGTAGTGAAAAGCATATCAAACATACAGAAATAACAGTTTGGTGACGATAAATAAATAAAAAAAAATAAAAAAAAAGGAGTTTGGTGGCGGCAACTCCATTTGTCGTAGTGGGGCAACTCCACTTGTCCTTACTTATCAAATAGGGATAAAATTTAAAATTCATTTGGACCACAAAATATGGAAAAATTTCCACTAATATATGGGTTAACTCTCCTGGGTTTAGGAGTAGTATTCCAAACCACTTGCTAAAAAGAGCATATCTATAAATCCCGGTAGTCATCAAATCTACTATCAGAAGTAAAAATAATATAAAAATAAATCGATGAGTTTTCTATTGTAATTATATTGGTAATTAATCGATGAATTTTTTTATTGTACTGATTTTATATATATAGTAGCAATCTTATATTGGTTTATTCATTTATTTAATTTGTTGTCAATATTAATTTAATGTGCCTTTGTTGGATAAATATTTTGGGTGTGTGACATGAAGTTTTTGTATGATATTATAAAAGTTGGTCATAATAATAATACAACGGTGATCATTATCTAGTAGAATACATGTTAGTCTTAAGAAACGTAATATGATAAAATATAATAAACACGTGGATTGATCAAAGGATTTTGTCTACAGTTTATTTTTTGCCATAAATAGGAGAATTACATGATGGTGGACTAACATATCCAGAACCTTATACTTATAATGCACCCCGAAAGTTCTTATTTTATCAATTGAAAGCTCTTATCATTGCCACCGTTAATTGTAATTTAGTGTTAAAAATGTTTATTTAGTCTGATAATGTTTTAAGTTTGAATAATTATATTACGGGTGATATCTAAACTAAAAAATTGTTACCATTATGATTATATCCTTCGTATATATTTGTTCGACAATTTGATAGGTAATTATATATATTTTTTGTAAAACTAGATTCTCAAGTTTAAATCCCCCATTGCCAAATCAAAAAATAAATTTCCTAAATAGATAATAACTATTTAAATGAAACATAAGATGTCAAGCTTATAAATTTAAAACTAAAACGTAAACTTATTGCTAGATAGGTAATATATATTAAATTGGAATCTAATAATATTTTGAGAATATAAATTTAAAATTAAACAGAACTAAAATGTTAGAATTTAGAATTCTTCAAATTAAGTCTATAAACCAATATTATCAAGTCTTGAAACAAATTTCTCAGTAAGTCTGATTGTAAAAGTGATGTTTTGTACTAGTATTACTTGATACTATAAAGAATTTCAAAATCGACAACCGTTTGAAGTTTTACCATTCAAGATTTTTGAACCTTTAGGCAGCCATATTATTTGACTAGTACTATGTGTGTATATATATATATATATATATATTGATATTATTTGACTATGATATTGTTCTTTCAAATCATAGATGGCATTATGCGACCAAAATAATACTTTTAAAAAAATAAATGGACCCATTTGATGGTACTTGTACCTATAATTACACAACAAGACTCGTGCACTTCTTGTTCTTATATGTAAGTTTCAAGTCTTATAAATCAAAATTTTGAAAGGGGGCCAAAACATGGTTCATCATGATATGAAATATTCAAAAATTCAAAACAACATATTTTTGATGTCTAAAAATCAAACCCAATTAGAAATAAGAATTGACTCAATTCTATTACCAAGTCAAACAAGGATCAAACTCTTGCTTAGTCCAAGGATAATTCAGCTTATAGTCTTGAACTTTTTTTTGGGGGGATAAGACCACTTACTAACTCCAATCAACTTGCAAGTTTTGTTTTGTTTGGTTCTCCGTATTTATATATATATATATTATATATATTTCACAAAAATCATCTCAGAAAAATTTTATTAAGCTTCCTCAAGATTTGGTTGAAATACATACAGATAGACGTGAGTTTGAAATTCGTCATAAACGACTTATGAAACTCCCGAATATATTATAAACCTAGCCTGTAACTTAAAGTTTATCCCAACAAATTCACAAAATAAATTTGTCATAATGTTCAGAGAGACAGATCTCCAATTAATTTTCAAATTAAGTAAATCTATCTTAATTTTATTTGAAATAGGATCTGTCTTAGTTAAATCAAATATAAAGAGAAATGGATGAAGTTTATAACCTTATAAACTTATCCATATAGGTAATATTTAGATGAATATTGATAACTTGGTACATGTGCTCTGGTTTGAAAGACAAAAATGTCCAAAACTTATTAATTCCGGATACTTACATGTAAGAAAATTCTCCAATGTGAAACAGTATGTTTAAAAGAAGAATGTCAAAAACATGTTTCATATAAAGTTATCCATATATATAATACTTAGATGAATATTGATAACTTGGTACATTTGCTCTGATTTGAAAGACAAAAAAATCCATAACATTTAAATTGAGGATACCTACATGTAAGAAAATTCTCTAATGTGAAATTGTATATATGTTTAAAAGAATGTCAAAAAATTTTATGGTGTAATAGTACTGAAGTAGAAAATAATTGCAAGATTAACTTTTAATCAAATAATTGCATACATTTTTTTCTGTATCGATAATCAGGATTCAAATTTACGTTACTCAAAAAAAAAAAAAAAAAAAAAAAAAGGAAAGCATTAAAAGATCACTTTTAATAGACTAGACATTATTATATTATTTGATTTAGATTGGCCTCGATAAATTTTTAATTTTGATAAATATATTAGTTTAAAAAAACATGGGTGGAATGTTAATTCATCAAGTGTACAGTTAATCCAACATGTGTTTGAAAATGGTCCCACTGTACGTCTTCTTCTTCTTAAAACTTTAATATTGCACTGGATCTTTCAACAAAATCAACTTGTTCATATTTATTTATTGATCATCAAAACCCTTTATTGATGTTATAATCAGGATTCAAGTTTACGTTACTAAAAAAAAAAAACTTTAACAGATCACTTTTATAATAGACTAGCCATGTCAATCACAATTACATTGTTTGATTTAGATAGACCTCAGTAAATTTTTAATATTAAAAAAAAAAAAAAAAAAAAAAAAAAAGTGGAATTTTAATTCATCAAGTGTACAGGAAATCCAAACATGTGTTTGAAAATGGTCCGACTGTACGTCTTCTTCTTAAAACTTTAATATTGCACCAGATTTTTCAACAAAATCAACTTATTCATATTTATTTGTTGATCATAAAATCCTTTTATTGATGTTATAACTAAGGGTGGGCAACACCATGTTCGGATCGCTTTCGATCAGATCCGATCCGAATATGATAACTTTACGGATTGCCATTTTTGGATCCGAACATGATCCATCAAGGAGAAGGAACCGATCCGATCCGAACACCTAGTTTGCGGATCGGACCGGATCGGAACACCTACTTTCAATTTTAACTTATGATAAGAAGATAAATAGATATATCTTGTTGGTGTACCTTCGTGAATTGTAATACATATCTTCCAAAATTTGTAAACATTCATACAAATTACTCAACATCAAACACGTGCAACATCTTCTTTATCGGCTACCAACACCAAATTACGTGGACTTTATATAGAGGTATATGAAATTACGTATGTATCATTGTTCATGGATTCACGGATCGGATCGATTTTGGATACCCCGATCAGATCTGATCCGTGAAACATAGCGTTTTTATAAATGAGGATCTAAATACCTTACTTTTGAACATATGATCCGATCCGAATACCCACAAATCGAATCGGATCAAGGTGTTCGAATCGATTCTATGTTTTTTTGCCGACCCCTAGTCATAACCCAATTCAGTTCAAGTGCTTGTTTTGGGTCAACCATCTATGAAAAAATGACTCATAAATGCGCCAACCAGGCATAGAAAAAGTCAGGAGTCTTTGGTCAATAAAGAAGAAATATTAACAGCCTTGGGACCCGCCATCTATCTAGGAGACGACTTGATTTTTTGTCCACATCAAAACAAAGGGCCATAAATAGTAACATGTGTCTCCCCTGAAACCGCGAAGCATGCTTGCCAAATTAATGAGTGTTCAAGGAATGTTTCATTTGTGGTCCATACATGACTATTGTAATTAATTTTTCTTTTCTGAGAAATAAGCTTCAATTTAATTACTTAACGTTGTTTAATTAAAAAAAAAAATCCAATTATTTGTCAAGAGAGACGTTTCTGGAAAATTTTAAATGAATTTTATATAAAATGAGTTTTTTTTGGGCTTATTTTTCTATAAGCTCATAAAATTTGAACATGCTTAGTGAATGTGGAAATTATAAAAATGATTCATTGAAAAAATAAATATTCATTTTAACTTCAAATGTAACTTCCATCAGTTTTTATTATTCTTATAGTTGAACATTTTTCACATGCAGCATTTCACATGAAATATTGTGAAATATTTTCGCCTACCTCAAATGTTTCCAAGTGAAAACATTTCACATACACTATTCAAAAGGTTAAAATAGACTAGTAACGATTGAAATTTCGTCAAGAATTAAAAATGAATAACTTCTATTTTCGGACCAACAATGATTTTCTTTTTATTTTGATAAAGAACGAGTTTTTCCGGAATGAATTTAGAAATGGTTAAAATCTAGGTAATGAAATATTTGCCTTCGAAATAAAGAATTCAATTGCAAAATAGCTATGTCAAGAGATTGAAAGAATGCAAACAATGGAGCCTCAAATTGTTGCTAGAACTAAACAAGTGCAAACATTTATATCACAACCATGTCTACAATTCCAAGCAGCTGGTTCCAATACATTGACCATGCATGTACAATAACCTAACAGTGAACAGAAGCCATTGTATACAATTTGAAGGATTTTATAGTGCAACAACTAGATCAAGTTCAAACTAACTGGACTGTGTTATGGATCTATACACACGTTATTTTGGTCAGTTTTGATAACTATATAGTCATAATCTTTTCATACAGTATCATAATCATGTTTCAACATTTTTTTGAAAGAAAAAACCTTGAAGCTAGTGTGGACCTTCCATGCTTTATTTTGTATACTGTCTATCCCATTCTCCTGGGAGGCTGTTACCGTGTGACTCTGTCTATATATTGCTGCTTTTGTAATGAACTCTGCGTCTTGTCAAAATTCGAAAACTTTTCGTTTTGTATGTGTAGTCATTGAAGTCATCTATTCTGAATTTGGACGTGTCTCTTGTCCCACTTCTAGATAAGAATCTGTGTCTGGCTCAAGAATATCGTTTTTCAGTAATATGCCAAACAAAATCTTTCCCTGCTTCCATACAAGAATTTGAACGAGAACTTAAGTTTACTTGTCTAAAATGTAAAATCATTCGATAAATAACTGAACTCTGAAGAGGGTGTAGAACGACTTACCTTCGTTCTCCTGTATGACGCTAAAGTAGCCAAAGGTTCGTTTGACTTCTGCACTTGTTCTTCATTGTAAACAAGATTGATCATTTGGCACCGGTTGCATCCACCTAAGGACTGAACAACGAAGAAAAACCAATCACGAAATAAAGATGATACAGTTTCGATGATACTATCATAATGACCAAGTTGCTGACACTAGAAATCAGCTAAACCATATAAGGAGTCTCACTCAAGGTTATCTGGAACTTACAGTGAATTGCTGGTTTCCAATTTTAAGATTTCTCCATCCATCTTCGGCATATGGTTCACCACCAGATATGACAAGGTTGGGCCGAAACCTCATTGGATTGACTTGAACTGGTGCTCCATAAGTACCTTTTTTTACATCTGCTTCCAACAATTATAAATTTTCATGTATTTAGTAAATCATACTACGTGGAAGAAGGACTGAACCAGTTTTTCAGCAATGAAGAAATAGAACTTTTAAGTGATCTAAAGGAATGTGGAGAGAAAAACATTAGTTATATTTAGAACTTGGGTGCAGGAGCTGACATTTTTTTATCATGGACAGTACTTAATTTAGCTTAGTTTTCTGCTATTCCTACACTATGCTAAATCAAGCATCAATTCAACAAAGTAGGGGCTTCACCAAAAAGGCATCAACACCAATGTTGTGGAAGCGCAAAAAAGAGTTTGATCTTTACAATATGAACGGATACATCTCAGATTATACCACAACTACAATTTGTATTGTTGTATATAGCAAGAACAAGAAATTAGTTACATAGTTCCTTTTTATGTATCATGTTCTTTTGGTTCTCAGTTGATCAAAGCCTATTAAATCAGGCAAAAGTGATATCGTAAACATGAGAATAAGCACTAGAATCTTACACAGGAAAAAAGGACTACAGAAGAGAAGAACATACTAGAGCTCAATCTGCTGTTAAGATCTGACACACTCTCCTCAGATATCAATAAGAATTGAGCTTCATTAGAAAAATTCAATTTGCTATCCAAATCCCTGCATATACCAACACCTCTGCTCTTGTTCAAGCAAACACGAGGCTTGGAGCAAGAACTTCGCAGTAAAGTGCAAGGTCGACCAATAGCTTTGCTAAACCATAAGTCTACTTCATCTCCATAACCATGGACTTCATATCTAATAATCAACAAATTTTAGTTATGTTACAGTTTCAGAGTAATAGTACAACTAAAATGCCTCACATGATGAAGAGGACATATAAATACGGGAAGGGGTATTACTTGTAGAGTCTTTATTTGGTAAGGTGCATCTCAAGAGAGAGATATTCATTATTTATATGTGTATCTTCATGAGATCTGGATTATATAATCATATTTATTATCTCATAAACTACAAATGGAATATACAATAACTATGCATTTAACATTACCTTTGAGCATGCAAATCAATTTCGTCTCTTTCCCCGCTATATGAATCTGGTTTTAGGTTGATTGACAATTTAACTTTGCAACGTGGTGATTCAATAAATAATATTTCTTGTTTGAGGTCAATAGAAGTCCTAATGAGGCACATTTCAGGAACCTACAAAAAGAGTTTTGAATAAGTTAAGACTTGATCTCACAAAAAACGAAAAAAAAAAAAAAATGAGTTCCTTTCATTACATGATTGTGGTATGTGGATTCGTATTGTTTTTTATAAAGCACATGCATGTGCTTATCAGCTATTACAGGTTGCACATTTAAACATGAATGATGCACCAATGAAGATGCAAAAGATTTCTTCTATGCAACATGTAGAATTGAAAGTATGTACAATGGTGAACTAGGTTCATAGATACACATTACATTGAACAACTCTTGTATAAAAATCAGACCTTCTTCTGTGTAAGAATTTCACCAGTTTGACTTCTGACAAGCCATTCTCGATCATGTAACAGCCCTGCTCAAATTCAGAGAAAAAGGATAAAGAAACTGTTCAGATTAATGACATGTAGTGATAAAACAACCATATGGTATACATGATATTCCCTCTAAAATGACATACAAATGCCGAAAGACTCCAAGGTCTCATGCTGTAACAAAGAAGATGGGTGATAAGCAAGACGAAAAACAACATGGATAAGAGTACTGATCCTACATAATGTGTTTTTTTTTTCCTTCTTTTCCGTGCAGAAAACACTCTAAGGCTCATTTGACAGCCAATAAAAATTTCCGTACTTCGATTATGTTGTATTTCATGCTTTGGACAGTCTTATAATAAGTTGCCTATGGCCACTGCTTATTATAATTAGAGATAATAGGTAGCAGTGTCTATGATACCGAACGACTCTTTAAATCGAATTTACTCTATCTACAATTGATTTAGGTAAGCTAAAGACTTGAACTAACAGTTTTATGCATGAACAATTAGTGCAGACAGAAAGGGGAAAGAAAAAACACCTGTACTGCAAAGGGGCCAATGCTCAACACTGAAGCCTGCACATGATTTAATTGGGTAAATGGTAATAGACTTTACGGAATAGTTTGATGCCAAGTGTTTCCTTTGAATGCCTGGAAAATTAGAAATAAGTCTAAATGTCAGGTATGGTAGACCAACAAAGCTTTTCATAGCCTACAAAGCAAGAAGTGAAAAAAGAAAACATAGCAATAGTAACAGTAATAACCTTCAGCTGAAAAGGAGATGAAGCAGGTCCTCAGCAAGTCTCCATTTGCAGACACATTTGGCAATGATACAAAGGAACTTTTGATGAAATCAATAAATTTCTACATAAAAGACAATAGAAAATTAAAATTGTTGTCAGGATTGAAAAGTGTCTCGGTTAAATATAACTTCCAAACAGCTAAGAAATCAGAAAGAGTTAACAAATCCTTAGAACATTTCATAAAGTTATAGCAACAAATGACTTATAACACTAGACACCCTTCAAAAGTTTCATAAAAATTTGCACTTTTTTTATCTTCAGAGAACACGTTAAACTTAACTTTGAACAAGATTATGTTAAATATGTTGCAACAGTTCACACAGATGGACGAAAGAAAATAAACTGCCAAACGAAAGCATTTGATTTTTATCATTCACCAATAGAAAAATAGTTGATGGAGATCCGCAAGAAAGTAGGAAGGAGAAGGACATCTATCTACCTTGACATCTTCATATGTTGACATGTAACCAAATGATACTCTAA
The DNA here is from genome assembly GCA_019925255.1 of Litchi chinensis. NCBI lineage: Eukaryota > Viridiplantae > Streptophyta > Magnoliopsida > Sapindales > Sapindaceae > Litchi > Litchi chinensis. The sequence continues at coordinate 29,188,678 of CM034467.1, forward strand.
CAGCTCCTGTCGGTTTTCCATTTACAACGTCATTATCATCCCAACATACATGTCCAGCCTGAACTCAAAAATACAACTTTGAGGGATGTATTTATCTATTAACTTGCAATCAAAGAACTAAACTATTGCCATATATTTACTAAAATTAATGTGGAAAGCAGCCAACGAATACCTCTATGTTAGAGAGAAGATCCAAGTGAGACAAGCCAAGATATTTTGCACATGCACCAGGATTGCAAAAGCATCCTGTCTAAACAGAAACAGTGGGAAAAAAAGGCAAAAAATGTCTGGTCAGCTACCTATGATGATGGTTGAGTATGGTTACTAATTTCATTAAACTCCACTCAGGTCATCAAACAACAGCTTCCAAGCAGACAGGCACACATACTCGTGACCATTGTAAAAATTTATGATATGAAATATCTTGTCTACTAATAAGGAAATATGAATTTTTTGAGATAAGAACTGATTTAAATTATTTGAACAAGTAAAAGACATCATCCATGATTTATAGTGTTTTTTCAGCTTTACCCGTAACTGAATTCCTGATAAAGAAGCCAACTTTTCAACTTCACGGTATCCAAACCAAGAGCCATCTGGCCTTTTCAAGTTGAATGTGACAATGGGACCTGATTCTTGAAAGTGAACCTGATGGAGGAAAATTATAACAAATGTAAGAATACTACCCTGAAACATATTAGGATGACGAGAAAGCAACATCACAATTGACTCATCCATAGATGTAAGGCAGACTCAGAACCATGGAACGTAACTAAAACCAGAATACTTTAAGCAAGCAAAACACTAGGAGAATATTAATTTGGAGAAGAAAAATGAAACCATATAAGGTATCAATGTTTACTATAAAGACAATAGCTATTACTAAAATATGATGCACCAATTAAAAAAATAGACAGAAGAAGCCAAGCATCTAGTGACACCAACTTAAAAAATATAAGCATAGAACTAACCTCTGAAGTGATTGAAAAGATAAATCTCCCAGATTCTTTCAAGTATAGAACTAACCTTTGAGGAGGAACTTCCATAAAGTGTGCAGACAGCAGATCCATTTTCATGTCTTAAAGTTAATAGTGTCTTCCTCACATATGTGGCAAGTGAAGATGTATGCCTAAAAGTTGAAAGGATAAAGCATAATTCAGAGTGATGTGCAAATCTAAAACGTAGACATTAAATTACCATAAAAAGGTATCAAAAGCATGCAAAGATAACAAGCATCAGACAATCAAGGTCAATTATAGAAAAAGTATAATGAATTATTCATTTAGTTTCACAGCCTATTACACCATATAAGGGAGCAAAATATGTAAATTTCCAAGAAGAGACGCAATATCGACAAAAATGAGATGCTGAGGTACAGGTGGAGAAACTCAATATCGTAAAATAACTATGTAGACAAGCATTTTTTTTTATCTAATCAATGACGCATAATAGTACTCTCAACACATTTATAAGAAAAATGAGAATCTTTTGTTCCTAACAACTTGCATGGTCAGCCAATTGTAACAGTGAACAAGCTTGCATACCAGTTTATTGCAGATACAGTCAAAGAATTGATTATGTTGAACCCATGGCGAAGAGATATTATGCCCAGGAATGAAGCAGTGCCATCCTCAAAAAGCTCCTCAATACCTTGTCTCCTTCTAACAAAATCAATGTCAGCAATTGAGGCAGCAACTGTGCCTGGAAAGTTCTTTACCATTAACAAAAAGAACCAATCACACACTTTGTTATGTTCAAATAAGACATGTAAGCACAAACCTCCACTAAAGTAGGTCTTCTTTAGTAACCTTGCAGCATCTGCAGATCATAACAGTGGGAACAGAAATATCTGAGAAACAGGTTTCGAGTGGTAAAGACACACAGCATAGCATAAGTCTCCCTTAATGTTAAAAATATAAACAAAAGAGTGTGCAAAGGACCAGTAGAGAGTTTCATTTAAAGATGGACCAATATCATATTTGTCTACACAAGGATCACTACTATATTGGTTTTCTTTTTTTTTTTTTTTTGTTTGTTCCCTACAGGTTCTGAGAGTATAGATCTATTCTCAACCTAATAACTGTATGTCTGTATTCTGTTGAGTGCCTTTGTGTCTGTATTCTGTTGAGTGCCTTTGTGCAAACAGGAATAGGATGGTCAAAAAAGGACCAGAGTATCAGTTCTTAAGTATCTTCAACAGGCTACCAACTTACATGTAAAGTCTATCACAGACAAACTTAACTGGAGTTCTAGCAAATATTGATTTTTCATCAGCCTAAATATATTATCAACTTCTATAGGACAGGATACATCACAGGAAAAACCATTTTCTCATGAAGAATATCAAACGAAATGAAATGCAGCTTGCACAAAAACAACTCAAATATACAGCCTTGACATGACTTCAAAGACTTAAAAGTTCCTTCAGAAGGAAGAGCTTACCATTTCGTATAATAAGAGCACCAAGTCCAGTTGGATAACCAAATATCTTGACAAAACCAAAGGAAAAGCGTCAACAACTGAACATAGATACCTGTTTATTCTTAAATGAAAATCCAGAACTTATAAATCTACCTTATAAAATGAGATGGCAACAAAATCTACAGGATACTTAGATAAATCCGGCGGCTGTGTAACACACCCCTTTGCAGCATCAATCAAGACCATCCAATAGCCCCTATATATGCCAAATAAAGGAACACATTGGATCATTTCAATAAACAATAAAATTTTGACATGGTCAATAAACCAAGTAACCATTAGAATAAAGGCAAGAAGTTAATATTGAAGAACAAAATAGCATAAAAATACGATATTTAGAGAGAATTCTGAAATTCTTTAGAACCACTTTTCCACAAATCTCATTTAATTTCAGTCAGGTTTATGGATTTGGTAGAATGAGTTAAGGTCTCCAAATAGACTAGAATATCAAAGCCAGCAAATGAAGCAAGAAGTTAATGAAAAACACAAAACTAGGTGACTTGCATACCTGTGGCAAGGAGAGTTTCCCAGTATCCTTGCAGGGTTTTTCTTCATGATGTTCACCAGGTCAAGGTTGAATTTCGAACCTGAGAAATTGCACTCCGAGGGGAAGGCAAATAAGTTATGATGGGCATTACCTGCAATTAGATGAAGCAAGGTTTTATAAACTATGAAGTCTCAAACTAATATACATTGCTACAAAATACTAGTGTGAATGTGATATTCCTTTTGCAACAGCAACATATCACCGAACTTATAGTCTTTTGTCAAGGAGATTGATTTTCTTCCCTAGAAAGGAGATTTTCATCAACGGTATCAGTTTTCCTTACTTCTCTAGGCTATAATGGAAAACTCAAAGGTATCAATTTTGGACTCATAACAATGTAAGCTTGTAAGATTTTGGAATTCTAAAAGGCCCTAAAACCGATGAACATATATATATATAGAGAGAGAGAGAAATCAACAGTATATGAACCAATAGTGGCTAAATGCTAATCATGAACGTTCCATGAGTCACAAACCATGCAAACCCCTTAGAAACAATAAAATTATCATAAAATACTATGAAGACAAGTTAAAAAACTAGATTAATTTTAAATTTACTTGTAGGCTCTCCACTTGTAAATTGAGCGTTGTTTCTCCTTTGTACAGGGCGCAATGAAACATGCATAGATGTCACAGGGGTTTCAGATAAACCATCATTATGCACAGCCTCTTCGATATCTATAGCAAAGGCAGCAGCTCCTTGACTCAGAGCATATCTAACCACTATTAAGGATAAATATTGCTACAGATTCATGACATTGAGAATGGACTGATAGTACATGCTGGTCTCTAATGTACGTAAAAATAATCTATTGTTACACAATCTATTAAGACTTGGCTGATGTCATTTTCACATTTGCATTGACCTAAGTCCCTTATCTATGGTCAACAATGGAAAGACAGAAATCAAGATGAAATTATTAATAAATATAGCAAGATCAATGTTCTAAACACCATAGAGATGCACACTATACATAAGCAGTAAATGACTAAAAATACAAGACCATTGAATAGTACTTTTATCAAGGAAATCTCCGATGACAGGATACTTTGTGAACCAGGTGCATTATAGTGATTTACAATTTCGTACACCTTGTTTTGGTGCGTGTAAAAAGGATGCAGAGAATACTTATAAGCTATTTTACCCATAGTATTTTAAATTGACAACCAATGGCAGCTAAAATAGCAGGATACTCTCTTATCCCAAGGACGCTGTTGTGATTCTCCATTGTGTACACAAAATTGCTTTGCTGGCTCCATGGAAACACTTCTCCAACCAGCTTCAATGCTGCTGTCGCTCCCGAAGTGAATATGCATTTGTAGTCTTTTGGCGATGCATTGCAGTAATCAAGGACCTATACCAAATTGTCATTGATTAATACCTATTTATATTCCACGCATTACTTCATACATTATACCACAACCTTAAGCAAAGTAGTTACAATTAAAAAAACCAAAAAGAAAAGAAATCAAAAAATTATCAATAAGTTTCATGGACCTAATAATGATATACATGTCTATAGAGAGCATATAGTACCTGTTGGCGTGCTTCTCTTACAATATCACAAGTGGCTGAACTAGAGTCGCTTTGGCTATCTACATCCAACTTAAAGATACGCAATTCAAAAAAAATCAAACAAACAATACTACTTCTACCATGTAAGCTTATATTTCCTCATAAAAAGACCTACATGCCAACAAGCTAAATATTTTTCTCGAGAACACGTGAATATACAACCAGACCAATTTGTACACTACTTTGAAATTTCATCTTATAAACAATATCCTGATTATACATTCTAACTGAAAACTCTCTACACACTTTCATATGAAACTAAACAATGTACACATTGACAGAATTCAAAATGACTCTCACACAGACTACACAAAACCAAAACTATCAAAACAATTCAACATTTAACTAAATTTTGCAAACTAGTGACAGCCAAATCAATATGAATTAGCGAAACAGGATACGGGGGTTTCCATAAACATCAGCAGCGAGATCTTTAAACACAGCTTCCATTTGCAACTCAGAGTATAAAGTTGCTCCAGCATGATCCAAGTACACAGTACCTAAACAATAATCAATCCAAATTAAAACAATGACATCACAAAACCAATAAAATTGAATCCAAATTCACAAAAATCAGAACTTCCTCTATGTAGCGGCTAAAGTTTCAATTTTTCTCATGTTATATATAAACAAACTTTGCAAAAACAAATCGGAACACAACAATGATACAAAGATTCTTCATTTTTCCACTAAAAAACCACTATAGTCTCTCTTTAAGTTAAAACACAGAGTTTCTTCTATGTAGCAACTAAAGTTCGAATTTTTCTCATGTTATATACAAACAAACTTTGCAAAAACAAATCAAAACATAAAAATAATCTGAAGATCTTCATTTTTTTTAACTGAAAAACCACTATATTTTCCATTTAAACAAACAAAAAATAACATTTTTTGAGCTAGCATAGTGAAAATAACCAAAGCTGACCATTTTGCAGGCGCTTGAATTCGGTGGCTCGGATTTCGTCAACGTTCTTTGGACCATCAGGGTACCCATAATCTGCACCAAACTCCTTCAAGAACTCATCTTTGTCACCGAAAGATAGGCTTTTTGATTCCATAAATATGGTGTTGTAAGAATAGTTTCAATCAACAGAGACAGACAGAGACAGAAATAGCTGTGTAGTTGTTCAAAGACAGGAGGCTTTCAAGGTTCGAAGTGGTTTGATGAGTTGAGTGGTACCTCAAATGTCTGGTTAGGACACGTGGCCAAGTGGGTTTCCAACTTTTTTTGGGATAAATCCACAATGTTACATCATTGTACGATCCGCCTTAAATTTCCCGTGGCCAAATGTCTGGTCTAGGACACGTGGCCAAGTGGGTTCTATAATATGCATTACGTTACATCATTGTACGATCTGCCTTAAATTTCCCGCAAAAGGACCCCATTTTCGCATTAATATATATATATATATATATATATATACATATACATATTTAGGATTTACGCAAAGCTGCTTGCCTAGGTGCAGGCACAGCCGGTGCCTCTTACTGAAGCAACATTAGGTTCCAGTCTACCTATTCACGTCAAGCGGACAATTTCTGGTGGACTCGTCGATGAACGTGGACAAATTATGTGAAAGCCTTTTTAAATTTAGACAGTTTTCCTATTTTAATATTAATCTCTCTATTCCGTTTAATACGATAATAGAGTCTAAGTAGTATTGTAATCTATGTTGTAGCTCTATGTAACTATCAAAGGGTCTTGATAATTGTAATAATATACTTGTAGTGTCAATGTGTGTGTATAAAATATATATAATTTAAATTTTTTATTAATTAAATAAAATTATTCATCAACAGTAACTCTTAAATTAATTATAAAAATGGTTATTAAAAAAGATCTCAAAATTATTATTAATAAGTAACCTTATCCAACTAATAAATTAATAAAACTGATATATTTAATGTAGTTAGAAGAGAATCATAAATTCAATATATATGTTTGCTAGTCATCAATCCAAAATATACTCTCCAATCAAATAAATAAAATTTTTCATGCAGGTTGATACTATTGATTAGAAGTATATCGAAAAATTATTCCTATAATATTGGAAGAGATTACTATTATAATAATAAGAAAAAATTTCTTTATAGATGTTGATATAGTAGGGGTTGTTAGAAATCTACTCCAATAATATTAAAAGATATTTACTTTTATAATAAAAAGTAAAACCCATCACACATACTAACTAATATGCATAGTAAAACTCATATTCGAAAAACTTACTTTGATAAATATACATTGGGGTAGGACCCGAATTTCGAAAAAATTTCTGCACATACTGATTCTATTGATTAGGAATCTGTCCAAAATTTACTCTTATTTAATACCAAAATATACATTGTGGAACTCAAATATCGAAAAACTCATTCTTGAAAATAAAGATGATGGAGCGAACATTTATTATGGATGTAAAAGAAAAATAAAAAAATACTAAACCAAAACGAAAATTTTCGCTTGGGCTCTGATGAATTTGTTTTATTGATAAAGATCATACAGTTTAATATCAAATAATAGTATTATGTTAATGTCAATTTTGATTGTATGAAGAAGTTTTCATTAATTAAAATAAAGTATGAAACTGGCAAGTTAATAACAAATATTTCAAAACTCTAACCAGCCAACATTTAAGCTTCGTTTGGTACAACTTATTTAAATAGATATTTTAGAAATAGATATTTTGAAAGTAGATCTTTTAGAAAAAAAATTATTGGTTGTTTGATTGTCAATTAAAAAAACTCTTTCAAATTATAGATTGTTTGATTACATTATTTTTAAAGCACTTTTAGATTGTTAATTTACCAAAAAGGGTATGAAAAAAATATATATATATTCATTCTGGAAATGTAATGATTTCAACCTCAATCATAAAAAATTAATCAATCAAACAACCAATGATTACATGATGTAAGTATATTTTCAAAACACATATTTTTAATAAAATAGATGTAAAATTATTTTGTTTATTTATTTATTATTTTCAAAAGAAAAGTGTTTATTTAAATTTGTTAATAAGGTTTTACATCTTCAATGAACCAATAACAATACCAATTGCATTATATATATAACAAATATGTATGTATATATCAATGAACTAATAACAAAACCAATTACATTATATATATAACAAATATGATATATAATATTCATGACAATAAAGGGTAAAAAAAAATGTAATTAAAAAACATAAAATATAGAAAACTTACAAATTAAAGAGGAGTTTTCAAAAGTTTTTATGAAATAAAAAGTGAATGAAAGTGGAGGCTATATGTTTGTATTTATAAAGAAAATGTAATAGAGTTATAAGAGTATAAAAATATTAACAAAATAAAATGAGTGTATAATAGATATTTTAATCTTTTAAAAAAAACTCAAAAAGATCTACTTGGAGAAGCTCAAATTTTGAGTTTCTCCAATTAGACATTTTTCAGTTTTTTTAATTTCCCAAAAGCTCTACTAGAATGTCAACCAAACGACACAAAAATAATCAAATAGAGCTTTTAACATTAAAAAAGTATTTTTGGTCAGTAGATAAGTTGTACCAAATATACACTTAAATTCAAAGTTGGCCACAATAATTAAAAAAAAAAAAAGGTTAAAAAAAAAAATTGCATTACAATTACAAATCACCAAAAATAGAGAAGAATGGATTGGGCTTAAGATTTTTTAAATGGTGAAAAATACATTGGGCTTCACAAATTTTCACATAGAGAATCGATGTTTGCACCCCTCTAAAACTATGTGTATATTCATTTCGTAAGTTCATTCCATTAAATGAATCATAATTAAAATGATAAATTTTTAAAATAATATTTAATGTAGATGTATTTACGAAAGGGGTGCATATATAGCTTTAATGAGGTGTGAATACCATCACTCTTTCACCTAAGTTTTTATTGGGTACGGCTAATGGTTTATCAAATTGGGCTTAAAGACATGTTATTTGTTACGCTCTGCACTCTACAGCACTAGAAAGTGGGCTAGAACCAAAAGTTAAAGAGTGTTGATATTTACACCCCTAAACAATCGTATGTACACCCCAGATTAATATGTTTTTGAAAATTTAATATTATTCGTTATTGAAAGTACTAAAAAGGACTAAATAGTTTATAATTATATTTACAAATTATTAAATAGTTTCTCACACATATAATCAAATATTTTATATTATTTTTAATAATAAAATAAAATGTTTATAAAATCAAAATTAAAAATATGGATATTGATGATCTAAATAGCAATAAATCAAGTAATAAGAAACAATGCCCTAAGTATCTTTGTAGTCTATCTTGCTTGCAAGGTCGAAACGAAGCCAGCCAATGTCTAACGAGATAGATCACCAGTCGTGATCACTAGTAGAAGAAAGCACCCACTCCCACTGCCGGCGAATCGAGATTGCAAACATTTTAAAGTCTTGTGGGTTGTGGAGTAGACATGTTATACATGGATTTTTGGAAATCTGTAAGAAATAAAAAGTTTGTAATGTCAAAAAAATAAATTAAATTAAATTAAATTAAAAAAAAAGGAGTATGCTCTCCGAAAGCTGAAATTGACAACAAAAGAATTAAATGGATATTTATAATTTACCACCCAACATTTGATCGTAATCTAAAACTATTCGTCTAGTTTTGTAATTAGCTATTTTCCCCTGCTATTAGTTTTCCGTTTAAAAAGTTGACCAGAGCAGTAAACGATTATTTTGCTCCTGATTTAAATTTAATTAATAAAATAAAAAATTAAAATAAATATAATTAAAATAAAATTATAAAATCAAATTTAACAAAAAAAAAATCTCTATCATCCATTTTTTAAACAACCATATCTGCGTCTGCGTCTGCGTCCATCCCCAGTCCTCTCGATCTCCCTTCCCCTTTATCCTCATCTGGGTTTTCACTAGATGCTGACGATCTGGTCTCACCCACATCGTCAACATCTAGTGAAAACCTAGATCTTCTGGGTTCGAACCCAGATGTATTAATCTAGGTTCAAACCCTTTTCCTTTTTTAATTTTTTTTCAATTTTTTTCATACCCAGACCTCCTTCGCTAATGAAGAAATGAGTGAATCCATTGAGTTGTGTTTGGTTTTCTGTTTGGTGTTTGTGTTTGTGCATTTTTGGATTCTGTGTTGAATGTTTCTTGGCAAAGTAAGCTGATGGGCAAGCCCCCTTTTTTCGCAATAGTGTGGGGCGAATGTGCATTTCTATTTGTGTTTCTGGGATGATGATCCTGGGTTGATGTTTGATGATTGATTAATGATGATCTTGGGTTGATTTAGTTTTGATTTTAAGGGTTTTGGTTTGTGTTGGAAGGAGATGAGAATCAACATCTGTGTTCCTGTTTGTCAGATGATGATTTTGTTCAACTTCTCCTGATCAAGCATCATAGTGAATAGAGGTTGAAGATGGCAGTGGAGACCAAGATTGGATCTCCACCGTCCATCTTAGAAAGATGGACGGTAGAGATCCAATCTAGGTCTCCATGCCATCTTTGATTTTTTTTTTCTTTTTTGGAATACAAGAAAAATAAAAATAAAAGAAAATGACCAAAGTACCCTTACTGCAGTTAACCTTTACAGTCAATCATAGTCAAACAGTTGGTGTAGGGGAAATTAGTGTAATAAAAGGCAAATATGATTTCCGATTGTAATAAGCCATATGTCCAGAGGCTTTTCAATAATTCCCTCATATATATATATAAAGTTTTCATCTTTCCCAATTAATTCTTTGCGTCCAGCTGGGCGTCCTGATCTTCTTCCATGATATGCAAGTAATCCCAAGAATTTACAAAAGGATGAGCGAGGATCAGTTCAAACAAATTTGATCACATTGGACGATGCCACGCAAACCATCACAAATCTCATAACTTAAGATATAAATAGCAAAAATTAAATCAAAAGCTTAACAAAGGGTGGCATAGCTGTGTAAGAATAACATGCCTCTTAATTTTCTTGAGAGAACACAGTAAAGAAGAAATGGGTTACATATCACTAATGTTAGATACGAATACCATTGGATGTGCGTACGAAAAGATTATAACAGAGAACTTTGTAGGACTACAACACATAACCCCAAGAATCTGCCAGAAAACGCAATACTTAATCAAGCAAAATTCCCAATAATGAACTATGAAATCAACAAATTCTATAACTGCATGCAGGGCTTAAACATTTGACTAATCAAGTCTCCATGTTCATATATCTATAAAACATGAATATATATTCCTAATATGAATAATGCATCAGGTCAATCTAATTTCTATGATCTAGACAAAAACTAGTAAATCCACCATGTATATTTCCCAAATTATCACATGTTTGTGATAAATTGCAAAACATTCATCAGCACTGTAAGTTTCCATTATTAAATAATTTCACATTGATTGAATAATTAAATTTGTTTTTATTTTTAAGATAAGAGTAAACCTCTACTTATGAACTAATTTTTACGGTGGAGTTAAATCTGGGATTCTTTTCTGACATCCATGATATAAAACACCATTACCAAAATGCTAACATCCCTCCCTATAAAATTTCTTAAGCCATGCACATTAAAATTTCTAATGTGAATCAAATTCATACCGCACATGTTTAACATGGAACCCCATACCTAGTCAATGTAAGCTAAGCTCATTTTCTCCAGGCCAGTACCCCACTCTCCGAAACATCTTCATCCACTTACAATGCAAATAATAGAAGTTTACTTATACATTATTTTCGTAACCTATCAACCTTCAAAAAACAAAATTCAACCAACTAACTTAGGTGTCACAGGCTTCCCACCAGCATCCTTAACCTTAGTTTCCATTTCTTTTTTCTTTTTTCATTTTTTTAAGTAAACCATAGTTTTCATTTTTGTTTCCAAGTGAAACAATATTCTCCCAATGCTATTTAAGTGCAATCCAGCACCAAATGACCGCGCTAACAAACCCAAATGATCCAGCAGTACAAAACCCAAGACACCCAATTTACCACTCCGAAAAGCAACAACTTCAAACCACATTAATAATTCCATATCCGCAATTAAACTCAATAGATAAAAATAGAAAACCACTTCATTTCCAAAACAACACCCACCTGCAAAGAAAAACTTAAAAAAGAAAGCCATACACAAACATTTTTGGAATTCATTTCCTCAAAACACATTAAATCAAACCAAACACATAAATCTAACAAAATCGGACAAAAAAAAAAAACTATCATTTTTTTGCAATTAGCACCAACAAATCAAGCCACCACCAACTAGTCAACACACATCACAAACAAACTCCACAAAGACAAAATAAAACTTTAAATTAAAAAAAAAAAAAAAAATTGTCCTTGAGTTTGTGGACCTTGGTGACGAGAGCCTGCTTCGAAACATCCGAAGAATGCGGTGAAACCGAGGCCCCGGAGATCGAGTAGCAGCGCACCAGTGCTGTAGTCGTCGCGCTCGAATGGGAGCCGCCGCCACCACCGCGACGACTACAAGACTTTGAAAAGTGGGGTTGTTGAAGGAAGAATGACGATCAAGAGGTGCAGACCAGGTCAAGGTTTCACCCGCAGATCCCTCTTTCTCCAAAAAATAAAAAGATCAATCACCAAATCATGTATCTTCTTCACCACATGTACATTTGAACAAACCCACAAGCGCATAAATAAGACCGCTTCACAGAGAAAACCATATTTCCTTCCAAATCTCCTAAAACCCATAACCCACCAACCCACATCTTCACCATACACGCCCGGCCATACCCATTCAACCAGTCGATGTACAAGTCAGTTATCCATTATATATAAATTGAATTGCTTCTCTACCTTTTCTTTTTCAAGCAAACACCAAGGGTAAAGAAGAAATTTTCTTTTAAACATTGATATATATTTTTTGAATAAATCTTTTAACCATTGATATGGTTTGTTTTATGTGAATTTATGAAATTAAAGCAACAAAGAAACTTCGAAAATAATAATAGTCCTAAGGTCTGCAACTGAAATTTCATTCACAATAGATCAGGAAAAATAAATTTAAAATAACTTAGACAGTATTTCAAAATATAAAAAAAAAATAATAATAATAACTTAGACATAAAAACCGCCGGAGTGTTTGCATAATAGGTAGAGACCGTCACTTATCCACCGCTGTTTTGATGGTGGTGTGGTCCCCGCTGCCCTCCGCCGCCGCCGGCTTCGGCTTGGTCTCCTGGAGCATGCGTCCACTCTCCTGGCCCAACATAGCTGGTGCAAATGACACTTGTTCGAACGCAATTAGTCTCCTGTGAAGAGGAATCTCATAACGTGATACCAATTCCAATAACTGGGCACATATTACCAAGCTTTTGCCAGCAAACTGGGTTGAGTTTTTCATGGTTGTCTCGACCTCTGAAAAAAGCCTAGAGTTGGAGGCGTTCAACTTTAGTTCTTCAAGAGAATCCAGACATGTTTGTTGATACGTTATGGAACTACTGAGCCCAGTCTTTATGTCATGGATCTTTGAAGGTGACAAGAGCTTCTCTCCTTGTCTGACTTGCATAGAAGATAACGAATCATTGAGAGCCTCCAATGCATCATCAAACACTGTCCCGCAAACCTTCAAGGCTTCTTGGACTTTTCTGTCATTGGTTTGAGATATCAGCTTTGCCGAGTACTCAACGAGCTTGGCGTGCTCCTGGATGGCGACTTGTAAAGAGAGCTTGAAGAAGATCTCAGGATCGGTGATGTTTTTGGAAGCTTCTAGGGAGGCAATGCTAGAGAAACACCAGTCCGGATATTGAGTGGCACTACACACAGCTCTCAGCGAAGCTGAGGGTGTCATTCCAGCATCGGGGACAGAGGCAGCTGAGGGGGCATGCCTTCTCTGCCCGGGGTCTGGCTCAACCCAAGCTGACACTTGGTCGAACCCAAGTAGTTTCCTGTGAAGAGAATCGTTGTTTTTCTTAAAAACAACAGCGCCAGTGATCACGACCACAAGCACCACGGAGGAGACCACTAGGATAGTGAGAAGCTTACGATTGCCCTTCAAGGGATTGATTGTGTCCATTAATTGCTGTTTGATGGAACTATTCATTTTCTTCTCTTCTAGCTGTTTGACTCATTCGAAGAGAAGAGATGTGTCCCGTATATCTATGAAGAGAAAATTGTTGGGGGGGGGGGGGGGGGGGGGGGGGGGGGGTGGGGGCTTGAAGGGAGAGGGTGGCGGGTGTTATAAAGGTGACAGAAAATCTTTTGAGGGTTCCACCAGATGCAATGGGTAACCCATTGCATTCCCACTGTGTATGTATATAAATATATTTAAGTCCCATTGCAATGGGAATTAAATATATATATATGTCTCATTCATGTCCCATTGCTTGAGACATATATACGTCATGTCCCATTGCAATGGGAATTAAATATATATATATATACACTGGGAATGCAATGGGTTACTCATTGCATCTTCTTGTCTTCTCTGGTGGTACCCTTAAAAGATTTTGTGTCACCTATACAACACCCACCAGTCTCTCCTTTTAAGCCCTACTCCCTCAAATTTTCTCTTCATAGATATTCGGGACACCTCTCTTCTGTTCAATTCAATCAAAGGACATGACATATATATGTCTCATTCATGTCCTATTGCAAGGGGACATCAATGAGACATATATACATGTCATGTCCCATTGCAATGGGAATTAAATATATATATATATATACACACACAGAGAGCAAAGCGGCTGAGGGTGTCATTCCAGCATTGGGGATGGAGGCAGCTGAGGGAGCATGCCTCCTCTGTCCTGGGTCTGGCGCAACCCAAGCTAAGACTTGCTCGAGCCCAAGTAGTTTTCTGTTAATAGAATCGTTGTTTTTCTTAGAAACAACAGCGCCAGTGATCACCGCCACAAGCACCACAAGGGAGACTGCTAGAATAATAAGACGCTTGCCATTTCCCTTGGTCGTGCCCATTTATTGCTGTTTAATGGAACTATCAATCTTCTTCTTCTAATTATTGCTACTTTACATAGAGAAAAAAAGTAGTAAGTAGTGCACATACAAGAAGTAAACTACTTTACGTAAGTCATTTTCCCCCATCAAGTATTCTAGAATCCAGAACTGGCGGGTGTGTAAAATTTTGCCGACTGTCACGTGTGCTTCCATGTGTTTCTGACACATAAATATTCTTAGGTGCTTTTGCGGCACTCTGACCGACGACGACATATGTTATCCGCTCACCGACCTCTCTTTTCATTTTACATATGCCCTTGAAGGACTTGATTGTGTCCATTAACTGGTGTTTAATGCAATTAATTGATTCTAGAACTTGATTGAATATCCCTTCCCGTCATACATAAAGAGAAAAGAGAGGTCTTTTTCCTTTTTTTCTTTTTAATATGAATTTTCTTTTATCTTTTTAGTTGACATTGTTTAATTTCTACTTTTTTTTTTTGTCTCTTCAGAGAACACGTTAAACTTAACTTTGAACAAGATTATGTTAAATATGTTGCAACAGTTCACACAGATGAAAGAAAAGAAAATAAACTGCCAAACGAAAGCATTTTATTTTTATCATTCACCAATAAAAGAATATTTGATGGAGAATGATTCACAAGACAGTGGGAAGGAGAAGGGGCATTTACCTATCTTGGTAGACAAGTAACCAAATCATACTCTAACGGCGCCCTCAAAAATGATACTCCAACAATATCTTCTTATTCTAACTGTTTGACTGAATTGAATATTCTTTCCCTTATATAAAGAGAAAATGGGTACGTAGTAATCACAAGGAAAGGTACCTCACGTGACTACTTTACTTCGTTCATAAGACATGCATATGCAGACACGTCAAATAAACGTAGTATTAAATATATTTTAAGATTTTATATTAAATAAAATAAATTAATATTGATTAAAAAATTATGGACAAAATATTAATCGGTGATATATCACAGTTGAAGGGGTCACGTGAGCTGCAATGCCTAAAACAAAAAGCACGCCTAGTTTGTTAAAATTATGGGATCATAAACATTATAAAAATTGTCTGCACCTAACTGTCTTGGACCGACATGTTAACAGGTCGCTTTCGGCGACCGCAAAACAAGCGATGAAATGTTTGTTCGAAAGAATGGTTTTCTTTAGCACTATGACACATCAAATAAAATAAAATTTAATCTATAATCTATCTAATAGCGTTTACTAACTAATTAAATTTAAATTTATAATCTATCAGATCCACGGACCACATTAAGTTAGGAAATTAATTAATTTTTACAAAGTTAAATCCATCGGTGTCCAGATCAATATCATGATACATATTATATCAGATGCATGCATACCATGCCACTGGTTGTCTGATGACAAGAGGAGAAAAGAATTAATTAAATAGATTATCTAGTTTTAGTTACAAAAATGGTAGATTTTTTTTACCTGAATATTAATAATCTTTTGTTGAGGTATACCCTATATAAATTGGCGTAGGAGGAATTTAAAATAGGAAGAAAGTGAGAGGGTTCCACCAAAATGTTTAACTTCACGGTATCCAAACCAAGAGCCAGCTGGCTCTTCTCAAATTAATCAAAATTAATAGGCTCATCTATGATCTACCCACTGGTAGGCAGACGAGAACAAATTTTTTCTTGCTATGGAGGTATGTGCTCGTTGAGAACATGAATGATATGGTATTTTTCAAAATTTTATTAAAATAATATGATAAATTAATTTATAACCATCACATTAATTTTTTAATAATATATTAATGATATGATAATTATACATAAACTTATTATATTATTTGAACAATAAATTTAAATAATTTTTTAAATAATATAGCATTATCGTAAGAATGTTGATTTTTTGATAGGAGCTCTTCTTTTTTTTTTTTTTTTTTTTTTTTTAATAAAAGTAACACACGTGTCAATGTAGTACTGGTCAGATGTTTTTACTCAATGGGACACTCACTTTCGGTTATTTTGACTTCATCAATGATGAATCATTTATAAACATTCGACGTATACTTTATATTATTAATTATTAATCAAACAATAGCAAATCAATAGTATAAAAATGTTTTCTAAAAACAATTTATATATAAATCAACTTCAAGTGAGGTGATGTAATGATAGCCACCCCCCCGCCCTTGCCTTTCATACAAAGGTGTCATTGATTCGCGCTCCAAAAACCTCCCACTTTGTATGAGCAATTTTCTCATATTCTGTGGATAGTCCTTTATCTATTTCAAATGGCCTCAACGGACTTTTATGTTCACAAGAAAAAATAAAATAATAATATATATATAAATCACAACTTAATTCTTACAATAGAATTAAGAAACAGAAAACTTCATGAAAGGAGAGGTTTTAAAAGAAAAGGACTGAAGAAATTTTTACTGCTTAGAAAAAATGCTCTTGCAATTGGTATAGCCCCTTTATTTTTTCCCTAAAATATATATATATATAGTTTAACTACTCTGTTGTGTGCTAAAACTATCTAGAGGGCATATTATGTGAATATGTTGAAAATGATCATGAAAGGATAAGAGTGTTAGCTATAGTAGTAATAAGAGGATAGAACAACATGTTAAAAAATTTTATATACAAAGGATAAGATAGGGAGGGATGGATGTAGTGTGATGTCCTTTTATATACAAAGGATATGGTGGGGCGCAAGAAAATCAAATTATTATATATATAGAATCTAGTGACACCAAGAAGTCTCTAGTGACGCCAAGTTGAACAATATAAGAATAGAACTAACCTCTGAAGTGATTGAAAAGATAAATCTCCCAGATTCTTTCAAGTATAGAACTAACCTTTAAGGAGGAACTTTCATAAAGTGTGCAGACAGCAGATCCATTTTCATGTCTTAAAGTTAATAGTGTCTTCCTCACATATGTGGCAAGTGAAGATGTATGCCTAAAAGCTGAAAGGATAAAGCATACTTCAGATGGATGTGCAAACCTAAAGCATAGACATTAAATTACCATGAAAAGGTATCAAAAGCATGTAAAGATTACATACGTCATATAATCAAGGTCAATTATAGAGAAAGTACAATGAATTATTCATTCAGTTTCTCAACCTATAACACCATGTAAGGGAGCAAAATATGTAAATTTCCAACAAGAGAAGCAATATTGACGAAAATGGAATGCTGAGGTACAGGTGGAGAAACTGAATATCGTAAAACAGCTATATAGACAAGCTTTTTTTTTTTTTTTTAAGTCTAATCAATGACACATAAAAGTACTCTCAACACATTTATAAGAAAATGAGAATCATTTGTTCTTCATGAGTTGCACGGTCAGCCAATTGTAACAGTGAACAAGCTTGTATACCGGTTTATTGCAGATACAGTCAAAGAATTGATTATGTTGAACCCATGGCGAGGAGATTCTATGCTCAGGAATGAAGCAGTGCCATCCTCGAATTGCTCCTCAGTACCTTGTCTCCTTCTAATGTCAGCAATGGAGGCAGGAACTGTGCCTGGAAAGTTCTTTACCATTAACAAAAAGAACAAATCACACACTTTGGGATGTTCAAATAAGACATGTAAGCACAAACCTCCACTAAAGTAGGTCTTCTTTAGTAACCTTGAAGCATCTGCAGATCATAACAGTGGGAAAGGAAATATCATGAGAAGCAGGTTTCAAGTGGTAAAGACACACAGCATAGCATCTTCCTTAATGTTAAAAATATAAACAAAAGAGCGTGCAAAGGCCCAGAAGAGAGTTTCCTTAAAGATGGACCAATATCATATTTGTCTACACAAGGATCACTACTATAATGGGTTTGTTTGTCTCTTTTTTTTTTTTCCTGTCAACTATGCATCATCCCTACCGGTTCTGAGGGTATAGATTCTATACTTAAACATGATAACTGTATGCCTGTATTCTGTTAAGTGTCCTTCTGCAAACAGGAACAGAATGGTCAAAAAAGGACCAGAGTGTCGGTTGACTCGGTTCTACAGTATCTTCAACAGGCTACCGACTTACATGTAAAGTCTGTCACAGACAAACTTGACTGAAGTTCTAGCAAATATTGATCTTTCATCAGACTAAACATATTATCAACTTCTCTAGGACAGGATACATCATAGGAAAAACCGTTTTCTCACGAAGAATATCAAATGAAATGAAATGCAGCTTGCACAAAACAAATAAAATATACAGCCTTGACAAAAGTTTCTTTAGAAGTAACAGCTTACCATTTCATATAATGAGAGCACCGAGTCCAGTTGGATAACCAAATATCTTGACAAAACCAAAGGAAAAGTGTCAACAACTGAACGTAGAAACCTGTTTATTCTAAAATGAAAATCCAGAACTATATAAATCTACCTTATAAAATGAGATGGCAACAAAATCTGCAGGATACTGAGATAAATCCGGCGGCTCTGTAACACACCCCTATGCAGCATCAATCAAGACCATACAGCAGCCCCTATATATGCCAAATAAAGGAACACATTGGATCATTTCAATAAACAATAAAGTTTTGACATGGTCAATAAACTGAGTAACCATTAGAATAAAGGTAAGAAGTTAATATTGAAGAACTAAATAGGACAAAAATATGATATTTAGAGAGAATTCTGAAATTCTTTAGAATTACTTTTCCACAAATCTCATTTAATTTCAGCCTGGTTCATGGATTTGGCAGAATGAGTTAAGGTCACTAAATAGACTAGAATATCAAAGCCAACAAATGAAGCAAGAAGTCAACGAGAGACATAAAACTATGCGACTCGTATACATGTGGCAAGGAGAATTTCCTGGGATTCTTGAAGGTTTTTCTTCATGATGTTCACCAGGTCAAGGTTGAATTTTGAACTTGAGAAATTGCACTCCGAGGGGAAGGCAAATAAGTTATGATGAGCATTACCTGCAATAAGATAAAGCAAAGTTTTATGAACTATGAAGTCTCAAACTAATATACATTGCTACAAAATACTAGTGTGATATTCCTTTTGCAACAGCAACATGTCACCGAACTTGTTTTGTAACGGAGATTGATTTTCTTCACTAGAATGGAGATTTTCACCAATGGTATCAGTTCCCCTTACTTCTCTAGGCCATAATGGAAAACTCAAAGGTATCAGTTTCGGACTCATAACAATGTAAGATTTTGAAATTCTAAAAGGCCTTAAGAACTGATTAGCATATATATATATGTATATAGAAATCAACGGTATATGAACCAATAGTGGCTAAATGCTAATCATGAACATTACATGAGTCACAAACCATGCAAATCCCTTAGAAAGGATAAATTTATCATAAAATACCATGAAGACAAGTTAAAAAACTAGATTAATTTTAAATTTATTTGTAGGCTCTCCATTTGTAAATAGACTGTTGTTTCTCCTTTGTACAGGGCGTAATAATACATGCATAGATGTCACAGGGGTTTCAGATAAACCATCATTATGCACAGCCGCTTCGTCATCTATAGCAAAGGCAGCAACACCTTGACTAAGAGCATATCTAAGCACCATTAAGGATAACTATTACAACAGATTTATGATGTTGAGAACGGACTAATACTACATGCTGATTTCTAACGTACATAAAAATAGTCTATTGTTACACAATCTATTAAGGCTTGACTAGCGTCATTTTCATATTTGAATTGACCTAGGTCCCTTATCTATGGTCAACAATGGAAAGACAGAAATCAAGATGAAATTATTAATAAATTTAGCAAGATCAATGATCTAAACACCATAGAGACATGCGCTAGACATAAGCATTAAATGACTAAAAATACAATACCATTGAATGGTACCTTTATCAAGGAAATCTCCAATGACAGGAGACTTTGTGAACCAGGTGCATTACGGTGATCTACAGTTTCGTACACCTATGATTCTCCATTGTGTACACAAAATTGCTTTGCTGGGTCCATGTAAACACTTCTTCAACCAGCTTTAATGCAGCTGTCGCTCCCGAAGTGAATATGCATTTGTAATCTTTTGGTGATGCATTACAGTAATCAAGGACCTATAGCAATTTGTTATTGATTAATATCCATGTATATTTCATGCATTACTTCAGACATTAAACCACAACCTTGAGCAAAGTAGTTACAATTTAAAAAACCAAAAAGAAAAGAAATCAACAAAATTATCAGTAAGTTTCATGGACCTAATAATGATATACATGTCTATAGAGAGCATATAGTAACTGTTGGCGTGCTTCTCTTATGATATCACAAGTGGCTGAACTAGAGCCGCTTTGGCAATCTACATTCAAATTAAAGATATGCAATTCGAACAAAATCAAACAAAGAATACTAATACTACCACGTAAGCTTATGTTTCCTCATAAAAAACCAACATGCCAACAAGCTAAATATTTTTCAGGAGAACACGTGAATATAAAACTAGACCATTTTGTACACTACTTTGAAATCTCATCTTATGAACAATGTCCTGATTATACATTCTAACCAAAAACTCTCTAAACACTTTCATATGACAATAAACAATATACACATTGACAGAACTCAAAACTACTCTCACACAAAGATTACCCAAAACCAAAACTATCAAAACAATTCAACATTTAACTAAATTTTGCAAATTAGTGACAGCCAAATCAACATGAATTCGCGAAACAGGATACAGGGTTTTCGATAAACATTAGCAGTGAGATCTTTAAACACAGCTTCCATTTGCAACTCAGAGTATAAAGTTGCTCCAGCATGATCCAAGTACACAGTATCTAAACAATACCTGATCCACATTAAAACAATAACATAACAAAACCAATAAAATTGAATCCAAAATCATAACAATCGAAACTTCCTCTATGTAGAAGCTAAAGTTCCAATTTTTCTCATGTTATATACAAACAAACTTTGCTAAAACAAATCAAAACACAACAATGATCTAAAGATTATTCATTTTTCCACTAAAAAGCCAATATAGCCTCTCTTTCAGTTAACAAAACACAAACTTTCTTCTATGTAGCAACTAAAGTTCCAATTTTTCTCATGTTATATACAAACAAACTTTGCAAAAACAAATCCAAACACAAAAATAATCTAAAGATTCTTCATTTTTTTCTTTCACTGAAAAAACCACTATATTTTCCATTTAAACAAACAAAATAGAACATTTTTTGAGCTAACATAGTGAAGATTCTCAATTTTCTTTTGAGAAAACACGGTAAAGAAGAAATGGGTCACATATCACTAATATTAGATACGAATACCATTGGATGTGCGTACGAAAAGATTATAACAGAGAACTTTGTAGGACTACAACACATAACCCCAACAATCTGCCAGAAAACGCAATACTTGATCAAGCAAAAATCCCAATAATGAACCATGAAATCAACTAATTCTCTAACTGCATGCAGGGCTTAAAAATTTGGCTAATCAAGCCTCCATGTTCATATATTTATAAAACATGAATATTTATTCCTAATATGATTAATGCATCAGATCAGTCTAATTTCTAAGATCTTGGCAAAAACTTGTAAATCCACGATATATATCTCCCAAATTATCACCTGGTTGTGATGAACTGCAAAACATTCATCACCACTGCAAGTTTCCATGATAAAAAACACAATTACCAAAATGCTAACACCCCTCCCTATAAACTTTCGTACACCATGCACATTAAAATTTCTGAAGTGAGTCAAATTCATACTGCACATGTTTAACATCATTAACCTAAGAATACACAATTTAGACTAAAGCCTTGATGCATTCCATTTTCAATTAAAGATAAACTAGAATGTGATGAACATGGAACCATACAGAGTCAATGTAAGCTCATTTTCTCCAGGCCAGTCCCTCACTCTCCAAAACATCATCATCCACTAACAATGCAAATGTCCAATAAAGGTTACTTATACATTATTTTCAAAACTTATCAAGCTTCACAAAACAAAATTTAACCAACTAACTTGAGTGTCACAGGCTTCCCACCAGCATGTTGTGTAGAATTTTTAGAAATAATAAGGGAAGAAAGAAATAGAGAAAGACAGAGGACAAAGACTGCAGTCAGCAAGTAAAATTCTTCTACTTTGTTCCAGTAGTTTAAGGCTTATATAGTTCTTGAACACAACTTGTAAAGCTAAAAAACAGTACCACAACTTTTCAAATAACAGAACAAATAATAGTAACTCCACCAATAACAGGTATCTCCTAAACTCATGCTACTCAACCAACAACAGCACTACAACTTATTTCTAGGACTGCACCAACCACGTCTAAGTCTCCAGGATTTCCATCACCTGCATGAGCAGATTTATACACATCACAGCACCCTTAACCCTAGCGTCCATTTTTGTTTCCAAATGAAACAATATTTTCCCAATGCCCCTTTAAGTGCAATCCAGCACCAAATGACCACACCAACAAACCCAAACAATCCAGCATTACAAAACCCGAGACACCCAATTGACCACTCCGAAGGGCAACAACTCCAAACCAAAATAATAATTCTATATATATCCGCAATTAAACTCAATGGATGAAAATAGAAAACCAATTCTCCTTTTTCAAAACAACACCAACCTGCAATAAAAAACTCATAAAAGAAAACCGTACACAAGCATTTTTGGAAATTCATTTCCTCAAACACATTAAATCAAACCAAACACATAAATCTAACAGAATCGAAAAAAAAAAAAAAAAAACTATCATTTCATTTTTTTTCCAATTAGCACCAACAAATCAAAGCCACCACCAACCAGTCAACACACATCACAAACTCCACAAAGACAAAATAAAACTTTTAAATTAATTTAAAAAAAAAAAAAAAAAAACCTTAACTTAGGGTGGCCAGAGCCAGCTTCGAAACATCCAAAGAATACGGTGAAACCGAGGCTGCGGAGATCGAGTAGCGGCGCAGCCAGAGGCGCGCCAGTCCTGTAGTCGTCGTGCTCCAATGGGAGCCGCGACCACCACCGCGACGACTACAGGACCTTGAAAAGTGGGGTTGAACATATCTTCTCCAATCACCAAATCACCATATCTTGTTCTCCACATATATATTTGAACAAACCCAGAAGCTCATGAATAAGACGAGAAAAAGACGAGAAAACCACCATTCGTTCCAAATGTCCTAAAACCCATAACCAGCCAATCACTTCTCTACCTTTTCCTTTTCAAACAAACACCAAGGGTAAAACAGAATTTTCCTTTGCAAACATTGATATAGTTTGTTTTATGTAAATTGAAGAAATTGAAGCTACACGGAAACTTGGAAAATAATAGCCCTGGATGCATTGATACAGGTCTGCAACCGAAATTTCTTTGACAATAGATGAAGAAAAGTAAATTTAAAATAACTGAACACAAAAACGGAGACGTAATACTTCCAATCAACCATTTATTATCTCTAGTGTTTGCATTATATTTGGAAAGTGGAATATAAGTAGAGATCATCACTCATCCAACCGAAAAGATTAGTCATATATCTGACTTTTTTAATGTTTTTTCGAAAGATGAAATTTCATTCAAACACCACAAAGGGCGGACTAAACATTTACATCCAAGACTGCAGAAGCAGCGAATCAGGAAAGGCATTCAACCATACAGTTGAAGTGCAGAACATCTAAGCCTAGAGATACTTGATGGGCTCATCTCAGTCCACAGCCCAGATACACTTTGTAAATGCCCAAAAGATTAGTTTAGGTGATGATGGTAAACAAACAGTGTTCTTAACTTCTTAGGTGCCTTCTCCGCCGCCGTTATGATGGTGGTGTGGTCCCCGCTGCCGTCTGCCGCCTCCGCCTCCGCCACAGCATCCGGCTGTGACTTGGTCTCCTGGGGCATGCCTCGGCTTTCCTGGCCCAACCCGGCTGGTGAATCTCCTGTGAAGAAGAATCTCATAACGCGACACCAACCCCAATATCCGGGCACATATTGCCAAGCTTTTGCCAGCGAACCGGGTTGAGTTTTTCATGGCTGTTTCGATCTCTGAAAAAACCCTAGAGTTGGAGGCGTTCAACTTTAGTTCTTCAAGAGATTCCAGGCACTTTTGTTGATACGTCATGGAAATAGTGAGCCAAGTGTTGATGTCATCGATCTTTGAAGGTGACAAGAGCTTCTCTCCTTGTCTAACTTGCATGGAAGATAATGAATCATTGAGAGCCTCCAATGCATCATCAAACACTGTCCCGCAAACCTTCAAAGCTTCTTGGACTTGTGTGTCATTTGTTTGAGATATCAGCTTTGTCAGGTACTCAATGAGCTTGACGTGCTCCTGGATCGCCACTTGTAATGAGAGCCTGAAGAAGATCTCAGGATCGGTGATGTTTTTGGAGGCTTCGAGGGAGGCAATACTAGAGAAACACCAGTCCGGATATTGAGTGGCACTACACACAGCTCTCAGCGAAGCTGAGGGTGTCATTCCAGCATCGGGGACAGAGGCAGCTGAGGGGGCATGCCTTCTCTGCCCGGGGTCTGGCTCAACCCAAGCTGACACTTGCTCGAACCCAAGTAATTTCCTGTGAAGAGAATCGTTGTTTTTCTTAGTAACATGAGCGCCAGTGATCACGGCCACAAGCACCACGGAGGAAACTACTAGAATGATAAGACGCTTACCATTGCCCCTGATTGTGTCCATGATGGAACTATCAATCTTCTTCTTCTATTTGCTGTTTGATTGAATTGAACGTTCCTTTCCTTCCCACTATATTTAAAGGGAAAAATGTTGCAAGTACCTTTTCTTTTTTTTTGAAGTAAAAAATTTGGTAGGTGGGTAAGTGCTTACGTGTCAGTGCGCCGCAAAAGCGCCCAACAATGTTTACGTGTCATAAACACATAGAAGCACACATCACTTTTAGCAAAATTTTCCACACCGACTAATTCGTCCCTGATACTTGAACATCCGATGATTAGTTTGACTGTCAACATTTCAACTTGCAGTTATTCTGCTTGGCGCTTCCATGGGGACCAGCTGCGTCTTCGAATGCGAATGTCTCTAGCTAGAACCCACGGACGTCGTTAATCAGGTGGTGGCTAGAGCCCACCCTGCTCCACCTTGAATTTATTTTTTTTTAATAATTATAAAATTCTACTTAACTTAAAATTTATTAATATATATTTTTTCATTTACTAATTTTTTTTATCACCAAAATAAATTATATTTATTTCGAACCTATTACATGTCCTTTATTGTTTATATTTACATTTTTATTCAAACATTGCATATAAAATAATTTTCTTTCATGTAAAATTTTATTTTAGTTTTTCATATATTGTTTTTATTATAATATTAATCACATAGTATATTACTAAAATGTAATATCTTTTAGTGTTTTTCATAATGTACTCTTTAATTTGAAATATGATAATAATTATAATTGTCAAAACATATATTGTCTTTATTTAGAGAAAAATGATTAATGTTATAATGTTATTATTCTATAATTAATAATTAATAAGTTTAATTATTCAAATATCTTTAAAATCAACTTAATTACATGCATTTCATGTGTCCTTTAATCATTTTACTCTCTTTTTTTAACATATTTATTTATAATATGAATTTTGAGAGACAAGATTTATTATATATCTTCCAAGTAATCTAAGAAAGTATATTTATATATTTCAATTTATGAAATATTTTTATATCGTTAAAGTTTATTTAAAAAAAAAAAAATTCTAGCCCAACCCTTCACCAACCACAGCTGTGCCCACATATCATATCATCACATCAACGTGCCAGTGGATTGAATTGAATTTTGATAAAAATCAAATTAAATGGTCCATGTTCAGGTACGAACATACCATTGCCCTTGAAGGACGTGATTGTGTCCATTAATTGGTGTTTAAGGGAATTAATTGATCTTCTTCTTCTAATAGTTTGATTGAATATCCCTTCCCGTCATACATAAAAGAGAAAAGAGAGGTAGGTGAGCGTATGGTAAAGTTCGTTTGTGGAGAGGTCACGTCGCAGTTAGAACGCCGAAAAAGCACAATGGAAAGTTAGAGAGCCGATCTTCCTTCTAATTGTTTAATTGAGTCGAATGTTCCTTATCGTAACCCTACTGGGTCTTCTGGAGCCAACCACATATTCTTCTTCTAATTCTTTGATTGAATTGAATATTCATTCCCTTCCCTTCCCGTATATAAAGAGAAAAAAGGTTGTATGCATGCACAAAGTAAAGTACTTCACGTAAGTACTTTACTTCGTGCATAAGAGATGCATATGCAGGCACATCAATTGATCAAAGGAATTGCAGACTCAAGATTGTCAGGTTTTGACTAGCAATTAAAAAAGCAAAGATAAGATATGGCCAAACTTTTCAATATTTGACTTGGTGAAATTTTTTACCTAGAATCCGAAAAAATGGTTGTATCACCGTGGACTTCGTACGACTCAAAAGAGACATAGGTGAGTCAATGATAAATGTGATATTATTTCAACACCATATTTGATGTTACAGCTAACGGACCACCAAAAATGGTGTTGATCCACATGCTTCCCTTTTATTATTGTTATATTTTTTAAAATTCCAATAATAAGAAATGGAAATTAAATTATTATAAAAATATATCATTAAAAATATTTTATTAAAATTTTTAAAATCAATATAATATTAAATGTATTTTAATATATTTTTAAATTTCTAATATATTTTAAGATTTTATATTAAATTAATTAATTAATATTAATTAAAAAAACATGTATAGAATATTTTTTAATGATGTTTTTCATAATTATATTAATTTAGTTGAAAGTATATTAGAGTGCAATAAAATTTTGATGTAAGTACTTTTTTAGGTCAAAATCACGTGAAGTTTGATACACCATGTGGAATATTTGTTTTTTAAGGTACTCTTTATAACCCTGCGGTCTTGCGGAAGCAGTCACATCTTTTGCAATTTGTCACAGTCACACCTGCCCACGCATCAAAGTTTAGGAAAATTTTTGTAGTTTTCCAATTCCATCGTGAGATGTCGGCCACATGACGCCGTTGGAGAGGTCACGTCAGCCGCAATGCGTGAAAATACAAATCAAATAAAAAAAGTTTAATCTATGATCTGTCAAATAGAATTTACTATCTAATTAAATTTAATTTATAATCTGTCAGATCCACAGACCAAATTAAATTAGGAAACTAATTAATTTCTTACAAAGTTATATCCACCGGTGTCCAGATCAACATCATGATATACATTACATCAGATGCATGCATACCATGCCACTGGTTGTATGATGACAAGAAGAGAAAAGAATTAATTAAATAGATTAACTAGCTCTAGTTACAAAAATGGTAGATATTTTTTGACCAGAATATAAATAATATTTTGTTGAGGGATGCCCTATATAAATTAGCGTACGAGAAATTTAAAATAGTAAGAAAGTGAGAGTATTCAATAAATATGTCTACTTCACGGTATCCAAACCAAGAGTCAGCTGGCCCTTTTCAAATCGGTCAAAACTTATAGGCTGATCGACCCAGTAGTGAGTAGATGAGAACAAATTTTTTATTGCTATATTGTTTTCTTCAGAAGAATGTTTATTTTATTTTATTTCACCTTTTTTATTTTTTAATAGAAGTAATACACGTGTCAAAGTAGTACTAGTCAGATTTTTTTTTTTTAATTTAAATGGTCAGATGTTTCTACTCACTAGGACACTCACTTTCAATTGTTTTTTATTTTTTATAGACATTATATCATTTTAAAACGCGATTCGAAAAGTTACTCCAAAAAAATATAAGAGCTCTACCCACACAGTGGCAGGAAAGCTACCCACAAAACCTGCTTGAACTTGTGACTTCTGCAATGAAGCCAAAGGTGGTGGGGTGGGGCTGGCCACCGCTCAGCCACCCCACTTGGAGCCAATTTCACTTATTTTGACTTCATCGATAATGAATCATTTATAGCCATACAGTTTATACATTATATTATAAATTATTAATTAAACAATAGCAAATCAAAAGTATAAAAATGTTTTCTGGAGGCCTCTACTGTATTATCATTTGAGGAGAGAGCTCAACTGTATTATCATCTAAGGAGGTAGACCAGATTCTACAAAGCAAGAAGAAAGTGAAGAGGGGACAAACCTATACTTTGTCACCTAAGACCTTACCATGGAATGAGGGACTGTCTTTTGTCGATCGCTTAAGGGGGTCCGCAGAACACTTAGAAACAAAGAGAAAGGATTTATGGAGGACGATATGCATGGAAAGTTTGGGAACATACAAAATGTTATGGTTAAAAAGTCCGACTCGAAAGCTGATGACTTCGAGGAGAATGGTGAAGAATTTTCCACATTTTTGGAGGGTGATCTGTTATGTCCAAAGATTCATATATCCAAGAAAGAAAAGCGACACCTTCGAACTCCTTGGAAATAATCGGTGATAATTAAACTACTTGACAAGCGAGTTACTTATGGTTTCCTGGTAAGAAAACTTCAGTCTCTTTGGAATCCTTTGGGGGGAATTGATATTACAGACATAAGCAATGATTTTTATATTGTCCGTTTTGTTTCGAAAGAGAATTACTTTAGGGTGTTAGCTAAAGGACCCTAGATGGTAACAAACCATTATTTTACAGTTAGAAAATGGAGGCTTAGTTTTGATCCCTAAACAGCCGAAGTAGATAGATTGATTGCTAGGATTAGGTTTCCATGGATTGCCATTGAATATTTTGATAGAAACTTTCTTACAGTGTTAGGTTCAACATTTGGTAAGGTTATTAAAGTAGATGAGCCGATAGGAGAAACCTCCCGTGGTAATTTTACAAGATTGTGTGTCGAATTAAACTTAAAAAAATCTCTGATTCTGGAGTTCGAATTGGATGGCAAGGTGCATACGGTAGAGTATGAGGGCATGCATGACATTTGTTTCATGTGTGGGGTGTATGGACATTCTAAAGATAAATGTCATTCATGCAAGTGGCTAGTGATAATGGTGGAAAGTAGAGAGGACAGTCTTCGATGCAGAGGACAGTCTTCAACAGATGGGTTGGTTACTGATGCACCGCTATCAGTGAGGGGTTTGGCTACTGAAAATGGCGATGTCCATGAAATGGACCGTCGATGAAGATTAGGTTTTAGCGACTGCATCTGATGTTGAAGAACCGGCATCAGAGCATGGTAAAACTACAGGAGAGAAGGATGCAGCGAATTGTTTTGGCAATTTTGGGCCATGGATGCTTGTTCAACACCCCACGCATGATTCTAGTGATTATTATATATATATAGAATCTAGTGACACCAAAGAAGCATCTGGTGACACCAGGTTGAAAAATATAAACATAGAACTAACCTCTGAAGTGATTGAAAAGATAAATCTTCCAGATTCCTTCAAGTATAGAACTAACCCTTGAGGAGGAACTTTCATAAAGTGTGCAGACAGCAGATCCATTTTCATGTCTTAAAGTTAATAGTGTCTTCCTCACATATGTTGCCAGTGAAGATGTATGCCTAAAAGTTGAAAGGATAAAGCATACTTCAGAGGGATGTGCAAATCTAAAGCACAGATATTAAATTACCATAAAACAGTAACAAAAACATGCAAAGATTACATACATCATATAATCCAGGTCAATTATAGAAAAAGTATAATGAACTATTCATCTAGTTTCACAACCTATTAACGGAGCAAAATATGTAAATTTCCAAAAAGAGAAGCAATATTCGTGAAAATGAGACGCTGAGGTACAGGTGGACAAACTCAATATCATAAAACAACTATGCTGACAAGCTTTTTTTCTTTTTTATTTTTTTTTCTCTAATCAATGACGCATGAAAGTACTCTCAACACATTTGTAAGAAAAATGAGAATCTTTTGTTCTTCATGACTAGCACGATTAGCCAGTTGTAACAGTTATGCATACCGGTTTAATGCAGATACAGTCAAAGAACTGATTATGTTGAACCCATGGCGAAGAGATACTATACTCAGGAATGAAGCAGTGCCATCCTCAAAAAGTTCCTCAATACCTTGTCTCCTAACAAAATCAATGTCAGCAATTGAGACAGCAACTGTGCCTGGAAAGTTCTTTACCATTAACAAAAGGAACCAATCACACACTTTGTTATGTTCAAATGAAACATGTAAGCACAAACCTCCACTGAAGCAGGTCTTCTTTAGTAACCTTGCAGCATCTGGAGATCATAACAGTGGGAAAAGAAATATCATGAGAAATAGGTTTCAAGTGGTAAAGACACACATCATAGCATAAGTCTCCCTTAATGTTAAAAAAAACAAATAAAAGAGCATGCAAAGGCCCAGAAGAGAGTTTCCTTTAAAGATAGACCAATATCATATTTGTCTGCACAAGCTTCACTACTATATTGGTTCTGAGAGTATAGATTCTATTCTTACCTTGATAACTGTACGTCTGTATTCTGTTGAGTGCCTTTCTGCAAACAGGAACAGAATGGTTGAAAAAGGACCAGAGTGTTGGTTCTTAAGTATCTTCAACAGGCTAACAACTTACATGTGAAGTCCATCACACACAAACTTGACTGGAGTTCTAGCAAATATTAAATTTTCATTGGCCTAAATATATTATCAACTTCTATAGGACAGGATACATCATAGCAAAAACCATTTTCTCATGAAGAATATCAAATGAAATGAAATGCAGCTTGCACAAAAACAACTCGTATATACCTCCTTGACGTAACTTCAGAAACTTAAAAGTTCCTTCAGTAGTAATGGCCTACCATTTCATATAATGATAGTAACAAATCCAGTTGGATAACCAAATATCTTGACAAAACCAAAGGAAAAGCATCAACAACTGAACATAGATACCTGTTTATTCTTAAAGGAAAATCCAGAACTATATAAATCTACCTTATAAAATGAGATGGCAACAAAATCTGCAGGATACTTTGATAAATCCAGGCGGCTGTGTAACACACCCCTTTGCAGCATCAATCTAAACCATCTAGCGGCCCCTATATATGCCAAATAAAGGAAAACATTGGATCATTTTTACAAACAATAAAGTTTTGACATAGTCAATAAACTGAGTAACCATTAGAATAAAGGTAGGATTGAAGAACTAAATAGCATGAAAATATGATATTTAGAGAGAATTCTAAAATTTTTGGAACTACTTTCTCACAAATCTCATTGAATTTCAGCCAGGTTCATGGATTTGGTAGAATTGTTAAGGTCTCTAAATAGACTAGAATATCAAAGCCAGCAAATGAAGCAAGAAGTTAACGAAAAACGCAAAACCGTGTGACTTGCATACCCATGGCAAGGAGAGTTTCCCAGTATTCTTGCAGGGTATTTCTCATGATATTATTAATAAATATAAAAAGATCAATGTTCTAAGCACCACAGAGACATGCGCTATACATAAGCAAGTAAATGACTAAAGTTACAAGACCATTGAATAGTACTTTTATCAAGGAAATGTCCAGTCACAGGATACTTGTGAACCAGGTGCATTATAGCGATTTACAATTTCGTACACCTTGTTTTGGTGCGTGTAAAAAGTATGCAGAGAATACTAATAAGCTATTTTACCCAAAGTATTTTAAATTGACAACCAATGGCAGCTAAAATAGCAGGATACTCTCTTATCCCAAGGACACTGTTGTGATTCTCCATTGTGCACACCAAAATTGCTTTGCTGGCTCCATGGAAACACTTCTCCAACCAGCTTCAATGCCACTGTTGCTCCTGCAGTGACTATGCATTGGTAGTCTTTTGGTGATGCATTGCAGTAATCAAGGACCTATAGCAAATTGTTATTGATTAATATCTATTTATATTTCATGCATTACTTCATACATTAAACCACAACCTTGAGCAAAGTAGTTACAATTTAAAAAAACAAAAGGACAAAAAATTAACAAAATTATCAATAAGTTTCATGGACCTACTAATGATATACACGTCTACAGAGAGCATATAGTACCTGCTGGCATGCTTCTCTTACAATATCACAAGTAGCTGAACTGGCGTCACTTGGGCTATCTACATTCAAAGTCGAACAAAATCAAACAATGAATACTACTACTACCACGCAAGCTTTAAAGCTTATATTTCCTCATAAAAGACCTAAAAGCCAACAAGCTAAATATTTTTCTTGAGAACAAGCAAATATACAATCAGACTATTTTGTACACTACTTTGAAATCTCATCGTATAAACAATGTCCTGATTATACATTCTAACCGAAAACTCTCTAAACACTTTCATATGAGACTAACAATATACACATTGACAGAATTCAAAACTACTCTCACATTAAGATTATACAAAGGCTAAACTATCAAAACAATTCAACATCTAACTAAATTTTTCAAACTAGTGACAGCCAAATCAACATGAATTTGTGAAACAGGATGCGGGGGTTTCCATAAACATTAGCAGTGAGATCTTTAAACACAGCTTCCACTTGCAACTCAGAGTATAAAGTTGCTCCAGCATGACCTAAGTACACAGTACCTAAACAAAAACCAGTCCAAATTTAAACAATGAAATCACGGAACCAATAAAATTGAATCCAAATTCACTAAAATCAAAACTTCCTCTATGTAGCAGCTAAAGTTCCAATTTTTCTCATGTTATATACAAACAAACTTAGCTGAAACAAATCAAAACACAACAATGATCTAAAGATTCCTCATTTTCCACTAAAAACCACTATAGTCTCTCTTTAAATTAACAAAACACAAACTTTCTTCTATGTAGCAACTAAAGTTCCAATTTTTCTCACGCTATATACAAACAAACTTCGCAAAAACAAATCAACACATAAAAATAATCTAAAGATTCTTCATTTTTTGTTCACTAAAAAACCATTGTATTTTCCCTTTAAACAAACAAAAAAAAAAAAACATTTTCTGAGCTAACGTGTGAAAATAACCAAAGCTGACCATTTTGCAGGCGCTTGAATTCAGTGACTCGGATTTCGTCAACGCTCTTTGGACCATCTGGGTACCCATAATCTGCACCAAACTCCTTCAAGAACTCATCTTTGTCACCAAAAGACAGGCTTTTTGACTCCATAAATATGTTGTTGTATGAAAACAGACAGAGACAGAGACAGAGATAGCTGTGCCGTTGTTCAAAGAGACGAAGGTTCGAAGCGGTACTTCAAATGTTTGGTCGAGGACACGTGGCCAAATCGGTTTCCACCTATATTTTGGAGAATTTCAAAATGTTATAATATGTAATACATTACATCATTGTACAATGCCGCCATAAATTTCCCGCAAAAAGGTCCCATTTTTTCATTAATATATATTTAATATAGATTTATAAATGTTGATATTGTTGGGATTGTTAGAAAATCTATTATGATAATATTAGAGCTATGTTTGACATGTGAAATTGGATTAGAAGGGAATGAATTAAATTAGATTGTTGGTATCTTATGTTTGGTAGAACATGAGATTTGATCAAAATTATACCATATTGGCTAATTTTGGACATTGACATGCAAGATTAAAATGAAATTAATTGAATTGGATTGAAATGACATAGATGAGATTAAATTGAAAAATTATTTTCCCATGTTTGGTAGAATTTGATATTTGATTAAATATACCGTATTATATTTAGTGTAGGTTTGGAACTTGGGATTGGATTGAAATCAAATTAATTTAAATATTTTATAATATACTTAAAATTAACTTTTAAAAAAATATTTGAAAAAAAGAAAAAAGTGGAGATGGAATACTCATTACCCAACCCTTCAAATCCCACCATTTTCGTTAGAAATGAATATTTCTATAATAGGAGGATTTGAGAGAGTTTGAGATCGGATTTGAAATCCCATTTATTGCTCTCTAAACATAGAATTTGAGAGTTTAAAATATTTTGAATTTCAAACTCATCTCAAATAATTTATTCCAAACATGGCTTAGGTGATATTTATTTTTATAATAAAAATAAAATAAAAATTTTCAATTTTCACACGTATTAATAAATATGTATGGTGAAACTCAAAGCCAAAAAACTCCACGTTGATAAATACATATGGGGTAGGACTTGAATTTCAAAAAAAAAAATTGTTGCACATATTGATTCTATTGGTTAGGGATCTGGCCAAAATTTGCTCTTATGTAGTACCAAAATATGCATTGTAGGAGTCAAATGTTGAAAAACTCATGCTTGAATATACAAATGATGGAGCGAACATCTACTATGAATGTAAAACAAAAACACAAAAAGGGCTAAACCAAAACAAAATTTTCGTGTGGGCTCCAATGAAATTTGTTTTATTGATAAAGATCGTATAATTTAATATTAAATAATAATATTATGTTAATATAAATTTTGATTGTATGAGGAAGTTTTCATTAATTAAAATAAAGTATGAAACCAGCAAGTTAATAACAAATCTTTAAAAACTCTAACCAGCCACTTACATTTAAAAGCCAAGTTGGCCACAACAATTAAAAAATAAAAAATAAAAAATTGCATCACTATTACAAATCACCAAAAATGGAGAAGAATGGATTGGGCCTAATATATTTTAAATGGTGAAAAATAGATTGGGCTTCTTAAGATTCGATATTTCTACCCCCCTAGAACTATGTGTACACTGTACACTCATTTCGTGAGTTCATGGCGTTAAGTGAATCATAATGATAAATTATAATTTTTTAAAATAATATTTAATGAGGAAGTATTTACGAAAGGGGTGTACATACAACTTTAGTGGGGTGTAAATATCTCCACATTTTCGCTTTAGTTTTTATTGGGTACGGCTAACTGGTTATCAAATTGGGCTTAATGACATGTTTTATATTATGCTCTGCGGTAATAGAAAGTGGGCTACAACAATTAGTTAACATTTTTGTTTAAACTGGGCCAGCCAAGCCAGGCCTTTCAGCCCTGATTAATATTCGAGCTATACCTTAGCAGGCATACTCATTGTTTCAAAATATTAAATATATTTGTTATCATATGCTTATGAGATATATATTAATTGGATCATTTTATTCATTACAATAATACTAGACATTTCACCTTTTCTATCATAAACCTATTTTAATCTATCATGCATCAATTGATAAATAAATATATTTTTAAATGAAATAAATAATCATTATTAATAAATTTACATTTAGTAATTAAACTTAGGAGAAAGTGAAGCGTAATGAGCGAGATAATTAAAATATAATACCTCTAAGTCTAGTGAACTATAAATCTTATTCAAAATTTAAGGAAGTCAAGCATTCACTTAAAAAAATCTTACATATCAAATAACATATTGGTTACATCAACTATAATTTCAATTTTTTTTTTTTAAATGCAAATGTCAACACGACTAATCTTCAAACTAATATCTAAAAAATCTCAAAATTATTTGCAAAATAAAACATATCTCTAGCATTTATTATCATTAACATGCATGTATAATTGTATTACATTTTCTCATATATATCTCTGTCGAGCAAGGAATCTCTACAATTTCAAAGAAAGAGTAAAACCCTCTCTCTCTCTCTCTCTCTCTCTCTCTCTCTCTCTCTCTCTCTCTCTCTAATACATAGCAAGTTCATGTTACTTCTTTATTAGGGTACCAAGCAGACATCTAAAGATGACCTAGTATGCATATTTTTATGAATCCGCAATCTGATAATTTTGAAACATCTATACACACACATACATATATATGTACACACATTATTTACATATAAGTAATTAATTATTATTAACTTGAGCGATGAAATGGAGAGATTTCTTTCCATCATGAGCATTGCTGAAGATGTTGTTCGTGTAATCCCGGTAAACAAAGGTCCCGATATCGAGCCCTGTCTCTCTCTACCAGCTCTAGCAGTGGTCCGATCTTCTCCGATGGCTTTGGCATGGTAAAGGCTGGGATTGATATTCTTGATTTGGTGCTTGTGGTTCTTACTCTATGCTCAGCACTCTAGCACTATTGTATGTACCATTGCTTATTATCTGAAAAATTGCAAGCAAAAATATTGTTACATATAGTTTCAAAAAATATATATTGTTACATGTACAGAATTTTAATTTCTAAAGCTTCACAATATATTTAAAAAAAATCACAAATAAACTTTAGATTTAACATCTGTGTTCTATTATGATTAAACCATATTCCAATAAGAAAAGATTATACATTCTTTTATCCTTTTTTATTTTTTTGAGATTTACTGATACCAAGTCCGATTATTGCTAGGACTAATTGAAATAAGATTCTAAAACATGATGTGGATATCTATTCTTAGAATATGGGAGAGGGCTACCCACACAATACTCTACGGCATGACGTGGATCTCTACTCTCAAAAAGTAGGAGAGGACTGCTCACACAAAGGTGAAAAAATTATCACACATTGATGGGACTTCGATAAGTTGAACTCACCCCTTGATAGTAAATAGTGGATGAGCTTAATCTTGTAACTGGACCAAGCCACTTACCTCAAAAGATTGTATATCTAAAGTTAGAAATCAGAATAAAATAAATTGTAGTGGACACAATGTTTAAAAGGACCTTATAATTAATTATCAAATTATTTATTTATATTAGAACAATCAAACAGCTAGCTCCTGGTATTTCACCAAAAAAAAGAAGCTAGCTTCTGGAATTATAAATCTATCCTATAAAGCATCACTAACGTTGATGACTAAAGCACCATCAATGGTAGGAATCTCCATCCGCACTCCCTTATTTCATACATCTTCAATGTCTTCTTCAACTTTCACATACAACCCTCCAATCCCATCTTGAAATAAAACAGTTAGGGCTCCCATGTTTGAGTGGCGTCCAACGCCGACAGTCAAAATATATTACTCCAAAATTTTTCAATAAAGAAAGCTCCAGGGTAATTCCTATACACAAATATCACTCTGAAATTTTTCTATAGATCTCTAAATTAAAGAAGTAAACTACGTAAATTTCTTCGACATTTGAGAGTGCTTTTTATAAAATACATGTATATATTTTGAGACATTTTCTATAAACCAATATACAATCCGATAATTATACTTCTCAAATCTTAATCTACATCTAAAGTGGGCTTTTTATATTATTTTACTTGAACACTATACTATAATCAAGGTCCAAGTTTAGTAGAAAGAAGAACCACATTGTGACAACACATGAAAATAAATGTGACCCCAGGAGAGCGTTAGAGACTAGATATTTACTACACAAAGTAGGTACTTGTGGGCGTATTTATGTATGTAGAGGATGACAGAGAGACAGACTGAGGAGTGGAATAGGTGAAATGACATTAGCATTACTGGAATTAGATTTTGTGTGTGTGTGTGTGTGTGTGTGTTTTGTGGGGGTACGTTAGTCAATTTAGGAATGAGAGAGATAGCAACAGACTAGATTCATAGTGTGTATTATTAAGATTTAATTTTCAAAATCTCATTAAACTGAGTAATTAGTAGAAATTAGAAACTCATAATAGAGGATAAGGTAGGATTAGTATAAAGATAATTCTTAGATTTCCTTTAATTTTTCCTATATATAAGGGAGAGACGATATTATGAGGTTGAGACTGCTGAGTTGTCAAATTATACTAGTATTATTTGGTGGAGTTTTTCCACTTGAAATATTTGTCTAAATTTGAATATATTCATATTTAATGCCAATGTGAAAGATGACCATGACATTTAACTGATTGAAGCAAAATAATAGAAAAACAAATTGGCAATTGGAATTTTGCCCACTTAAATAATCTTGTACTCTTGATTCATGAATATGAAACTCCTAGATGCGCGTAACAATCTATTAATGACCCAACCACCTGGATGGTAACAAGTAACAAGCAACAAAGATCTCTTTGATTTCTCTATAAAATTTAAAATTTTGGATGATTAAGAAATCTCAAAAAGTGTAAAGCTTCTTGGAAGCGTTTTTATACAGTGCTTTAAGCAACCAAATTCAAACCTAATGAGAGTTATAACAATTATACAAGCGTATGCATCTAACTTATTATGTATATTCTTAACGATGTATTTACCCTGTAAATAGTCTTAGAAGAAGTTAACAGGTATCTATCTATCTATCTAGTTATATTACGTTTAATAACGTGTATTCCATAGCTTCTCCACATTTCAATCCATATAATTGGAATGCATCTCCAAATAAATAATTTTCCAACAGTACTGAAAAAAATAAAAACAACCAATAAAACACTAATAAAGTCAACTAATCAATTTATTGACTGTCGGTTAATGGAGGGTCAAGAATAAAATGAGGTAAGAAGAACTGAACTCACTGTTCACTCACCTACCTTTGACTGACATGAAGGAATATCAGGCAAGTAGTAGGTCATGTCGCAGTCAAGAGTGCCAAAAAAGCACATTTATGATCATGATTCCATCCTCACCAACCTCCTTTCTCTTCATAGATATATGGGACCCTCAAAAGATTTTCTGTCACCTCTCGCTCTACCCTTTCCTTTCAAGCCTCTTCAATTCAATGAAACAGTTAGAAGAGAAGAAGATGAATGGATCCATTAAACAGCAATTAATGTATACAATCAAGCCCTCGGAGGGTTTCTACAAATCAAATTAAATTAGGAAACCAATTAATTTCTTACAAAGTTAAATCCACCGGTTTCTAGATCAATATCATGATACATATATATCAGATGAATAACCATGCCACTGTTTGTGTAATGACAAGAGGAGAAAAGAATTAATTAAATAGATTAATTATTATTATTATTATTTTAATTGTATTGATTAATTAGTTTTAGTTACAAGAAACGTAGATTTTTTTGACCTGAATTTTAATAATTTTTTGTTGATGGATACCCTATATAAATTAGTGTACGAGAAATTTTCAATTATCTTAAGGTATTGACAAAAGCTCTTTATCATATTACAAATACGACAAAGTCATAAATATATACGATTAAACATAGTAAACAGATTTTATTTTTATAATTTCGTGCACATGGACTTATTTTTATCATTCACCAATAAAAAAAATATTTGATGGAGATTCACAAGATACTAGGAAGGAGGAGGACATCTATCTTAAGGATTCTCTACCTACATTTGACATCTTCATATGTTGACATGTAACCAAATGATACTCTCAATACATTTATAAGAAAAACGAGAATCTTTTGTTCTTCATGACTTGCACGGTAAGCCAATTGTAACAGTGAACAAGCTTGCATACCGGTTTATTGCAGATACAGTCAAAGAATT
This sequence comes from Litchi chinensis, assembly GCA_019925255.1. Taxonomy (NCBI): domain Eukaryota; kingdom Viridiplantae; phylum Streptophyta; class Magnoliopsida; order Sapindales; family Sapindaceae; genus Litchi; species Litchi chinensis. The sequence continues at coordinate 29,228,324 of CM034467.1, forward strand.
GATTATGTTGAGCCCATGGCTAAGAGAGAATATGCTCAGGAATGAAGCAGTGCCATCCTCAATTTATATTTAGAACTTGGGTGCAGGAGCTGACATTTCTTGATCATAGAGATTACTTAATCTAGCTTAGTTTTCAGCTTAATCTAGCTTAGTTTTCTGCTATTCCTATAGTATGCTAAATCAAGCATCTATTCAACAAAGTAGGGGCTTCACCAAAAAGGGGCCAACACCAATGTCGAGGAAGCGCAAAAATAAGTTTGATCTTTACAATATGAACGGATGCATCCCAGTTTATACCACAACTACAATGTGTATTGTTATATATAGCTAGAACAAAATATAACTTACATAGTGCCTTTTTATTTATTATGTTGTTTTGGTTCTCAGTTAATCAAAGCCTATTAAATCAGGCAAAGGTGATATCTTAAACATGAGAATAAGCACTAGAATCTTATACAGAAAAAAAGACTACAGAAGAGAAGAACATACCAGGGCTTAATCTCCTGTGGAGATCCGACACACTCTCCTCAGATATCAATAAGAATTGAGCTTCATTAGAAAAATTCAATTTGCTATCCAAATCCCTGCATATACCGACACTTCTGATCTTGTTCAAGCAAACACGAGGCTTGGAGCAAGAACTTCGAAGTAAAGTGAAAGGTCGACCAATGGCTTTGCTAAACCATAAGTAGACTTCATCTCCATAGCCATGGACTTCATATCTAATGATCAACAAATTATTGTTATGTTACAGCTTTCAGAGTAATACTACAACTAAAATGCCTCACATGATGAAGAGGACATCATGTAGAGTCTTTCTCTAGTGAGGTGCATCTCAAGAGAGAAATTTTCATTACTCATGTGTATCTTTATGAGATCTGGATTAGATAATTTTCATTACTTACATGTGTATCTTCATGAGATCTGGATTAGATAATTGTATTTATCATCTCAAAACTACAAATGGAATATACATAACTATGCATTTAAGATTACCTCTGAGCATGCGCATCAATTTCATCTGTTTCCTTGCTATATGAATCTGGTTTTAGGTTGATTGACAAGTTAACTTCACAATGTGGCGACTCAATGAATAATATTTCTTGTTTGAGGTCAATAGAAGTCCTAATGAGGCACATTTCAGGAACCTACAAAAAGAGTTTTGAATAAGTTAAGACTTGATCTCACATAAAAAAAGAGAGAGTTCTGTTCATTACATGATTGTGGTATGCGGATTTGTAGTGTTTTTTATAAACACATGCATAGCATGTGCTTATCAGCTATAAACAGGTAGCACATTTAAACATGAATGATGCATCAACCAAGATGCAAAAAATTTGTTCTATGCAACATGTAGAATTGAAAGTATGTACAATGGTGAACTAGGTTCATAGATACACATTATGTTGAAAAACTATTGTATAAAGATCAGTATTCACCTTCTTCTGTGTAAGAATTTCACCAGTGACTTCTAACAAGCCATTCTCGATCATGTAACAACCCAGTTAAAATTCAGAGAAAAAGGATAAAGAAACTGTTCAGATTAATGCCATATGTAGTGATAAAACAACACTCAAAACATATGGCATACATGATATTCCCTTTAAAATGACATACAAATGCCTAAAGACTCTAAGGTCTCATGCTATAACAAAGAAGATGGGTGATATGCATGCAAGATGAAAAACAACATGGATAAGTGCACTGATCCAACATAATTTTTTTTTTCTTTTCCATGCAGAAAAGACTCTAAGGCTCATTTGACAGCCAATAAAAATTTCCCTACTTCAATTATGTTGTATTTCATGCCTTGCACAGTTTTACAATAAGTTGCCTATGGCTACTGCTCATTACAATTAGACATAATAGGTAGCAGTGTCTATGATGCCAGACAACTTTTTAAATCGAATTTACTCTATCAACAATTGATTTAGGTGAGCTAAAGACTTGAACTAACGTTTTCATGCATGAATAATTAGTGTAGACAAAAAGCGGAAGAGAAAAAACACCTGTACTGCTAAGGGGCCAATGCTCAACAGTGAACCCCGCACATGATTTAATTGGGTAAATGGTAATAGACTTTACGTAATAGTTCGATGCCAAGTGTTTCCTTTGAATGCCTGGAAAATTAGAAATAAGCCTTAATGTCAGGTATGATAGACTGACATGCTGCATTATTTTTATTCCTTGAGACACCAAAAAGAGAAACTATAAGAAAGAAATAACAAAAAATTGTAAAGAAACATGCCAAATTTAGCAACAATCATCCTCACTTAACCAAACTGAAGCATACAAAGTCAAGAAAGCAGCCACGGACTGAGAACAAATTGTTTCTTCAGAACAAAGCTTTTGATAGCCTACAAAGCAAGGAGTGAAAAAAAAAAAAAAAAACCGATAGTAATGGTAATAACCTTCAGCTGAAAAGGAGATGAAGCAGGTTCTCAGCAGGTTTCCATTTGTAGATAAATTTGGCAATGACACAAAGGAACTTTTGATGAAATCAATAAATTTCTACATAAAACACATTAGAAAATTAAAATTGTAGTCAGGCTTGAAAAGTGTCTCGGTTAAGTATAACTTCCAGTCAGCTAAGAAATCAGAAAGAGTTAACAAATCCTTAGAACATTTCATAAAGTTATAGCAACAAATGAGTTAGAACACTATACACCCTTCAAAAGTCTCATAAAAGTTTGCATTTTTTCTCTCTTCAGAGAGCAAGTTAAACTTAACTTTGAACAAGATTTGTTGAAGTTAATTATCTCAGCTGTAAATTTTTATTTACTGTTTTTATTGATTGTTTTTCCTAGTAATAAGGAGATTAAGTAATTGTTACTTAATCTTATCACTAGCATTAGGTTTATCTTGATAAGGATGAGTTGAGATAGGTTCTTAGCTGATTGAGTCTGTTGTAATCATGCTTATAAGGCAAAGCATGCCTCATGGCATTGAATCCAGACTTTAATAAAATTTCTTCCAGATTAGTTCCAAAAATCACAACATGGTATCAGAGCTGAACTCTAAAACCTAAAACCATCAAATGACCAAATTCGGCATGGCTCTTCCAAGCTCAGCCGCAGACACTTCCTCCACTTCCAATTCTGCTAATTCAAACGGTGGTAACGGAAGTGGAAATCCTCCTGATCATCCCCAACCTCCAAACCTGCCCATCACTAGTCATAAACTAAATGGGCATAACTATCTTAAGTGGTCCCAATCCGTCATGATGTACCTTAGTGGAAAAGGAAAGGAGGACTACATCTTGGGAAAAATTGATCAACCAGGAAAGACTGATCCAGCTTACAAGCGATGGAATGCAGATAATAACATGGTAATGTCATGGTTGATCAACTCAATGAAAAATGATATTGGGGAGATCTTTCTTCTGTAGGAAACTGCAGAATAAATATGGGAGGCTGCCAAGTACTGGCAGCAGTTGGATTTATGCAAGAAATATAAATGGAAGTGTGCCGAGGATGGAATGACACACAAGGAGATTATAGAGAAGAAACAATTCCTTCACGGACTGAACCAGGATTTAGATGATGTTAGAGGCCGTATTATAGGGATCAAACCACTCCCAAAAATTAGAGAAGCATTCTCAGAAGATTGAAAGGAAGAAAGTCGGAAGAAAGTGATGTTAGGGACTGCTGCAAAACCCGAAAATACTCCTCAAACCCCTTACAGTTCTGCACTGGCAGCAAAAGGCAATGAGCTTCAAGTTGGTGACAATAGACCTCGGAAAGGAAGGCCATGGTGTGATCATTGTAGAAGACCAGGACACACAAAGGAAACCTGCTGGATGTTGCATGGGAAACCAGCAGATTGGAAGCCCACCAGACCTGCAGTTAATCGAGAAGAATGTGGATACATGGCAGGAGGAGATAATCAGTCCGTGAAGTCAGATGGTTCATCGTTCAGCAAAGAACAAATTGAAGAACTACAACAAATCATCAAGCAGTCTACTCAGCAGTCTCATTCATCCGTCGTTGGAACCGGATCCTTTGCCCACAAAGGTAATTTTTTGACTGCTTTGATGGTGAAAACAGGGAATAAACAGTCATGAATTGTGGACTCAGGTGCATCCAATCACATGACTGGGAATGGTAATTTATTTCACACCTTTCAACCACATAAAGGTAATTTTTCAGTGAGAATCGCTGATGGATCTTTGTCAAAGGTAACGGGTATAGGATCAATCAAAATCTCACCAATATTAACTTTAGATTCAGTACTGTTAGTGCCTACTTTAGATTGTAATTTGCTCTCTGTGAGTAAACTTACTCAAGACTTACATTGTCTCATTAAATTCCTGTAACTCCTTTTAGGATTTGGACTTGGGGAAGACAATTGACTGTGCTAAAATGCATAGAGGACTATACATACTAGAAGATAAAAATTCCTCTGGAAAACCAGTACAGCAAAAAGAGTCAGCGTCATTCAAAGGTCAAGTTAGTAATAATGTTAGGACTAATAAAGATAGTGCCATAATGTTATGGCATTATCATTTAGGTCATCCCAATTTTTTGTACCTTGAAAAGATGTTTCCAAATTTGTTCATGAATAAAGGTATTGATCAATTTCAGTGTGAAGTATGTCAGTTTTCTAAACATACTTGTAGTGTTTTCCCAAAACAACTCTACAAAACTTCTTTACCATTCACCTTAATTCATAGTGACACATGGGGGCCATGAAGAGTTAATAATATAACAGGAGCTAGATGGTTTATATCATTTGTAGATGATCATACTAGAATTACTTGGGTGTTCCTAATGAGGGAAAAATCAAAAGTGTTTCATATTTTCATAAATTTTAATAGTATGATCATTATTCAATTTCAAACAAATATTCGTGTTAAGAACGGATAATACTAAGGAATACTTTAGTTCAAACCTAAGTAATTACTTAGCAAAAGAGGAGATTATACATCAAAGGTCTTGTGTTGACACTTCACAACAAAATGGAGTGTCGGAGAGGAAAATTAGACATTTATTAGAGGTGGCTAGGTCCTTAATGTTAGGTATGAATGTTCCTAAAAATTTTTGGGGTGAAGCTGTCCTAACCACAGCATACCTAATCAATAGACTTCCCTCAAAGAGTCTTGGGTTGCCAAACACCTTGTCAAGTCTTGTTAAACACCTACCCTAATAACCGAATCATATCTCATCTACCTAGTAGGGTCTTTGGATGCACTGCCTATGTGCATATTCATCAACATTTGCGCAGTAAACTTGAACCAAAAGCTGTCAAATGTATGTAAGGTACTCTCCTACCCAAAAAGGATATAAGTGTTATTCCACTGTCAGAAAAAGGTTTTATGCGTCTATGGATGTGACGTTTATGGAAACCCTACCTTATTTCACTCAACCTAGAGTTCAAGAGGAAGATAGGAGTCAAGAGTTTCTTTTTTGGGAAAACATTGAGTTTCCAAGCTTCAATAAGCTTCCGTTAGAGCCTTCAAATTCTGATTCAAGCAGTCCTAGTATTACTCACCCTAATCAAGAGTCTCCAAACCATGGTCAAGACAGTCCTAGTGTCGCACAATTAACACCACAGTCAAGTAACACAAGTGAGGAGCCTGAACGGGCTGAACCAGAATTAAACACTCCAACCACCCTGGAAAAATCCACCAGTACACATCGCAAGTCACCTGAATTACTGGTTTATCCTAGAAGGGAAAGAAAACAACAAAATGTGGAGTCCCAATTACCTTATCAGCACATCCAAGGATCTGATCTGAGCAACCAAGTCCAAAGAGATGAAGACAGTTCAAAAGAAAGCACTGATAGTAAAAAGGAAGTTGAAGAACAGACTGCTGAATCTCCTACAGATGATCTACGTATTGCAATCCGAAAGGGATACAGAGAATGTAGGAGCCGGCCTCTCTACCCCATAAGTAAGTATATTTCCTATGAGAAATTGTCACCAAACTTTTGTGCATTTACCATCAACCTATCACAAAATCAGATTCCCAATAGTACACACGAAGCTCTCAGCAGTCTTGAATGGAAGGAAGCTGTAATGGCAGAAATGACAGCATTGCAGAAGAATAGAACAAGGGAGTTGGTAGACCTTCCAAGTGGTAAACATCCAGTAGGTTGTAAATGGATATTTACCATTAAACATAAAGCTGATGGCAGTATTGAGAGGTTCAAAGCAGGCTGGTTGCTAAGGGGTTCACTCAATCATATGGGATTGATTACCAAGAGACTCTCGCACTGGTGGCGAAGTTAAACACAGTTTGAGTACTGCTCTCATTGGCAGCAAATTTAAATTGGAAACTTCACCAACTAGATATCAAGAATGCATTCTTGAATGGAGACTTGCAAGAAGAGGTATACATGAGTATCCCACCCGGTTTTGAAAATGTTTCTAATGTGAATAAAGTTTGCAGGTTACGGAAATCACTTTATGGACTCAATTAGTCCCCAAGGGCTTGGTTTGGAAGATTTACCAAGGCTGTCAAGCAGTGTGGATACTCAAAATGCCAATCCGATCATACCTTGTTTATCAAGCACTCACAAGGAGAGAAAATGATTGTTTTGATAGTGTATGTAGACGAGGAAATTGTGAAGGAGAAATTTAGAAGTTGAAGGAGTTTTTAGCTACAAAATTTGAGACAAAAGACTTGGGAAGCCTAAGGTATTTCTTAGGAATGGAAGTAGCAAGAACTAGGGAAGGAATCTCGGTCTCTCAAAGGAAATATACACTGGATTTGCTCAAAGAAATTGGAATGTTGGACTGCAAACCAGCCGAAACACCAATGGATTCCTCTACAAAACTTGGAGTGGTTGAAGGCAGTGCACCAGTTGACAGGGGAAGGTATCAAAGGCTGGTAGGGAAGCTAATTTACTTGTCCTATAATTGACCTGACATAAGTTACTCAGTGAGTTATGTTAGCCAATTCATGAACAATCCTAATGAAGAACACATGCAAGCAGTCTACCGAATCCTAAAATATCTAAAGATGACACTAGGGAGACGTCTGTCTTCAAAAAGAAATTCAAACAGAGAGCTGACAGTGTACTCGGATGCAGATTGGGCAGGTTCCAAAGCTGACAGGAGGTCTATGTCAGGCTACTGCACTCATGTATGGGGAAATTTGGTGTCTTGGAGAAGCAAGAAACAATCTGCGGTATCTAGAAGCAGCGCTGAAGCAGAATTTAGGGTGTTGCCAACTGGAATGTGTGAAGGAATATGGTTGAAGAGGGTGTTAGTAGAAATTGGGGCACAAGTTGAGGGAGCTGTCAAGATCAAGTGTGACAATCAAGTAGCCATAAGTATTGCCAAAGATCTTGTATTTCATGATAGGACCAAGCATGTGGAGATAGATAGGCATTTCATCAAAGAGAAGCTTGAAGAAGGCAGCATGAGTCATGTCTCTACACCAACTACATTACAAGTAGCAGATATCTTCACCAAACCACTACCTAGAAACAGCTTCAAAAACCTAACTTTCAAGTTGGGAATGATCAATATTTATAACCCAACTTGAGAGAGGATATTGAAGTTAATTATCTCAGCTGTAAATTTTTATTTACTGTTTTTATTAATTGTTCTTCCTAGTAATAAAGAGATTAAGTAATTGTTACTTAGACTAGAGTTAGGTTTATCTTGATAAAGATGAGTTGAGATAGGTTCTTAGCTGATTGAGTCTGTTGTAATCATGCTTATAAGGCAAAGCATGCCTCACGGCATTGAATCCAGACTTTAATAAAATTTCTTCCAGATTAGTTCCAAAAATCACAACAAGATTATGTTGAATATATTGCAACAGTTCACACGGATGGAAGAAAGAAAATAAACTGCCAAACGAAAGCAATTTATCATTCATCAATAAAAAAATATTTGATGGAGATTCACAAGATAGTAGGAAGGAGAAGAACATCTACTTGCCTTGACATCTGCATATGTTGACATGTAACCAAATGATACTCTAACAACTCCTGTTGGTTTTCCATTTATAATGTCATTGTCATCCCAACATACATGTCCAGCCTGAACTCAAAAATACAACTTTTAGGGATGTATTTATTTATTAACTTGCAATCAAAGAACTAAACTATTGCCATATAATTACTAAAATTAATGTGGAAAGCAGCCAAGGGATAACTCTATGTTAGAGAGAAGATCCAAGTGAGAGTAGCCAAGATATTTTGCACACGCACGGGGATTGCAAAAGCATCCTGTCTAAAAAGAAACAGTGGGAAAAAAAGGCAAAAGAAGTTGAGTCAGCAACCTATGATGCTGATTGAGTCTGGTTACTAAATTCCTTAAATTCCACTCAGGTCATCAAACAACAGTTTCCAAGCAGACATTTAAGCATACTTGTGACGCTTGCAAATATTTATTATATGAAATATCTTGTCTACTAATAAGGGCAGGTCATGCTCATTCTCATGAAAAGAGAAAAACTCTGATGAAAAGAGAAAAAAGAGAACTCAAAATGCGGTACGGTAATGCTATGAAAGAGAGAAAGATCATCACTTGCTTGAGATATGATATTTAAAATACGAAGAAAGAGAGAGGGTTCAATAAAAATGGGAGGTTCAATACCATTGACAGATGCATATCTTACAAGACAGTTGATTTTACGAAAGAATAGAATGGTATGCACTTTTGAAATTTATATTTAAAGATTCCCTGAGTTTGCCAACGTGGGCAGAAATAAAAGAATGGACAATAAAGAAAAGGAAATATGATTTTTTTTTTTGAGATAAGAATTGATTTAAATTATTTAAACAAGTAAATGACATCATCTGTGATTTATAGTGTTTTTTCAGCTTTACCTGTAACTGAATTCCTGATAAGGAAGCCAACTTTTCAACTTTACAGTATCCAAACCAAGAACCATCTGGCCTTTTCAAGTTGAATGTGACAATGGGACCTAATTCTTGAAAGTGAACCTGATGGAGGAAAATTATAACAAATGTAAGAATACTACCCTGAAACATATTAGGATGCCAAGAACACCACATCACAATTGAGTCATCCATAGATGCCAGGAAGACTCAGAACAAGAACACTAGAAGCAAACAAGACAAATCATTGCAGGAGTTAAAACGGGTTCTGAAAACTGCGGAACATAATTAAAACCAGAATATTTTATGCAAGCAAAACACTTGGAGAATATTAATTTGGAGAAGAAAAATAAAATCAGATAAGATATCAATGTTTGCTATAGAGACAATAGCTATAACTAAAATATGATATGCCAATTTAAAAAATAGACAGAAGAAGCAAGCATCTAGTGACACCAAGTTGAATAATATAAGCATAGAACTTACCTCTGAAGTGATTCTTTCAACTATAAAACTAACCTTTGAGGAGGAACTTTCATAAAGGGTGCAGACAGCAGATCCATTTTCATGCTTAAAGTTAATTGATTATGTTGAACCCATGGCGAAGAGATACTATGCTCAGGAATGCAGCAGTGCCATCCTCAAAAAGGTCCTCAATACCTTGTCTCCTAACAAAATCAATGTCAGCAATTGAGGAGCAACTGTGCCTGGAAAATTCTTTACCATTAACAAAAAGAACCAATCACACACTTTGTCATGTTCAAATAAGACATGTAAGCACAAACCTCCACTAAAATAGGTCTTCTTTAGTAACCTTGCAGCATCTGCAGATCATTACAGTGGGAAAATAAATATCATGAGAAACAGGTTTCAAGTGGTAAAGACACACATCATAGCATAAGTCTCCTTAATGTTAAAAAAATAAACAAAAGAGTGTGCAAAGGCCCAGAAGAGAGTTTCCTTTAAAGATGGACCAATATCATATTATCTACACAAGGATCACTACTATATTGGTTCTGAGAGTATAGATTCTATCTTAACTTGATAACAGTATGTCTGTAGTCTGTTGAGTGCCTTTCTGCAAACAGGAACAGGATGGTCAAAAAAGGACCAGAGTGTAGGTTCTTAAGTATCTTCAACAGGCTACCAACTTACATGTCAAGTCTATCACGGACAAACTTAACTGAAATTCTAGCAAACATTGATTTTTCATCGGCCTAAATATATTATCAACTTCTATAGGACGGTATACATCATAGGAAAAACCATTTTCTCATGAAGAATATCAGATGAAATGAAATACAGCTTGCACAAAAACAACTCAAATATACAGCCTCGACATAACTTCAAAAATTTGAAAGTCCAGTTGGATAACCAAATATCTTGACAAAACCAAAAGAAAAGCGTCAACAACTGAACATAGATATGTGTTTATTCTTAAAGGAAAATTCAGAACTATATAAATCTACCTTATAAAATGAGATGGCAACAAAATCTGCAGGATACTTGGATAAATCCGGCGGCTGTGTAACACACCCCTTTGCAGCATCAATTAAGACCATCCAGGAGCCCCTATATATGCCAAATAAAGGAACACATTGGATCATTTTAATAAACAATAAAGTTTTGACATGTTCAATAAACCGAGTAACCATTAGAATAAAGGTAAGAAGTTAATATTAGAGAAATAAATAACATAATATATGATATTTAGAGAGAATTCTGAAATTCTTTAGAACTACCACAAATCTCATTTAATTTCAGCCAGGTTCATGGATTTGGTAGAATGAGTTAAGGTCTCTAAATAGACTAGAATATCAGAGCCAACAAATGAAGCAAGAATATAACGAAAAAGACAGAACTGTGTGATTCGCATACCCGTGGCAAGGAGAGTTTCCCAATATTCTTGTAGGGTTTTTCTTCATGATGTTCACCAGGTTAAGGTAGAATTTTGAAACAGAAAAATTGCACTCCGAGGGGAAGGCAAATAAGTTATAATGAGCATTTCCTGCAATAAGATAAAGCAACGTTTTTTACAAAGTATGAAGTCTCAAACTAATACACATCGCTACAAAATACCAGTGTGATATTCCTTTTGCAACAGTAACATATCACCGAACTTACAGTCTTTTGTCACGGAGATTGATTTTCTTCCCTAGAAAGGAGATTTTCATCAACAGTATTAGTTTTCCTTCTCTAGGCTATAATGGAAAACTCAAAGGTATCAGTTTTGGACTCATAACAATGTAAGCTTGTAAGATTTTAGAATTCTAAAGGGCCCTAAGAACTGATGAGCATAGACATATATAAATCATCGGCATAGGAACCAATAGTGGCTAAATGCTAATTATGAACATTCCATGAGTCACAAACCATGCAAACCCTGTAGAAACAATAAATTTATCATAAATACTATGAAGACAAGTTAAAAAGCTAGATTAATTTTAAATTTACTTGTAGGCTCTCCATTTGTAAATTGAGTGTTGTTTCTCCTTTGTACAGGGAGCAATGATACACTCGTAGATGTCACAGGGGTTTCAGATAAACCATCATTATCCACAGCCTCTTCGATATCTATAGCAAAGGCAGCAGCTCCTTGACTAAGAGCATATCTAACCACTATTAAGGATAAATATTGCACAGATTCATGATCTTGAGAACAGACTGATACTACATGCTGACCTCTAATGTACATAAAAATAATCTATTGTTACACAATCTATTAAGGCTTGACTATGTCATTTTCACATTTGCATTGACCTAAGTCCCTAACCTGTGGTCAACAAGGGAAAGACAGAAATTAAGATAAAATTATTAATAAATATAGCAAGATCAATGTTCTAAACACCATAGAGACATGCGCCATACATAAGCAGTAAATGACTAAAGATACAAGACCATTGAATAGTACTTTTATCAAGGAAATCTCCGATGACAGGATACTTTGTGAACTGGATGCATTATAGTGATTTACAATTTCGTACACCTTGTTTTGGTGCGTGTAAAAAGTATGCCGAGAATACTAATAAGCTATTTTACCCATAGTATTTTAATTTGACAACTAATGGCAGCTAAAATAGCAGGATACTCTCTTATCCCAAGGACGCTGTTGTGATTCTCCATTGTGTACACAAAATTGCTTTGCTGGCTCCATGGAAACACTTCTCCAACCAGCTTCAATGCTGCTGTCACTCCCGAAGTGAATATGCGTTTGTAGTCTTTTAGTGATGCATTGCAGTAATCAAGGACCTATAGCAATTTGTTATTGATTAATATCTATGTATGTTTCATGCATTACTTCAGACATTTAACCACAACCTTGAGCAAAGTAGTTACAATTTAAAAAACCAAAAGAAAAGAAATCAACAACATTATCAATACATTTCATGGACCTAATAACGATATACACATCTATAGAGAGCATATAGTAGCTGTCGGCGTGCTTCTCTTACAATATCACAAGTGGCTGAACTAGAGTCGCTTTGGCTATCTACATTCAAATCAAAGATATGCAATTCGAACAAAATCAAACAAACAATACTACTACTACCATGTAAGCTTATGTTTCCTCGTAAAAAGACCTATGTGCCAACAAGCTAAATATTTTTCTTGAGAACATGCGAATATACAACCAGACTATTTTGCACACTACTTTGAAATCTCATCTTATAAACAATGTCCTGATTATACATTCTAACCGAAAACTCTCTAAACACTTTCATATGAGACTAAACAATATGCACATTGACAGAATTCAAAACTACTCTCACACAAAGATTACACAAAACCAAAACTATCAGAACAATTCAACATTAAACTAAATTTAGCAAACTAGTGACAGCCAAATCAACACAAATTCGCAAAACAGGATACAGCAATTTCCATAAACATTAGCAGTGAGATCTTTAAACACAGCTTCCATTTGCAACTCAGAGTATAATGTTGCTCCAGCATGATCCAAGTACACAGTACCTAAACGATAACCAATCCAAATTAAAACAATGACATCACAAAACCAATAAAATTGAATCCAAATTCACATAAATCAAAACTTTCTTCTATGTAGCAGCTAAAGTTACAATTTTTCTCATGTTATATACAAACAAACTTTGCTAAAACAAATCAAAACACTACAATAATCCAAAGATTTTTCATTTTTCCACTAAAAAACCACTATAGTCTCTCTTTAAATTAACAAAACACAAACTTTTTTCTATGTAGCAAGTAAAGTTCCAATTTTTCTCACGTTATATACAAACAAACTTTGCAAAAACAAATCAAAACAGAAAAACAATCTAAAGATTCTTCAATTTTTTCACTAAAAAACCACTATATTTTCCAATTAAACAAACAAAAAAGAACAATTTTTGAGCTAACATAGTGAAATTAACGAAAGCTGACCATTTTGCAGGCGCCAGAATTCAGTGGCTCGGATCTCGTCAACGCTCTTTGAACCATCTGGGTACCCATAATCTGCACCAAACTCCTTCAAGAACTCATCTTTGTCACCAAAAGACAGGCTTTTTGATCCCATAAATATGGTGTTGGATGAAAAGTTTTCAATCAACAGAGACAGAGAGCCGCGTTGTTGCTCAAAGACAAGGCTTTCTAGGCTCAAAGTGGTTGGATGAGTTGAGTGCTACTTCAAATGTTTGGTCGAGGACACGTGGCCAAATGGGTTTCCATCTACTTGTTAGATAAATTCATGATGTTATAATGTACAGTACGTATCACATCACCTTTTTCTTGTTTTCGAGGAATGATTATAATGTTATAATGTACAGTACGTATCACATCACCTTTTTCTTGTTTTCGAGGAATAACAGTTATATTGCTTCTGAAATCAGTGTGTACAAGCTCAAGCTATACATCCAAAATGTACACCAAACAGCTATACATCCAAAATGTACACCAAACAACTATACATCCAAAGTTCATTACACCAGATCTACAGTAAACTAATTACAACTAGCAGCTATACCACCAAAATTAATTACACCAGATCTACAGTGAGCAAAGGTCACCAAGCTGCATAGAATTAACCACGGCAGCTTCCAAAAACTTCACCGTTCACCCTACTGCGCCATTAACCACTCAGCCTCAGCCCGTTGTACCAGCAGCCAGTAAAACAAAACTACCCCTGCGATCAAAAAACCAACAACTATAGCAGCTAACAGCCGCTATTAACATCATTCTACTACCCAGCAACCACTATTTGCATCAAGTACACTATCGACCAAGAAAACCATCACACTACATCAACAAACTACAGCACCAACGTCTAACACACCAACAGACTACTACACCTGCAACCAGTATGGCAAAACGACACCATGATCCAAGTAAAACATTACCCAACACCAACAAGCTACTCTAACATGCTTGAAACACCACGACCTACTGCATTTACCTACACCAGCAGCCATGGTAACACAAATTCTAACCTGAACCATAACATGTACTACATACTGCACCATCAGTGGTACAACCGAAATTAACTACACCAGATCTACGGAGAAATAATCCCAACAACTTCCAAAAGCATCAACCTACTGCACCAACAACGCCTAATTACACCAAGCTGCAGAGAATTAGTCCAGAGACTAATATCACCAGGCTGCAGAGAAATAATCCCAAGAGGTAAATGCATGCATCAACAACTCAATCTCACCTACTGCATCAGCATCCAGTATTAACAAATGCTGCCCCAGCATTCAAAAAATCATCACACTTCAGCAAAAAGATCCCATTTTCTCATTAATAGATATAGTTTGTTTTATGTCAATTTAACAAACTAAAGCTAAAAAGAAACTTCAAAAATAATAGCCCTGGATGCATTGATACAGGTCTGAACCCGAAATTTATCTCACAATAGATGAAGAAAAATAAATTTAAAACAACATAAAACACAAAAACGGAGACGTAATACTTCCAATCAACCATTCATTATCTCTAGTGTTTGCATTATACTTGGAAAGTGAAATACAAGTAGATATCATAGTGACACTTAAGGGGCTCATCTCTGTCCATTGCCGAGATAAACAAACACTGTTCGTAACTTCTTGGGATCTTATCCACCACCGTTTTGATGGCGGTGTGGTCCCTCGCCGCCGCAGCATTCGGCTTTGACTTGACCTCCTGGGGCATGCCTCCACTTCCCTGGCCCAACCCAGCTGGCGAGTCTCCGGCCAAGAGGAATATCATAACGCGACACCAACCCCAATATCTGGGCGGATATGGCCAAGCTCTTGCCAGCAGTCTGGGTTGAGTTTTTCATGATTGTTTCGATCTCTGAGAATACCCAAGAGTTGTTGGCGTCCAAATCTAGTTCTTCAAGAGAATCCTGACATGTTTGTTGATATGTTATGGAAACAGAGAGCCAAGTGTAGATGTCATCCGCCTGTGAAGGTGACAACAACAGCTTCTCTCCTTGTCTAACTTGCATGGAAGATAATGAATCTTTAAGAGCCTCCAATGCATCATCAAACGCTGCCCTGCAGACCTTCAAAGCTTCTTGGACTTGTTTGCCATTGGTTTGAGATATCAACTTTGTCAGGGACTTAATGACCTTGACGTGCTCCTGGATGGCCACTTGTAATGAGAGCTTGAAGAAGATCTCAGGATCGGTGATGTGTTTGGAGGCTTCGAGGGAGGCAATACTGGAGAAACACAAGTCCGGATACTGAGTGACGCCACACACAGCTCTCAGTGAACCTGAGGGTCCAGCACGGCCACCACCATCTTCTAGTAGGGCAACATCGCCAGAGATCAAGGCCAAAAGCACCACTACTGGAATAATGAGAACCTTACAATTCGCCTTGAAGGGCTCGACTGTGGTCATCTTCTTCCTCTTCTAACTGTTTTGTTGAATTGCCCTAGAATATGCCTTCCCTTCCCATATATGTAAGAGAACAGAGGCCACGATTTATAGTTTTTCTTTGAGATATAGTAAATGCTTTTTGTTTAGGCTGGCACTTTGCATGTGCATTGATATTATTTTCATTTTCTACATCTTATTCCTTCCTGTCCCGTAAATGAAGAGAAGATCGTATCTCATACACGAGGAAGAGAGTTAGGTGAGAGAATCATAAATGTTACTTGTGGAAAGGCGAGTGAATCGTAAATGCCGTTTGTAGAGACAAATATTTTTCTGAATGTATATGAGCTGTGTTTTAGTATAAAATTGGAACATAGTAAATGCTTTATGTTTAGGCTCCCACTTTTCATTTGCATTGCGTGTATTTTCTACCATCTTAGCCCAAGCAAAGTTGAAACTTACCTTGGATTTTCTACCCTCTTTATTTGTCGTGTTTAATGATAGGCATTGTTATCCAATCATCATCTAAACACGTACACTTGTTTCTTTTTTTTTTTTCTTTTTCTTTTTTAATTACATCATCTAAACACACTTTAAACACATAACATATTTAAAATATAATCTTGGTAATAACGTACATACTAAATATTTGAAAATCTACCTCAATTAAATTGAGATATTAATAGCATATTGTCAAATATTCCTAAATTAAATTGTTTCCTTTTTCTTTACAATTATCATTTTATTACCTTATGTACGTTATTACCAGTATAATTTTTTTAAATAAATCAATATTTGAATTTAATATGTTATGTGTGTAGAGTGTGTATAGATGAAATTAATATTTCTCTATGTACATATGTAAATAATCTTATATTTGATAATTATGAAGATTAAGTAATGACACATATGATAAAGTGTAGGTAGAGGGTAGAGAAATTACCAAGTTATTATAGCACATAGAAAAGGGAGAAACAAAGAGGAGAGAGAAAGTTGGGTTGGATTATCTAGCTGTTTGTTGTGCAATCAAGAATTAATCCTAACCCTTCAATTCATTTTAATTGAAAGACTCAAAATTCATGTAAGTATTTATGTCAAAATTTATGTTCGTCGATCTTAAATATATATTTATATATAAATAGTACTTTTAAAATGAGAACTCCCTAACTTTTTGGAAAAACTAATCAAATTCATTCATTATATTTAAATTAAATAAGAGAGAGAATGTAACAAATAAATTTAATTAGTTTTCTCTAACTTTTTAAAGTTGAAGAGTTCTCATTTTAAAAATATTATATATATATATATATATGTATATATATAAAATGAGGACTCTCTAACTTTAAAAAATTAGAAAAAAATTCATCAAATTCATCCATTATTTTTTAATTAAATAAGAAAGTGAATGCAATAGATGAATTTGATTGATTTTCTCTAACTTTTTAAAGTTGAAGAGTCCTTATTTTAAAAATACTATATATATATATGACTTTTATAATCAGGTATATCAGATTTTAAAAAGTAAAAAATAATCAATCAAATTTATTCATTGTATTCTCTTTCTTAAAATAAATTCTCGCTCCTATTTAATTCAAATACAATTGATTAATTTGATTAGTTGGTTTTTACTTTTTAAAATCATAGATATCTAATTATAAAAGTATTTTATAAATATGGTTTTTATAATAAGGTATACCTGATTTTAAAAAATAATGATTAACCAATCAAATTTATTTATTGCATTCTCTCTCCTAAAACAAATTCCCTCTCATGTTTAATTCAAGTATAATGCATAAATTTGATTGATTGGTCCTTACTTTTTAAAATCAAGTATACCTGATTATAAAAACATTATATATATGTACATATATATATATATATATATATATTAGTGGGTGGGGAATCCAAAAATTAATATTGAAGGAGCCACTTTAATAAATTGACAATAATGTTAAAAATAAATAAAATTATAGTAGTTACATATCATTTTTTTTTTTAGGTTAATTTCTAGGTAATCTCTATCAACTCCACAATAACTAAAAGTGACAATAAATAATGCATTTAATTATACATACATATATATATATATATATATTAATCTTACAATTTAAAAACCCCTTATAAAGCATAAGAAAAAAAATGAAATAACGTTTTACCAAATGATAATCCACTTAATTTTTTATTTATGATCATAATATAATATTTGGCAATCAAATTATGTAAACTTTATATTTAAATTAGAAATTAAGTTTTTGCTAAAAATAAAACTTAAACAAATATAACATAAAATATTTTTATGCAAGAGAGTTTTTTTTTATATATCACTTTATTGGTTATAAACATATATAAATTACAAGAATAATTTAAAAATAAGAAATAAGAATTAAATCATGGTCATACTTTAAAAAATTAGATGTAACAAATTAAAATTTACACTTTATATGTAATTTTAAAATTCATTGATTTGATTTTCAGGTCAAGTTAGAGATATTAATATTATACTTAAAATATCTTAATATATATTAATATTTCAATAAAAGTGATAAATACATTTGAATTTACTTTTTATGATATATTTTAGGGATATTTATAATTTGCCCCAACCTTTGATCATAATTTGAAGCTGTTCCCCCTAGTTTCGTAATTAGCAGTTTTCCTTCCTAAAGTTTAATTAAATAAAGAATCAACAGCCCCCTCCCCCCCGTTACCAATTCCATCCATTGTCGTGAGGGATGGAAGCGTAAAATGGTAAATGGAGCTAATAAATAAATATCAATCAATAAAAAAATAATCATAAAAAAAAAAAATAAATAACTTTAGTTCTTCAAAAGAATGCAGACATGTTTGTTGATACATTATGGAACTACTAATTAAGCCAAGTCTTGATGTCATCAATCTTTGAAGGCGACAACACCTTCTCTTCTCTTCTAACTTGCATGTAAGATAATGAATCGTTGAGAGCCTCTAATGCATCATCAAAGCTATACAACAAACCTTCAAATCGTCTTGGACTTTTCTGTCATTGGTTTAAGATATCATCTTTGTCGAGTACTCAATAAGCATGGCGTGCTCCTAGATGGCGACTTGTATTGAGAGCTTGAAGAAGATCTCAAGATCGATGATGTTTTGAGAGGCTTTAAGGGAGGCAATACTAGAGAAACACCAATCCAGATATTGAGTGCCATTGCATACAGCTCTCAGTGAAGCTGAGGGTGTCATTCCAACATTGGGGACGAAGGCAGCTAAGGAAGCATGCCTTCTCTGTCTTGGGTCTGGCCTAACCCAAGCTAACACTTGCTCGAACCCAAGTAGTTTCCTTCAAAGAGAATCATTATTTTTCTTAGAAACAACGATACAAGTGATCACAGCCCCAAGTAACCCGGAGGAAACTACTAGAATAGTGAGAAGCTTACCATTGCCCTTGAAGGGCTTAATTGTGTCAATTAATTGGTGTTTGATAGAATCACTCATCTTCTTCTTCTTTTGTTTGATTGAATATCCCTTCCCATCATATATGTACACACGATGGATGAGAAGAATGGTCAGGTAGGTAGGTAGGTGTTGTCCTTTGTTGTAGGTATATTTGGGGCTGTGAAAATGGGCTGGTAAAAGCCTAAGAAACTAATCCAATAGATTAACCCAATAGACGAAGGCTCAGTTCGCCAACATTTAGTTCGCACAAATGAGTTCAGGTCGTTGATCAGTCATAATCCAGTCAGCCTTATGCCCGACTCAAGGTCTTCCAAGGCAAGCTCTAGCTCGTAGATCGAAACACCTGTTAAAGAAATTTTTCAGAATTGCAACAGTCTAAATTGAGAAGAAGTCAACCACCAGAAACGGAAATAAATTCAAATTCAAATTCTTATGTCGATAGAATCAATCCCTGATATGGCGAAATCTATCTCAGATATGGTGGAAACCAGTTTTGGAAGTGTAATCAATGTGAAATTCTTTTCTATTTTAATTGCATTCAAATTGTAACGTTGTACGCTATAAATATGGGTTGAAATTTCATTATAAATGGACAATACTTAATAATATACTGTGATTTTATCAAAATAACCAGAGAACACAGTCGTGGACGTATACACCATTCTGACCAAATCACGTAAAAATCCTTGTGCAAACACTATTCTTTCTCTCAATTTGTTCTCTTTATTTTGTTTTGTTTCTTTTTTATTGTCAGTATTAGGCTTTGAACTTCGGTCAACTAAATCCATACGTCGACATCCTTCATTAAGGTTTAGTTTATTATATTACTCACTATCAAGCATCTAACGGGTCAACAACATATAATATGAGAAAAGTAATGAAAATATGTGCAAAAAATATGGTTGCATTCAGTAGGCGTTATAATCATCGGATTCATATCATTCACTCACACTATGTGTACCAAAACTGGTATGCACCCAACAATTATTGTCAAGAAATTATAAGTGTTATAAAAATGATCAAGATTATGGTTCCAAAAATCATTACCCGCAAATTGATCAACGAGACAACGATTTATCGGCTATTTAACGAGTAATCGACGAGTATTATTGATTGACGGTCAAATCAATTTGGTCAAACCTATACAACACTTAAAACTTTTTATATAGAATTAAAATATCATCATATGATCACAAAACATCATCAAACCTATCGTATGCAATCTCCAAAGTCACTTTAAGATAATCACATAATTATAATATACTAGATGTTTTAAAAATTTCAGCAAAATAACTATTATTTTTTCAACAATTCCACCATTTAATACACAAAAATAATAATACTTCAAAAATCTATCATATCTCAACTACTTATGTTATCGGTTACTAAATGAGTACTCGGTTTGACTATCCATCAATGGTCAAACTTAATCAAACCTATAAAAAAAATTTAAAAATTTTCACTGTATTTCAATTTTTTTATTTAAGTATTTCATATATATGAAAATAGACTTACTTCTACTTCAACTACATAGATTTTATAAAGTTTCAAAATCCTAATAATCAAAATAATTAAAATTACACTAGTGACTTATTCAAGTTAGACTATTAATTTTGTTCTTGCACTAATTTAAAATTAACCTATAACTGACATGTATATATATTGCCAATATTATCGGTTGTTTGTTTGTTTTATATTCGTTATTAATTTATTTTTTTTATGTAGTTATTTTTTATATCAATAAGGAAAATTATTTTGGCTTTGTAACTTTTCAAATTTCAGTTTTTTATTTTCATTTCTTTTGAAATGAACTTTCGGTTATTCTGACTTCATTAATAATGAATCATTTACAAAGATATGGTCATGGCTTCAGTTACTCGGAGAGCAACTGGTTGGCGCTTCGATGCGGACCAGCTGTCTTTTTGGAATATGAATGTAGAAACCCTTCACCAACCACAGCCTCTCCCACATATCATAACAGCAACGTGTTATGAATCAAATTTTGAATCTTTGATAACAATCAAATTAAATGCTCCATGTTCAGGTACGAACAAACCAATCAAATTAAATTGAATATAGGTATATAGTTAGATACATATGCTTCTAGAATTGTTAATATCGTATGTATATGTTTGAGAATATAACCAAGTAGATGCATGTGATTTTAGAATTCTTTATATTGTATATATATGATTGAGATAAGTTAGAAAAGAAGCAAGTTTCTAAGTTTGTGGAACATGTAATTAACGACTTTCCTTTTTATTATCTAGGTTAGTTTTTCATTATAAGTTTCCAAGAAACCCTACACTTTCCTTTGTTGTGTCATTTTCACAGTCACATGATCACGCATAACTTTTTTATTAATTAAATTGTTATTTCTGATTGGTAATCAAATGTTTGTGCTCATCATAATTTTCCAACAAATTATTAAGGGGAACTGGATCATCCCTCATTTTCGAAATTTCAACACAAACAAACCAAAAAAAGTCACTCTATTATTTCTAATTGTAAATAACCTTTTTTTTTACCAAATATGTATTATAAGATTTGCTTGTACTGTAAAAACTTAAATTTGTTTTAACTTATTATTGTTCTTCTTGCAGTTGTTATAATAATGTCTGTACAATACACACACATAAATACATATATATATGGTCTAGAGATCCTATTTATATTGTAAAATCATAGCAAATCTATTTTTCAGTACAAAACACTTATTTGACAATTTTCGTAAAATTGCAAAATTTTATCATCTATGTTTACTGTTCAAACGCAAACTATTTACCATAGACATGCATAGACTACTGAAAAATAGTTTGAATTTTTATAACTATTACAATTAATTCAAGCCATGAAAAATAGAATGACTCAAAATCATAATTTTAATAGTGTATAGTTATGAATGGCAAACAACTGGACCATCACAATCATGGGTGGAGAAGTGGGGGGTCTACAGGGGCCATTGCCGACCAGGACAGACAGGAGCCATTGCCGACCAGGACAATGTCATGGTCATCTTTTATGTTGGCATTAAATATGAATTTATCCAAATTCCAAATTTAGCCTAATATTTCAAGGGGAAAAACTCCACCAAGTAATTGTAGTATAATTTGACAATTCACAATCTCAACTTCATAATTAATATCCTCTCTCCCTCATATATAGGACTAATTAAAGGGATTCTAAGAATTATCTTTATATTAACCCTATCTCATTCTAATTTCTACTAATTACTCAGTTTATTGAGATTTTGAAAATTAAATCTTAATAACACATGCTATGAATCTAGTGCGTACACACCATTATCTGGTGTCGTCAACTCTCCATTAAATGTTTGGTAGTGATAGGAAAATCAAAGTAGTCAAAGATAAGAGAGTAAGGTTGCGTGACTTAGAAAATCGAATTTGGCAGTGATGGTTTTTTTGTTTTTTTTGGGGAAACGGCAATGATTTTCTTTTCGCTAATTTTGTATCCCTTCCGTTAAATGTTTGGTAGTGATTTAATTCTTTTTTATTTTTTATATTCTTTTCATTAAATGTTTGATAGTGATTTATTTATTTATTTGTTTTATATTTCTTTCATTAAATATTTGATACTGATTTATTTATTTATTTTATATTTCGTTCATTAAATGTTTGATAGTGATTTATATTTTGTTCATTTGTTTTGAGGCTTAGGCAAATTTAGGAATTAATCGGATTCAAACAAGATTTGATTCTGTGACGCGGTCCGGAAAACGATTTCTATATGGAAGGAATCAATTCATATATAGGCATAGTTCGAGAAATGACTCCCATATCAAATGAATCAATCCACATATAGATGGAAAGAATGACTCACATATAGGTAAAGAGAATAATCCATACAAAATAAAAGAATAATTCATATATTTTTATATGATGAGAGAAAAATTACCTTAGATGAGAGTTGAACTAAGACCTTGAGAGGCAAGAAAATGGTTTTACCAACTGCGCCGCGCCCAACTCTCTTCCTTCTTCTTTTTCTTCTTTATGTTTTTTCCCCCTCACACACATGTTCTCGTATCACATGCCTTTGCCATCAACCCTCCATCAAATGTTTGACAGTAATTTAATTCTTCTTTTTTCTTTTTTTCTTTGTTTTTGTTTGTTTTGCGCTAAAACAGCATACAAAGTCAAACTTCGAATCATTGAAAATGCCTTGGTGTAGCAGTTAAAACTTAAAAGTTCGTGTCATAAAAGAGCATACCATGGATTATGGAACTTTAACCCAAAATAAAGAATAATGAAAAGAAAAAAAACAAGAATTAAAAAAAAAAGGAACAATTCAATCTCAATACACATAAATAATAATGATCGTGAATCCTAAGACCTCTTGAAATTCTAGTTACCAGTATATAATTAACCAAATGCTGCGTATGTTACAAAGAGAATGGACATGGGATGAGATAGCCTACTTGTTATATTGTTATACAAGATATCGGACCACTATGTCTACTAGAATTGGTCTTTTGATCGTTCTTCTAACTAGAATAATTAGAGCATATTAAGATGTCGGTCCTCTTTCAGATAGTTCACAGTTTTGTCTCTGGTTACTAAAATTATTGATCGATTTCTCAAGATAATTGGATAACAATGCCTTTAGTTTTAACGATTGGTGTCTTGTTCTTGTAGATGAGGGTTACTCTGTCAACTGGTGCACTCACTTTTTAATGACTTTATGATTCATTATTTTTTGTACAAAATAGATCACAACAAAGTGATCCACGTGTCAGTGCTCTAAGTCTGACTTTTGCAGTATAAAATTGGAACATGCATACTAGATACTTTTTGTTAAGGCTCGGGCTTTGCATTTGCATTCCATGTATTTTCTACCATCTTAGCCCAAGCAGAAGTTGAAACTTACCTTGGATTTTCTACCATCTTTATTTGTAGTGTTTAATGATAGGCATTGTTATCCAATCATCATCTAAACACACCTTTTTCTTTTTCTTTTTATTTTTTAATTACATCATTTAAACACACTTTACACATATAACATGTTTAAAATATAATCTTGGTAATAACGTACATACTAAATATTTGAAAATCATACCCCAATTAAATGGAAGATATTAATAGCATATTGTCAAATATTCCTAAATTAAATTGTTTCTTTTTTTCTTTACAATAATCATTTTAGTAATTACCTAATTATGTACATTATTACCAGTATAATTTTTTTAAATAAATCGACATTTGAATTTAATGTGTTATATGTGTCAAGTGTGTTTAGATGATCCGATCAAAAAAAAAAGTGTGTTTAGGTGATGAAATTAATATTTCTGTCTCTACGTATGTAAATAATCTTATATTTGATAATTACGAAGATTGAATAATAACATATATGATAAAGAGGAGTTAGAGGGGAGAGAAATTACCAAGTTATTAGCAGAGAGAAAATGGAGAAATAAAGAGGAGGGAGAAAGTTGGGTGGGATTGTGAAGTTTGTTGTGCATTCATGAATTAATTCCAACCCTTCAATTCATTTTAATTTAAAGACTCAAAATTTATGTAAAAATTTGTGTCTATTGATCCTACCCATATATATATATAAATATATATAAGACTTCCTTAGTGAGGGATCCGGTGGCGGACTCAAAAATTAATATTAGAGAGAGCACTTTAATAAATTAATAATATTATTAAAAATAACTAAAATTATAGTAATCAAGTATGCATTTTTTTTTATTGATTTTCAAAATAACTAAAAGTGAAAATAAATAATACATTTTATTATACATATATAATCTTATAATTTAAAAATATATTGTAAAGTATAAGAAAAAAAAATGAAATAATGTTTTTACCAAATGATAATCTACTTAATTTTTTATTTGTGATCATAATATAATATTTGGTAATTAAATTATGTAAATGTTATATTTAAATTAGAAAGTAAGTTTATACTAGAAATAAAACTTAAGCAAATATAACATAAAATATTTTTATGCAAGAGAGTTTATTTATATCACTTTATTGGTTATAAACATATATACATTACAAGGATAATTTAAAAATAAGAAATAAGAATTAAATCGTGATCATATTTTAAGAAATTGAATATAACAAATTAAAAATTACTCTTTAAAATTTTAAGATTTATTGATTTGATTTTCAAAGTTAAGTTAGATATATCAATATTATACTTAAAATGTCTCAGATGATATTAATATTTCAATAAAAATGATAAATACATTTAATTTACTTTTTATGATATATATTAACAATAAAAATGACAAATACATTTAAATTTACTTTTTATGATATATATTATTATAATAGATATTCTAACAAATAACATATGAATGTTTGAATAGAAAGCTAGAAAATAATAAAAATTAAATATTAGAAAGATAATGATAGAAAATTAAAATTAATAAAATGATAAATCTACACTTTATATTTGGGGATATATGTAAAATATTTAATAAAAATATTGTAAAAGATAAAACTATAAAAAAAATATATATATATATATATATATATTGAGGTTTGAAAAATTCCCCTGCTCACGCATTGGGTCGCCTATTGAGGGATCGCTCGAAGAACGTGCTTTTGGTTATTGGATTAAATAGGTGGACCCATTTTTATGTTTTTCAAGAAGATCAACCTAAAATTCCACGCGGACCCACCCTCTACTCTGACCGTGTTACAAGTGTGGGTTGTGGTGGTGATGGACAGGTGGTTGCTGTGCTCTTCACTGGTTTGTCGTGGTTCAAAAGATGCGCACACACGCGCAGTTACGCATGTGTATCTTTTTGAGAGACACTTGAACATATATGATATTTATAACATGTTACATGTACATTACCAGTCCTACTTCGTGGTATTGTCTTGCCTCCCGGTAGATTTGCCTTGGTTTTCTCATGAACACGGTAAATTGAATTTCATACCAAAAAAGTATTAGATTTCGTAAACCTAATGTTTGTTAAAGCATAAAAATTTGATTATTGATGGTCTTTGAACGATCTATACTAACAACTAATCTAATTTATTTCTCTTTAAAATGAAAAAAACAACTAATATGATATTCCTCGCTTTAGAATTGATCCGCGCAAGCTTTCAAAAAAAAAAAAAAAAAATCTCCTGAGCTAAGGGACTCCTGACTCCATCACTAATATACCCTCATCCGATTATAGTCGTATGTGGCTTGAGATATTGGACCTTTGAATTGGAATCATCTCAAATTTATATATATATATATATATATATGGAACAAGATAGGGAGACATAAATTTTTATACAAATTATTACATAATTTACAAATATATAACTATATAGAGTTAGATCTTGTTAGAATTGCAGTCGAACGTGTAGAAATATTTGAAAAGGAAAATTGTGATGAGTTAATAATATGAATTTGTTAATACCAGTTAGCTTAGTTGGCACAATCTTTATAGTTTTATAAAAGGCTTGGTCAAAAAAACGTTCTCTTCATCTTAGTTTTATATAATTTATTTAAGTTGTCAAAATGTCTATCATTTAGTAGTAAATTCTATGATTTTTTTCTCTCTCATTTAGTTTGTCAATAAACTTCGTATTTTGGAGATGTGATTTAATAAGTGGTTGGAAATATTCTACACAATAGTAAAATTCATTCATTTTTGTGAGAAATAAATGAGTAATTTCCTTATATATTAATTCAGGTATGAGTAAATAGAAAAATAAATTTATAAGTTGTTATAAATATATTATTCATTAGAAAATCAATGATACTTATAGAAACAATATATAATTAGAGAGATGTAACAGACTTTATGACCTAACTCTAGTTTTGAAATATTATTTACAATTTTGAGAGTGCAAGCTAAGGTTAATAATCGTAAATTATTTAATTAAAGAGTTGTAATTAATAATTTTAATATCATTGGAGCTCAAAATTGTAGGTTCATTTGGTCATTTTGCCAACTCATACTCATTACAAGAAACGAGAAAAGAATAATATAATTGGAGCATCCAATTATATGTGTTGCATGTGTAACACTATTATGTTCATATAATATTTAAATAATGTTGATTATTTAAATTAATGATTGTTTAATTAATAGTTATGAATTATGGATGATTTAATTATTTATCTAAAGAGATTATGGGCTTAAATCCATGTGGTTACATAATGTAATTATTTTATAGACATGGGATTTAAAGTGTTAAAAGTCAAATTAATCAAGTAAATTGTTTCTTCATGAAAACGGTGGTGGCTAAGGTACCTTAGAAATTGAGATAGTGTTTGTTTAGAATAAACTGAATCTTCTGGGCTTTTTAGGAGTGTATCTGGCGTTTGGACTAAGTCTAGCCCATCAAACGTTTTATATGGGGTCACTTATGATCACTTTTTCATGTTTGATTCGGTTATTTTATTTTATTTTTTATCTATTGTCAAAACATATGTATATATATATATATATAGAGAGAGAGAGAGAGAGAGAGAGAGAGAGGGAGAGAAAGAGAGAGAGAGTTTTTAGAATCAGTTATATATAATTTTAAAATGTAAGAACCAACCAATCAAATTCATCAATTATATTATCTCTTTTAAAACAAATTTTTTCTCATATTTAATTCAAATATAACAGATGAATTTGATTGGTTAATCCTCATTTTTTAAAATGAAGTATACTTGATTATAAAAGTATTACATAAATATAATGCTTTTATAATCAAATATACTTGATTTTAAAAAGTAAGGACCAACCATTCAAATTCATCAATTACATTATCTCTCATAAAACAAATTATCTCTTTTATTTAATTCAAACGCAATGGTTGAATTTGATTGATTGATCTTTACTTCTTAAAATTAGGTATATATAATTATAAAAACATATTATATATATAATGTTTCTATCATCAGTGCCTTCTAACTTTAAAAAATTTAAACGAACCAATTAAATTCATCAATTATATCATCTCTCTTAAAACAAATTATCTGTCCTATTTAATTTAGATGCAATGAATTAATTTAATTAATTTATTATAACTTTTTAAAGTTAAGAGTCACTGATAATAGAATTACTATATATATATATATCTATGTTACAAGAAAGGTAGATTGTTTTTCACCTAAATATGAATAATCTTTTAGTTGAGAGATGCCCTCTATGGACTACATGTAGGAGAAATTTTGATTAGCTAGCTTAAAACATTAACAAAAACTCTTGATTATATTATAAATACGACAAAGTCTATAGGGTGGGTTTTATAAGTAGGTGAAAAAAGTAATATTTCTTCCAAAATGCATAAATGAGTTTAATTTATCTCATTTATGTGGTGGGTTTCATTTAACCTATCAGGGTGGGTAAAAAAAATAGAGTTGAGATTGATTTTTTTAATTTCATGCTCTTACCAAACACCAATTTTATCCAAAAATACTTCAAATCCATGCAAGAATCTTGGTCTCAGTGCAAAGTGATGGGTCTTGGAGAGGTCACTTCAGCCGCAATTCTAGGAAACACACCACTTTTGCGACGTACCCAACAATTAATGTCAAGAAATCATAAGCATTATAAAAATTGTCGGCACCCAATTCGCACGCCACTTTCGGCAAAATAGACCACATCCATTTGCCGTAACTGATCGGTTTCTTCAGCACTCTGACAGGATAAATAAAGTAAATTTTAATTTACAATCTATTAAATAAAGTTTACTATCTAATTAAATTTAATTTATAATCTGTCAGATCCACAGATCAGATTAAATTAGGAAACCAATTAAATAATTAATTTCTTACAAAGTTAAAGTCACCCGTGTCCAGATCAATATCATGATACATATCATATCTGATGCATGCATACCATACCACTTGTTGTCTGATGACAAGAGGAGAAAAGAGTTAATTAAATAGATTAATTAGTTTTAGTTACAAGAAACGTAGATCTTTTTTGACCAGAACATTAATAATTTTTTGTTGATGGATGCCCTATATAAATTAGTGTACGAGAAATTTTGATCAATTATCTTAAGATATTGACAAAAGCTCTTTATCATATTACAAATACGACAAAGTCATAAATACATACGATTAAAAATAGTAAATAGATTTTATTCAGGTATGAGTAAATATTTGATGGAGATTCACAAGATACTAGGAAGGAGGAGGACATCTATCTTAAGGATTCTCTACCTACATTTGACATCTTCATATGTTGACATGTAACCAAATGATACTCTCAATACATTTATAAGAAAAACGAGAACTTTTTGTTCTTCATGAATTGCACGGTAAGCCAATTGTAACAGTGAACAAGCTTGCATACTGGTTTATTGCAGATACAGTCAAAGAATTGATTATGTTGAAGCCATGGCTAAGAGATACTATGCTCAGGAATGAAGCAGTGCCATCCTCAATTTATATTTAGAACTTGGGTGCAGGAGCTGACATTTCTTGATCATTGAGAGTACTTAATCTAGCTTAGTTTTCTGCTATTCCTGCTAAATCAGGCACCTATTCAACAAAGTAGGGGCTTCACCACAAAGGGGCCAACACCAATGTCGAGGAAGCGCAAAAATGAGTTTGATCTTCACAATATGAATGGATACGTCCCAGTTTATACCACAACTACAATGTGTATTGTTATATATAGAAGAACATGATATAACTTACATTGTTCCTTTTTATTTATTATGTTGTTTTGGTTCTCAGTTAATCAAATACTATTAAATCAGGCAAAGGTGATATCTTAAACATGAGAATAAGCACTAGAATCTTATACAGAAAAAAAGACTACAGAAGAGAAGAACATACCTGGGCTCAATCTCCTGTTGAGATCCGACACACTCTCCTCAGATATCAATAAGAATTGAGCTTCATTAGAAAAATTCAATTTGCTATCCAAATCCCTGCATATACCAACACTTCTGATCTTGTTCAAGCAAACACGAGGCTTGGAGCAATAACTTTGCAGTAAAGTGAAAGGTCGACCAATGGCTTTGCTAAACCATAAGTAGACTTCATCTCCATAGCCATAGACTTCATATCTAATGATCAACAAATTATCATTATGTTACAGCTTTCAGAGTAATACTACGACTAAAATGCCTCACATGATGAAGAGGACATATAAATACAAGGGGTATTACTTGTAGAGTCTTTCTCTAGTGAGGTGCATCTCAAGAGAGAAATTTTCATTACTTATATGTGTATCTTCATGAGATCTGGATTAGATAATTTTCATTAATTACATGTGTATCTTCATGAGATCTGGATTAGACAATTGTATTTATCATCTCTGAACTACAAATGGAATATACATAACTATGCATTTAACATTACCTCTGAGCATGCGCATCACTTTCGTCTCTTTCTCCACCATATGAATCTGGTTTTAGGTTGATTGACAATTTAACTTCGCAACGTGGCGACTCAATGAATAATATTTTCTTGTTTGAGGTCAATAGAAGTCCTGATGAGGCACATTTCAGGAACCTACAAAAAGAGTTTTGAATAAGTTAAGACTTGATCTCACATAAAAAGAGAGAGAGTTCTGTTCGTTACATGATTGTGGTATGCGGATTTGTAGTGTTTTTTATAAACACATGCATAGCATGTGCTTATCAGCTATAACAGGTTGCAAATTTAAACATGAATGATGCATCCATCAAGATGCAAAAGATTTGTTCTATGCAACATGTAGAATCGAAAGTATGCACAATGGTGAACTAGGTCCATAGATACACATTATGTTGAACAGCTCTTGTATAAAGATCAGTATTCACCTTCTTCGGTCTAAGAATTTCACCAGTTTGACTTCTAAGAAGCCATTCTTGATCATGTAACAGCCCTGCTCAAATTCAGAGAAAAAGGATAAAGAAACTGTTCAGATTAATGCCATATGTAGTGATAAAACAACACTCAAAACTTATGGCATACATGATATTCCCTCTAAAATGACATACAAATGCCTAAAGACTCTAAGGTCTCATGCTATAACAAAGAAGATGGGTGATATGCAAGACGAAAAACAACATGGATAAGCATACTGATCCGACATATACATTTTTTTTTTTCTTTTCCATGCAGAAAAGACTCTAAGGCTCATTTGACAGCCAATAAAAATTTCCCTACTTTGATTATGTTGTATTTCATGCCTTGCACAGTTTTACAATAAGTTGCCTATGGCTACTGCTCATTACAATTAGACATAATAGGTAGCAGTGTCTATGATGCTGGACAATTTTTTAAATCAAATTTACTCTATCTACAATTGATTTAGGTAAGCTAAAGACTTGAACTAACGGTTTCATGCATGAACAATTAGTGCAGACAAAAAGGGGAAAAGAAAAAACGCCTGTACTGCGAAGGGCCCAATACTCAACACTGAACCCTGCACATGATTTAATTGGGTAAATGGTAATAGACTTTATGCACTAGTTCGATGCCAAGTGTTTCCTTTGAATGCCTGGAAAATTAGAAATAAGCCCTAATGTCAGGTACGGTAGACTGACATGCTGCATTGTTTTTGTTCCTTGGGACACCAAAAAGAGCAACTATAAGAAAGAAATAACAAAAAATTGTAAAGAAACATGCCAAATTTAGCAACAATCATCCTCAACCAAACTGAAGCATACAGAGTCAAGAGAGCAGCCACGGACTGAGAACAAATTGTTTCTTCAGAACAAAGCTTTTGATAGCCTACAAAGCAAGGAGTTAAAAAAAAAAAAAAAAAAAGGTTAGCAACGGTAATAACCTTCAGCTGAAAAGGAGACGAAGCAGGTTCTCAGCAGGTTTCCGTTTGCAGATAAATTTGGCAATGATACAAAGGAACTTTTGATGAAATCAATAAATTTCTACATAAAAGGCATCAGAAAATTAAAATTGTAGTAAGGCTTGAAAAGTGTCTCGGTTAAGTATAACTTCCAATCAGCTAAGAAATCAGAAAGAGTTAACAAATCCTTAGACCATTTCATAAAGTTATAGCAACAAATGAGTTAGAACACTATACACCCTTCAAAAGTCTCATAAAAGTTTGCACTTTTTTTTTATCTTCAGAGAACAAGTTAAACCTAACTTTGAACAAGATTATGTTGAATATGTTGCAACAGTTCACACAGATGGAAGAAAGAAAATAAACTGCCAAACGAAAAGCTAATCATCCTTCATCAATAAAAAAATATTTGATGGAGATTCACAAGATAGTATGAAGGAGAAAGACACCTACCTACCTTGACATCTTCATATGTTGACATGTAACCAAATGATACTCTAACAACTCCTGTTGGTTTTCCATTTATAATGTCATTGTCATCCCAACATACATGTCCAGCCTGAACTCAAAAATACAACTTTTAGGGATGTATTTATTTATTAACTTGCAATCAAAGAACTAAACTATTGCCATATAATTACTAAAATTGATGTGGAAAGCAGCCAAGGAATAACTCTATGTTAGAGAGAAGATCCAAGTGAGAGAAGCCAAGATATTTTGCACACGCACTGGGATTCCAAAAGCATCCTGTCTACACAGAAACAGTGGGAAAAAAAGGCAAAAGAAGTCCAGTCAGCAACCCATGATGCTGATTAAGTCTGGTTACTAAATTCCTTAAATCCACTAGATAATCAAACAACAGTTTCCAAGCAGACATGTAAGCATTCTTGACTTGTGACTATTGCAAATATTTATTATATGAAGTATCTTGTCTACTAATGAGGTTAGTTCATGCTCATTCTCATGAAAAGAGAAAAACTCTGATGAAAAGAGAAAAAAGAGAACTCAAAACGTGGTATGGTAATGCTATGAAAGAGAGAAAGATCATCACTTGCTTCAGATATGACATTTAAAATACGAAGAAAGAGAGAGGGTTCAATAAAAATTGGAGGTTTAACACCATTGATGGATGCATATCTTACAAGACAGTAGATTTTACGAAAGAATAGAATGGTACACACTTTTGAAATTTATATTTAAAGATTCCCTGAGTTTGCCAACGTGGGCAGAAATAAAAGAATGGACAATAAAGGAAAGGAAATATGATTTTTTTTGAGATAAGAATTGATTTAAATTATTTAAACAAGTAAATGACATAATCTATGATTTATAGTGTTTTTTCAGCTTTACCCGTAACTGAATTCCTGATAAAGAAGCCAACTTTTCAACTTCACGGTGTCCAAACCAAGAGCTATCTGGCCTTTTCAAGTTGAATGTGACAATGGCACCTGATTCTTGAAAGTGAACCTGATGGAGGAAAATTATAACAAATGTAAGAATACTACCCTGAAACATATTGGGATGCCGAGAACACCACATCAAAATTGACTCATCCATAGATGCCAGGCAGACTCAGAACAAGAACACTAGAAGCAAACAAGACAAATCATTGCAGGAGTTAAAACGGGTTCTGAAAACTGCGGAACATAATTAAAACCAGAATATTTTACGCAAGCAAAACACTTGGAGAATATTAATTTGGAGAAGAAAAATAAAACCATATAAGATATCAATGTTTGCTATAAAGACAATAGCTATAACTAAAATATGATACGCCAATTGAAAAAATACACAGAAAAAGCAAGTATCTAGTGACACCAAGTTGAAAAATATAAGCATAGAACTTACCTCTGAAGTGATTCTTTCAACTATAAAACATACCTTTGAGGAGGAACTTTCATAAAGGGTGCAGACTGCAGATCCATTTTCATGTCTTAAAGTTAATAATGTCTTCCTCACATATGTGGCAAGTGAAGATGTATACCCAAAAGTTGAAAGGATAAAGCATACTTCAGAGGGATGTGCAAATCTAAAGCATAGACATTAAATTACCATCCAAAGGTATCAAAAGCATGCAAAGATTACATAGTCATATAATCAAGATCAATCATAGAAAAAGTTTAATGAATTATTCATCTAGTTTCACAACCTATTGTACCATATAAGGGAGAAAAATATGTAAATTTCCAAGAAGAGACGCAATATTGACGAAAATGAGATGCCGAGGTACAGGTGGAGAAACTCAATATCGTAAAACAACTATGTAGACAAGCTTTTTTTTCCCCCCTCTAATCAATGACGCATAAAAGTACTGTCAACACATTTATAAGAAAAATGAGAATCTTTTGTTCTTCATGACTTGCACGGTCAGCCAATTGTAATGGTGAACAAGCTGGCATACCAGTTTATAGCAGATACAGTCAAAGAATTGATTATGTTGAACCCATGGCGAAGAGATACTATGCTCAAGAATGCAGCAGTGCCATCCTCAAAAAGGTCCTCAATACCTTGTCTCCTAACAAAATCAATGTCAGCAATTGAGAAGCAACTGTGCCTGGAAAATTCTTTACCATTAACAAAAAGAACCAATCACACACTTTGTTATGTTCAAATAAGACATGTAAGCACAAGCCTCCACTAAAGTAGGTCTTCTTTGGTAACCTTGCAGCATCTGTAGATCATTACAGTGGGAAAAGAAATATCATGAGAAACAGGTTTCAAGTTGTAAAGACACACAGCATAGCATAAGTCTCCCTTAATGTTAAAAAAATAAACAAAAGAGTGTGCAAATGCCCAGAAGAGAGTTTCCTTTAAAGATGGACCAATATCATATTGTCTACACAAGGATCACTACAATATTGGTTCTGAGAGTATAGATTCTATCTTAACTTGATAACTGTATGTCTGTATTCTGTTGAGTGCCTTTCTGCAAAAAGGAACAGGATGGTCCAAAAAGGACCAGAGTGTAGGTCCTTAAGAATCTTCAACAGGCTACCAACTTACATGTAAAGTCTATCACGGACAAACTTAACTGAAATTCTAGCAAATATTGATTTTTCATCGGCCTAAATATATTATCAACTTCTATAGGACAGTATACATCATAGGAAAAACCATTTTCTCATGAAGAATATCAAATGAAATGAAATGCAGCTTGCACAAAAACAACTCAAATATACAGCCTCGACATAACTTCAAAAATTTAAAAGTCCGGTCGGATAACCAAATATCTTGACAAAACCAAAGGAAAAGCGTTGACAACTGAACATAGATATGTGTTTATTCTTAAATGAAAATTCAGAACTATATAAATCTACCTTATAAAATGAGATGGCAACAAAATCTGCAGGATACTTGGATAAATCCGGCGGCTGTGTAACACACCCCTTTGCAGCATCAATCAAGACCATACAGCAGCCCCTATATATGCCAAATAAAGGAACACATTGGATCATTTTAATGAACAATAAAGTTTTGACATGTTCAATAAACCGAGTAACCATTAGAATAAAGGTAAGAAGGTAATATTAGAGAAATAAATAGCATAAAATATGATATTTAGAGAGAATTCTGAAATTCTTTAGAACTACTTATCCACAAATCTCATTTAATTTCAGCCAGGTTCATGGATTTGGTAGAATGAGTTAAGGTCTCTAAATAGACTATAATATCAGAGCCAACAAATGAAGCAAGAATATAACGAAAAACACAAAACAGTGTGATTCGCATACCCGTGGCAAGGAGAGTTTCCCAATATTCTTGCAGGGTTTTTCTTCATGATGTTCACCAGGTCAAGGTAGAATTTTGAAACAGAAAAATTGCACTCCGAGGGGAAGGCAAATAAGTTATAATGAGCATTACCTGCAATAAGATAAAGCAACGTTTTTTACAAAGTATGAAGTCTCAAACTAATACACATCGCTACAAAATACTAGTGTGATATTCCTTTTGCAACAGTAACATATCACCGAACTTACAGTCATTTGTCACGGAGATTGATTTGCTTCCCTAGAAAGGAGATTTTCATCAACGGTATTAGTTTTCCATACTTCTCTAGGCTATAATGGAAAACTCAAAGGTATCAGTTTCGGACTCATAACAATGTAAGCTTGTAAGATTTTAGAATTCTAAAGGGCCCTAAGAACTGATGAGCATAGACATATATAAATCATCGGCATAGGAACCAATAGTGGCCAAATACTAATCATGAACATTCCATGAGTCACAAACCATGCAAACCCTGTAGAAACAATAAATTTATCATAAATACTATGAAGACAAGTTAAAAAGCTAGATTAATTTTAAATTTACTTGTAGGCTCTCCATTTGTAAATTGAGTGTTGTTTCTCCTTTGTACAAGGAGCAATGATACACTCATAGATGTCACAGGGGTTTCAGATAAACCATCATTATCCACAGCCTCTTCGATATCTATAGCAAAGGCAGCAGCTCCTTGACTAAGAGCATATCTATCCACTATTAAGGATAAATATTGCACAGATTCATGATCTTGAGAACAGACTGATACTACATGCTGATCTCTAATGTACATAAAAATAATCTATTGTTACACAATCTATTAAGGCTTGACTATGTCATTTTCACATTTGCATTGACCTAAGTCCCTAACCTGTGGTCAACAAGGAAAAGACAGAAATTAAGATGAAATTATTAATAAATATAGCAAGATCAATGTTCTAAACACCATATAGACATGCGCCATACATAAGCAGTAAATGACTAAAGATACAAGACCATTGAATAGTACTTTTATCAAGGAAATCTCTGATGACAGGATACTTTGTGAACTGGGTGCATTATAGTGATTTACAATTTCGTACACCTTGTTTTGGCGCGTGTAAAAAGTATGCCGAGAATACTAATAAGCTATTTTACCCATAGTATTTTAATTTGACAACTAATGGCAGCTAAAATAGCAGGATACTCTCTTATCCCAAGGACGCTGTTGTGATTCTCCATTGCGTACACAAAATTGCTTTGCTGGCTCCATGGAAACACTTCTCCAAACAGCTTCAATGCTGCTGTCGCTCCTGAAGTGAATATGCGTTTGTAGTCTTTTAGTGATGCATTGCAGTAATCAAGGACCTATAGCAATTTGTTATTGATTAATATCTATGTATATTTCATGCATTACTTCAGACATTTAACCACAACCTTGAGCAAAGTAGTTAAAATTTAAAAAATCAAAAAGAAAAGAAATCATCAAAATTATCAATACGTTTCATGGACCTAATAACAATATACACGTCTATAGAGAGCATATAGTAGCTGTCGGCGTGCTTCTCTTACAATATCACAAGTGGCTGAACTAGAGTCGCTTTGGCTATCTACATTCAAATCAAAGATATGCAATTCGAACAAAATCAAACAAACAATACTACTACTACCATGTATGCTTATGTTTCCTCCTAAAAAGACCTATGTGCCAAAAAGCTAAATATTTTTCTCGAGAACATGCGAATATACAATCAGACCATTTTGCACACTACTTTGAAATCTCATCTTATAAACAATGTCCTGATTATACATTCTAACTGAAAACTCTCTAAACACTTTCATATGAGACTAAACAATATGCACATTGACAGAATTCAAAACTACTCTCACACAAAGATTACACAAAACCAAAACTATCAGAACAATTCAACATTAAACTAAATTTAGCAAACTAGTGACAGCCAAATCAACACAAATTCGCAAAACAGGATACAGCAATTTCCATAAACATTAGCAGTGAGATCTTTAAACACAGCTTCCATTTGCAACTCAGAGTATAATGTTGCTCCAGCATGATCCAAGTACACAGTACCTAAACGCAATGATCGTAAATGCGTTATACGGTGCGGTACGGACACCCGTCATGGTATTATACGGTATGTCCGGTACGGTTGGTACCGACGTATCAATGAAAAATGATTTAAAAATAATAATAATAAATTTTTAATATTTATTTACATTTTTAAAATTTTTTAATATTTATTTTATATTAAATAAATATTTATTCTTAATATTCATTAAATTTTTATGTCACATATCTCAAGTGCCTGCTTTTCTCAAAAAACGAAAACAAGAAAAATAGGGAAAGTGTTACACATGGCACTGCACAGTAAAAAAATTAATTTATTAACGCACACAAACCGAAATCTGAAGTCAAATCCTTTATTACTTAGCACCCATTTCCTCTTCTTCTTCTCCGATTACTTCCTCCTCTCCGATTACTCTTCTCTCTCAGCCATTTCCTCTTCTTCTTCTTCTTCTGTCCTCTGTTTTCCATTGCTCTTCGATCCTACATGAGAAAAATCACCGGAAAGCTTCTGCATGTGAGAGAAGTCGTCGGAAAGTTTCTGCCCATGAGAGAAGTCATCGGAAATGAAAGCTAAAGTTGCTGGTGAGGAGCGGAGAGTGCTGATTTGAGAGAGGGGGTGTTGATCGATTCTAGTTTGACGGATTTTAGAGGGTTTGTTTATTTTTTTTTATTTATCTGATTTTTTTTTCCTTTTTTTTTATTTACCCGTATAAGTGCATATACGGCCGCATCGGGTTGAGACGGCCATATACGGCCGTCTCGTACGGCGGAGACGGATTTTGGCAGTTTTTGTCTCTGAAACGGGCGTACCAGTACGTCTCGCTGACGATACGCCCGTACTGACGTATATACGGCCGCACGGCACCGTATTTTCAAACAATGCCTAAACGATAACCAATCCAAATTAAAACAATGACATCACAGAACCAATAAAATTGAATCCAAATCCACATAAATCAAAACTTTTTCTATGTAGCAGCTAAAGTTCCAATTTTTCTCATGTTATATACAAACGAACTTTGCTAAAACAAATCAAAACACAACAATAATCCAAAGATTTTTCATTTTTCCACTAAAAAACCACTATAGTGTCTCTTTAAATTAACAAAACACAAACTTTTTTTCTATGTAGCTAGTAAATCACGTTATATACAAACAAACTTTGCAAAAACAAATCAAAACAGAAAAACAATCTAAAGATTCTTCAATTTTTTCACTAAAAAACCACTATATTTTCCAAATTAAACAAACAAAAAAGAACAATTTTTGAGCTAACATAGTGAAATTAATGAAAGCTGACCATTTTGCAGGCGCCAGAATTCAGTGGCTCGGATCTCGTCAACGCTCTTTGGACCATCTGGGTACCCATAATCTGCACCAAACTCCTTCAAGAATTCATCTTTGTCACCAAAAGACAGGCTTTTTGATCCCATAAATATGGTGTTGGATGAAAAGTTTTCAATCAACAGAGACACAGAGCCGCGTTGTTGCTCAAAGACAAGGCTTTCAAAACTCGAAGTAGTTGGATGAGTTGAGTGCTACTTCAAATGTTTGGTCGAGGACACGTGGCCAAATGGGTTTCCATCTACTTGTTAGATAAATTCATGATGTGATAATGTACAGTACGTATCACATCACTTTTTTTTGTTTTTGTTTTCGAGGAATGACAGTTATATTGCTTCTGAAATCAGTGTGTACAAGCTCAAGCTATACATCCAAAATGTACACCAAACAGCTATGCATCCAAAATGTACACCAAACGACTATACATCCAAAGTTCATTACACCAGATCTACAGTGAACTAATTACAACTAGCAGCTATACCTCCAAAATTAATTACACCAGATCTACAGTGAGCAAAGGTCACCAACCTCCATAGAATTAACCACAGCAGCTTCCAAAAACTTCACCGTTCACCCTACTCCGCCATTAACCGCTCAGCCTCAGCCTGTTGTACCAGCAGCCAGTAAAACAAAACTACCCCTGCAATCAAAAAAACCAAAAACTATAGCAGCTAACAGCCGCTATTAACATCATTCTACTACCCAGCAACCACTATTTGCATCAAGTACACTATCGACCATAACTCAAAAAAAAAAAAGTACACTATCGACCAAGAAAACCATGACACCACATCAACACACTACAGCACCAACATCTAACACACCAACAGACTATTACACCTGCAACCAGTATGGCAAAACGACACCATGATCCAAGTAAAACATTACCCAACACCAACAAGCTACTCTAACATGCTTGAAACACAACGGCCTACTGCATTTACCTACACCAGCAGCCATGGCAACACAAATTATAAAGCCTGAACCATAACATGTACTACACAATGCACCATCAGTGGTACAACCAAAATTAACTACACCAGATATACGGAGAAATAATCCCAACAACTTCCAAAAGCATCAACCTACTGCACCAACAACGCCTAATTACACCAAGCTGCGGAGAATTAGTCCAGAGACCAATATCACCAGGCTGCAGAGAAATAATCCCAACAGGTAAGAGCATGCATCAACAACTCAATCTCACCTACTGCATCAGCATCCAGTATTAACAAATGCTGCCCCAGCATTCAAAAAATCATCACACTTCAGCAAAAAGATCCCATTTTCTCATTAATAGATATAGTTTGTTTTATGTCAATTTAACAAACTAAAGCTACAAAGAAACTTCAAAAATAATAGCCCTGGATGCATTGATACAGGTCTGAACCCGAAATTTATTTCACCACAG
Organism: Litchi chinensis; assembly: GCA_019925255.1. Taxonomy (NCBI): domain Eukaryota; kingdom Viridiplantae; phylum Streptophyta; class Magnoliopsida; order Sapindales; family Sapindaceae; genus Litchi; species Litchi chinensis. The sequence continues at coordinate 29,268,674 of CM034467.1, forward strand.
ATGAAGAAAAATAAATTTAAAACAACTTAAAACACAAAAACCGAGACGTAATACTTCCAATCAACCATTTATTGTCTCTAGTGTTTGCATTTTATTTGGAAAGTGAAATACAAGTAGATATCATAGTGACACTTAAGAGACTCATCTCTGTCCATTGCCGAGATAAACAAACACTCTTCGTAACTTCTTGGTATCTTATCCACCACCGTTTTGATGGTGGTGTGGTCCCTAGCCGCCGCAGCATCCGGCTTTGACTTGGTCTCCTGGGGCATGCCTCCGCTTTCCTGGCCCAACCCAGCTGGTGAGTCTCCTGCGAAAAGGAATATCATAACGCGACACCAACCCCAATATCTGGGCGGATATGGCCAAGCTCTTGCCAGCAGTCTGGGTTGAGTTTTTCATGATTGTTTCGATCTCTGAGAATACCCTAGAGTTGTTGGCGTCCAAATCTAGTTCTTCAAGAGAATCCCGACATGTTTGTTGATATGTTATGGAAATAGAGAGCCAAGTGTAGATGTCATGCACCTGTGAAGGTGACAACAACAGCTTCTCTCCTTGTCTAACTTGCATGGAAGATAATGAATCATTAAGAGCCTCCAATGCATCATCAAACGCTTCCCTGCAGACCTTCAAAGCTTCTTGGACTTGTTTGCCATTGGTTTGAGATATCAACTTTTTCAGGGACTTAATGACCTTGACGTGCTCCTGCATGGCCACGTGTAATGAGAGCTTGAAGAAGATCTCAGATCGGTGATGTGTTTGGAGGCTTCGAGGGAGGCAATACTGGAGAAACACGAGTCCGGATACTGAGTGACACTACACACAGCTCTCAGTGAACCTGAGGGTCCAGCACGTTCATCATCTTCTTCTAGGGCAACAGCGCCAGTGATCAAGGTCAAAAGCACCCCTACTGGAATAATGAGAAGCTTACCATTCCCCTTGAAGGACTCGACTGTGCCCATCATCCTCTTCTTCAAATGGTTACGTAAGTGGAGTCTTTGGCTATTTGAAAACAATCACTGGTTGGTTTGTAATTTATCTGTGAGGAATATTGGAAAGTAATTTTGGCAATTGGCGAGTATCAAATGCCTTTTTACATGTTCGTTTCAAGGGAAGGACGAAAAAATAAAATAAAATAAAACAAAAAGAAGAAGAAAACGCAATCACAATCGCATTGACATGATGTAGACTTTTGGACACTGACCAATTTGTCCTTAGATTTTTTCTAGGTTTTTTGGTTCTGTTGTTAATGTGTTTCTCTTCGTTTACCAATACAGCGACACATATAATTGATAAATAAATATTGTATCTTATAATAACAGTTATCTCGATGATACTACCTTTTTGATATGTTAATTTCATTGGGATCATTTATATATCTCTTATATCACTTACGATGCAACTATCTAAATCTGAATGATTGCCCAACTAAAATACCTTTAATTGTATGAACCTAAATTCATTATCATCCAAAAAACACTATCTTATTATAATTATACCCTTGATATTTAAAATAATTAGTTTAAAAATAATAACATTCTTTTTTCTTAACACTAAAATTAATATAAATTTCAAAATTAACACCAAATTATAAAAATAACTTATGTACCACTAAATAATTATCCAAATTTGGCTTATGTTACAAAAGGAATATAGCCTACCAGTTACATCGTTATACAAGATACCGGAATTACTATGTTTACCAGAATCGGTCTTTTATTGTGATTCTAGCTAGAAAAATTTGAGCATATAATCGAGATGTGGGTCCTCTGTCGGATAGTCCATAATTTTTTCTCTGGTTACTAATTAAAATTATTGATCGATTTCTCAAGATAATTGGATAACAATGCCTTTAGTTTTAACGATTGGTGTCTTGTTCTTGTAGATGAGGGTTACTCTGTCAACTGGTGCACTCACTTTTTAATGACTTTATGATTCATTATTTTTTGTGCAAAATAGAGCACAACAAAGTGATCCATGTGCATGTCAGTGCTCCATATTTGACTTCGTAGCATAAATTTGGAACATAGTAAATGTTTTTGGTTTAGGCTCGGACTTCGCATTTGCATTGCATGTATTTTCTACCAGCTTAGCCCGAGCAAAGTTGAAACTTACCTTGGATTTTCTACCATCTTTATTTGTAGTGTTTAATGATAGGCATTGTTATCCAATCATCATCTAAACACACTTTTTTTTGTTTTTTTTTTATAATAAATTACATAATCTAAGCACACTTTACACATATAACATATTTAAAATATAATACTGGTAATAACGCACATACTAAATATTTGAAAATCATACCCCAATTAAATTGAAGATATTAATAGCATATTGCCAAATATTCCTAAATTAAATTGTTTCATTTTTCTTTACAATTATCATTTTATTACCTTACGTACGGTATTACCAGTATTATTTTTTAAATAAATCAATATTTGAATTTAATATGTTATATGTGTAAAGTGTGTTTAGATGATGAAATCAATATTTCTGTATCTACACATGTAATAATCTTATATTTGATAATTATGAAGATTAAATAATAACATATATGATAAAGAGGAGTTAGAGGGGAGAGAAATTACCAAGTTATCTATTATCAGAGAGAAAAGGGAGACATAAAGAGGAGAGAGAACCTTGGGTGAGATTGTGTAGTTTGTTGTGCAATCAAGAATTAATTCTAACCCTTCAATTCATTTTAATCTAAAGATTCAAAATTCATGTAAGAAATTACGTCCATCCATCCTGCTCACACACACACACATATATATGAGACTTCTACAGTGAGGGATTAAGTGACAAATCCAAAAATTAATATTAAAGAAAATATTTAATAAATCGATAATAATTTTAAAAATAACTAAAATTATAGTAATAAAGTGTGAAGTCTTCTTTTTGGTTGATTTTTAAGTAATCTCCATCCAGAATAGTTAAAAGTGAAAATAAATAATGTACTTAATTATACATATATAATCTTATAATTTAAAAATCCCTTATAACGTATAAGAAAAAATTGAAGTAATGTTTTTACCAAATGATAATCTACTTAATTTTTTATTTGTGATCATAATATAATATTTGGCAATTAAATTATGTAAACTTTATATTTAAATTAGAAATTAAGTTTTTACTATAAATAAAACTTAAGTAAATTTAACATAAAATATTTTTATGCAAGAGAGTTTTTTATATCACTTTTTGGTTATAAACATATATAAATTACAAGAATAATTTAAAATAAGAAATAAGAATTAAATCATGATCATACTTTAAGAAATTAGATGTGACAAATTAAAATTTATACTTTATAATTTTACGATTCATTGATTTGATTTTCAAGTCAAGTTAGAGATATTAATATTATACTTAGAATGTCTAAGAAAGCATTATACTTCAATAAAAATGATAAATACATTTAAATTTACTTTTTATGATATATATTATTATAATAGATGTTCTAATAAATATTAGATGAATGTTTGAATAGAAATTAAGAAAATAATAAAAATTAAATATTAATGAAGATAAAGATAGAAAATTAAAATTAATAAAAGGATAAATCTACACTTTATTTTTGTAACTAATAAATTTGGAGATATATGTACAAAATTTAATAAAAATATTATAAAAGATAAAACCTAAAAACAAAAAATTAAAGTTTGAAAAATTTGGGGGTTGGTGGTGGTGGTGGTGTGGGGTCCCCCACTAACGCATTGGGTCGCACATGGAAGGATCCCTCACTTTTACTAAAGGGAATTGGATTAAGTAAGTGAACGCACTTTTACGTTTTTGAAGATGATCCACCTATCCATCTAAAGGTTAAGGGGGTATCCCCCATTAGATTATTATTATTATATGTAATTTTTTTTTGAAATATTTGTTGCATGGGAATTTGATGGGTCAAAACGATGTGATGCAAACAAAACTCGCATTATCCATATGTTCCATATTATATTTATATAATAATAATCATAATAATAGTAATCTTTTATCATTTATATAGATTAATCATTCACCTTCGTATGTGTCTCCTTTCATCTATATATTGATGGATTTCTCTCAATTGAAAATAGTCTCTCGAGCCGTATCACTAACATCCTATTTGGATTGATCTTAGCAGTTTTCTGAATTAGTTTTAGATGCAGTTTTTATATTCAAAAAAATATATATATATATATAAAATATAATTCAAATTCATGCTTGCCAACCAACACGTACCACCTCTCTATCTTCACATGCACACAAACGAACGCCTACGTATTTGGTATGCCGTATGCCAAGACAGTGGACCCGCCTAGTCTTACTACACGTGTCAGTCAGTCACTCTAAGTCAACAAAACCAACCGGACCCACCCTCTACTCAAATCGTATCACTTTTTATGTGTGCAACAAGCGCGTGTTGCGGTGGTTATGGACTGATGGTTGCTCTCCTCTTCACTGGTTTGTCGTGGTTCAAAAGGTGCACACAGATACGCTTTTACGCATATTTATAATTTTTTTTTGAGAGACATTTTGGCAGGTATGATATTTACATGTTACATGAACATTTCAAGTCCTAGTTCGTGGTCTTGCCTTGTCTGCGGGTAGATTTTCCTTGGCGTTCTCGTGATCCCGGTAAATTGAATTTCATACCAAAAAAGTAATAGATCTCGTAAACCTACTTTTTGTTAAAGCATAAATAGTTGGTTATTGCTGATCTAATACAAACAACTAATATGATAAATTTTTCTTAGAAGACCAAAAAAAACGACTAATATGATATTCTTCGCTTTAGAATTGATCCGCACAAGCTTTGAATAAAAATAAAGAAAAAAAATCTCCTAAGCTCCTTTTAGGGACTTCATCACTGATCTGCCCTCATCTAATTATAGTCGTATGTGGCTTGAGATTTTGGACCTTTGAGTTGGAATCATCTCAGATTTATATATATATATATATATATATATATGGGATAGGATTGAGGGCACAAATATTTGTATAAATTATTATATAATTTATTGATCATAATAATGATTTTAATGATTTACATCTACTTATACTTTTATATACAACTAAATTTTATACTCTATATAAATATATTCTCTCTCCTCTCTCTCTTAATCATATATCACATCTTTTCTTTCCGATTTATATTAAAAACTTACTGATTAATATTCTTCTCGCCAATTAAGAAGTCATTACTTCTTTATTTTTGTAGAGAAAATTATAGTTTAGCTATCCATTTTGAAATTATATTTAGACGAAGCAAAGATTTCTATTTTATTACAATTTACTCTCGCCGTTATGAAATCTTTGTTAGATTTGACAGTAAACAACTAAAAGACCGTAATGGCTTTAGGTAAAGTTAAAAAACAATTCATCAAAAAAATAAAATAAAATTGAGGAGTTAAACCCATATGAAGATCTGAGTTAAACCTCAATGAAAATTGAAGTTCATAAACCCGATATCAACAAACAAAAATCTTAAAAAAAATAAAAAATCAAACAAACAAACAAAACCTAGAAATCTGAAACAATCAAAACCCAGTCGACCCTAGATGTCATCCAAAACAAACAAACAAACAATCACCCAACATCATCGACAATTAAGATCTCAACCCAGCCGAACATCATTAACAATAAAAACAACCACCCAACATCATGTGAAACCCATCATCAATCCACACACACGTCCATTCAAACCCACCCATTGCAAACACTATAAAAAACCCCAAACATCCAATATTGCAAACCCCTAACATCAAACTCAAACCCAACAATCGTCCAATCAGAAGATGAAGAAGACAAAGCATGCAAAATCATCATCAAAGTAGTTTGTTGACGATGAAATCGTCAAAGCTTGCTATTGTAAAAGATGAAGAAGTGACAAAGCAACAAGAACTAAGAGAGAGTGGTGTGTTTGTTAACACGAAATCTTGGTTCGAATTAAACCTATATTTTAGGAAAAAGAAGAAGAAGAAGAAATTTGGGTTCGATTTGAACTCAAACGAAGAAGAATAAGAGAAGAAGAAGAGAAAAAGATGGACGATGGAGAGAGGAGAGAAGATTGAGGGATGAAAGAGAAAGAGAGCGAGAAAGAGGAGAGAGAGAAGACCGGATAGTTTTGATGAGAGAGAAGACCAGAGGGATGAGAAGGTGTTTGAAGATGATTTCTTGATATGTTTGAACCCATTCATGTTTTTTATTGTAGGTTGATAGATGATGTTTATAGAACTGGGTTTTCGAGCATTTTGTTTTTTCTTTTCTTCTTTAATCAGTTGATCTCCACCATCCATCTGAGGATGGATGATAAAGATCTAAATTTTTTTTTTTAAAATTTTAATTGTAATTTAATTTTATATTTTTTTTAAGACGGTGGAGATTTGATTAAAATTTTTTTATTTAATTTATTATATGGATTGTAAAATTTATTTTAAAAGAAAAATATAAAATAAGATCATAAGACAATTTTACTCGTCAATTAGTTAACTTTAACGGAGATCCACTAACAGGAGGAGATAAATTGCAATAAAATCAAAACTTTTACTCTATTTAAATATAGTTCCAAATTAAATAGTTAAATTGTAATTTTCTTTTTACTATAAGTTTTTGTTAGTCTTTCTGAAAGTTACGTATTTTTTAAAATTTATTATAAATTTAAAATTTAAAAGATGATAATAGCCTTATATCTACTCTCTTATAAATGTAGAAATTAGTTCTATTTTTATATTAAAAAGTTAATTAAATGTTAGTTCATATATTTAAAAATAAGGTTGGCTTAAAAAAAAATCCTGAAAATTATAAATTGGCAATTTGAATTTTGGTTACTTGAATTATCTTGTCTTGATTCATGAACAAGAAACTTATGGATGAGTGTAATAACGTATTGATGACACTATAACCAGCCACTTGGATGGTAACAAGTAACAACAACCGGCCAGTTGGATGATTATGTTGGAATATGATATCTAACCTAAAATATTTTTTTCTTTTTAATTCACAGATCTCAAAGAATGATCAATTCAAAGTTTTAATCAACATTATTTATTTTACATTCATATATTTTATAATTATATAAATTTAAGTACAAATCAAAATAGTAAAATCATAATAGGAGTGAAACTCTATTATTAAAATATCTTATAAGTAATTTATAAGAAGCTTTTACCAAACTAATTATCGCATAAAAGAAGATATCGAATATCAAAGTGGCATCTGTAGGGATTTACACAACTCCTAATATTCTCTGTGAGTCACAAAATGCAATCCAACACAAGCAATACATATATGGCAGCAATCAACCAACCAAGCAATTCACACATGCACAAAAAACACAATCCGATTTTTAACGTGGAAAATCTCCTCAATTCGAGGAGTAAAAACCACAGAACTGTAGTCTACCCAAAAATTTTCACTATAAATCAAATTGTGAGTTTACAACAATTCCTTAATTTTGTTAAGGGATTTAACACAGCAACATCATCAAGGAATTCAAATCTTGGCAACGACCACAATTTGATATCAAACAAGAGAAGAGAGATAGAGGAATCAAACCTAAAACTATTGTTCTGGTAATGTATCTCTCTAAAACATGCTTTGATAACAAAACACACTGTACAAAATAAAGATCTATATCTCATGAAACTTTTGTTCAAATTAAGCTTAATCAGATGACAGACAAAGTAGTAGAGCTCTTTGATGAAGACTGCACAGTTTAGACTATGTTTTCTCGAATAGTACTGTTTCGACGATCAAAACTCACCATAGGGATGCCTGATCTACGATCAGACCATTCAACCTCGAGAACCATAAGTAACCTGTTTACTAAAAATCAGCTTGATCAGACGGTGCATGAGGAGAAATAGTATTTACATGAAAACTACACAAGGTGTTACTATGTTGTTTTCACCCTCTCTCTTCTTGAAACTTTCTTTCTTTCTCTTCCTCTCTCTTTTGCTTGATTTTCTAGCAGCAAAAACTTCTTTGGCTATTGCCACTTTCTTTTCTTACTCACATTCACTTACAATCCTAATGGGAAAATAGGGTTTTACATGAAAAAAAAAAAAAAAAAAAACCTAATAAGCCTATCATTCATCTTGGTCAAATGGGCCAATTTCATTAGTTCTGTTCATATGAGAGGGAATTCAATCCAACAAATCTCCTCTTTCTTGATTATATGGAGACGTTTGCCATCCCGATGATCAATCGACAAATTTCAAACTTCTCATTTGATAAAGCTTTTGTCAACATATTAGAACAATTATGATTAGTATGAACTTTTTTTATTTTCAACAGCTTATTATTAAAAATATCTATGATCTAGTGGTATCTCAAATCAATATTTTTTAATCTTGCATAGAAAGTAGAGTTTGTACCACGATGAATGATTGTTTGACTATCACAAAATAACATATACTTTTGTCGCTCAAAGCCAAGTTTTCTTGTAAACTGCTTCATCCATAGCAACTCCTTGTAAGCCTCAGTTGCTGTAATGAACTGAACCTTTGTGGTGGATAATGCAACACATTTTTGCAACTTTGATTGCCAAGCTATAGCTTCACTTGCAAAAGTAATCAAATAATCATAAGTGGATTTTCAAGTATCCACATCTCTTGCCATGTTTGCATCTATATAACCAATTAGTGATGGTTTTTCATTTCCAAAACCAAGCTTCAAACTGGAGGTACCTCGTAGATATCTCATAACCCACTTAACTGCATTCCAGTACTCCCTTCCAGGATTAGACATAAATCGGTTAACAACAACAATGGTATGAGCCATGTCTGGTTTAGTAAATTTCATTGCATACATCAAGCTCCTTACTGCTAAAGTATACAGAACATTTTCCATGTCACTTTTCTCTTTATCTGTAAAAAGACACTACTCAGTACTTAATTTGAAGTGTGTAGCAAGATGAGAGCTAACCATTTTAGATTTCTCTATGTTGAATCTCTGAAGCAATTTCTTAATACACTTCTCCTGTCATAGGTATAACTTCTTAGCACTTCTCTCGTGATGAATTCTTATGTCAAGAATATGTTTTACTGACATTAAGTCTTTCATAGCAAAAAATTGACTCAACTGCATTTTTAATATGCTAATTCTTTAAGTATTCCTGCCAACTGTCAATATGTCATCAATATAGAACAATAAAATGACAAAATCATTATCAGAGAATTTTTGGACAAATACACAATAGTGAGAAGTTATCTTCTTGTAATCTTACTCCCCCATAAATAAATCAAACTTTTTGTATTATTGCCTTGGAACATGTTTCATAATTCATACCATATAAACCCTTCTTTAGCTTATAAACCAAATTTTCTTTCCCTTTCACTTCAAAACCTTTAGATTACTTCATATATATTTCTTCTTCCAAATCTCCATAAAGAAATGTTGTTTTAACATTAAATTGCTCCAATTCCAAGTCTAATTGAGCAACTAGTCCAAGCACCATCCAACTAGAATTCATCTTTACAACCAGAGAGAAAAGTTCATCATAGTCAATGCCTTGTTTTTGTCGAAATCCTTTCACAACAAATCTTGCTTTGTACCTTGGTTGTGAACTCTTTTCATTAGCCTTTATCCTAAAAACTCGTTTATTTTCCAAGGCTTTAAAACCCTTAGATAATTCCACAAGTTAAAGGGAGTTGATATCATGTAATGACTTTATCTCTTTTTGTCATAGCTTTAAACCATGCTTCATTTTGATTACTTGATTCAACTTCTTGAAAACATTCTGGCTCCTCCTCATTAATGAGTGTAACCTACTCATCTTGAGGACACTTGGATGAATGTTGTCATATTCTAGAATTTTTTCGAACTTGTGGCTCTATATTTTCTTCAAGAGATTGTCTCTTTTTCTTCTCATGGTGCTCTTATACTTAATTTCCAATCGCAATTTCTTCGCCACCTTGAACACCTACTTGATTATTTTCATTTACTGTTTGGAAAGAAAAAGAATCAAAATCAACATACTCTTTAACTTCTTGTTGCTGATTTTCAATTTTACCACAATCTTCAATTATCTGGTTTTCAAGGAATGTCACAACTTGACTTCAGACTAACTTATTGGATTTTGGATCTCATTACCTGTACCCAAATTTCTTATCACCATAACATATGAAAATGCACTCTTTTGCTTTGTCTTCAAGTTTGTAGCGCTCATCCTTAGAAACATGTACAAAGGTTTTACAACCAAACACTTTTAAGCGATTATAAGAAACTTTTTTATCTCTCCAAACTTTCTCAGACACATCACCATTCAAAGCTACTGTTGGAAATCTATTTATCAAATAAATAGTTGTATTCATGGCCTCTCACCAAAAGCTTTTTGGCAACTTAGAATGAGACAACATGCATCTCGCTCTTTTCATAATTGTTCTATTAATTCTTTTAACAATCTCATTTTGTTATAGAGTTTTCAAAATAGATTGCTTATGTCTAATGCCTTGATTCTTAGAATAAGCCTCAAGTGAACCGATATGTTTACCATCGTTGTTCGATCGAAGACACTTGAGAGTTTTTCCAATTTCTCTTTCAACTAATGCTGGGAATTGTTAAAATACCTCAAGAACTTCACCTTTGGTCTTCATCGCATAAGACCAAATTTTCCTTGATGCATCATTTATAAAAGTCACAAAATACACAGCTCCTTCATGTGTTTTTGTTTTAATTGAGCCACAAACATCGAAATGTATTAGTTCCAAAACATATGATTTTCTATGAGGTAAAAATTTATGAAATGAGACTCTATGTGCTTTACCAACTATACAATGAACATATGTATTTAAAGACATACCTTGATACTTTGAGAATAGGTTCTTCTTGGCCAAAATTTCTCATATGTTCAAGTCTCATATGCCATAAATTGGTGAAGAGCTCTTTTTTAGCTACATTTATTTCTTCCTTGCACAGTTGCATCAATGACTTGTACAAGAAACAACATTTCTTTCCCTTTGCTACCACTAGAGAACCATTTGTAAGCTTCTAAGTACCACTTCTAAATGAACTTGAGAACCCATTTTCATGTAACTTTCCAATAGGAACTAGGTTAAAGCGAAGATCCGAAATATGTTTCACATTCTTCAAAAGTAAATTACATCTAGCTTGTGTTTTCATAAATATCACTCATTCAAATGATCTTTGAAATATTGTTATTTCCCATTTTTACAATCCCGAAATTGCTTAACTTATAAGAAATAAAGGCTTCTCTTATTGGAGTCGCATGGAATGAAGCTCCGGTGTCAACAACCCCATTTGAACATGAACTTGTGATGCTATTACAAGCATCGTTGCATGTTGAAAATATAATCAAATCTTTAAAAACGTTTACAGTTGTGTTATTCTTTTCTTTCTTCTCTTTGTCACGTTCATTTTTTTGTTCATTTTTTAGAATCTTGTAATTTTTTTTATATGACCTTTTTGCCATAGTGGTAACACGTGAATGATTTTTTTTTTTTACTTGGACCTTCCTCTGCACTTGTGTTAATTATTACAAAGTTCTCTACTTTTACTTTTATCCCTTTTTTCGGTGATTAAAGCTTCTGATTGAAAGTTGGTTGCTTTTCTTCTTGTTTCTTCATTGAGTAAGTTGCTCTTTACATTATTCATGGAAAGTTTTTCTTTAATACAAGAATTGCTTAATGACACCACCAAGGTCTCTTAATTTTTAGGTAACGAACTTAACAAAAATAGGGCTTGGAGTTAATCATCTAACTTCAACTCCATATCAACAAGCTAATTAACGAGTCCACTCATCTCATTTAAGTGCTTTGCCATCGAGTTTCCATCTCGATACTTCATATCCATGAGTTGTCTAAACAAGAAAGCCTTATTCACAACAGACTTTCTTTCATATAATGTTTTCAATCTTTTCCATAATTTTTGAGCTAAAGTATGCTTTGTAACATGATGAAAAACATCATTATCTAACCACTGTCAAATGGTTACAATAGCTTTTCGATTCATCTTCTTTCAATCATCATCATTCATTCTTTATGGCTTGGATTCCTCACCTTCTACAGCTTCAAAGAGATCTTTATATATCAAGAAATCTTTCATCTTTGCTTTTTAAATAGCCCAATTCTATCTATTTAAACTAATCATCCTACTTATATTTCCTATGACACAAATAGAGATAAAAAATGCTAACCAAAGCTCTAATACCACTTGTTGGGATTTACACAACCTCTAATATTCTTTGTTTGAGTTATAAAATACAATCCAACACAAGCAAAATATATATATGTATATATGGCATAAATTAATCAACTAAGCAATCCACACATGCACAAAAACACAATTCAATTTTTAATATAGAAAATCTTTCCAATTAGAATAAGTAAAAACCACGAGACCGTAGTTCATCAAAAGATCTTCATTATAAATCAAATTGTGAGTCTACAATAATTCCTTAACTCTATCAAGGGACTGACACAACAACATCATCAAAAAATTCAAATCTTGGCGATAATCACAATTTGCTAACAAACAAGAGGAGAAAGTTAGAGGAATCGAACTTGAAGCTACTGTTTCGGTAGTGTATCTCTTTAGAGAATACTTGAATTACAAATCACATAGTACAGAATGAAGATCCATGTCTCATAAAGCTTTTGTCCAAATTTGAGCTTAATCGAACGGTAGAGAAAGGAGTTAGACCCTATTAATAAAGATTGTGCAGTTCAAACCCTGTTTTTCTGACTAAAATTGTTTCGATGATCGAAACTCACCACAGGGATATTTGATCTACGATCAAACTATTCAACCTCAAGAATCGCGAGCGCTTAACCCGTTCACTAAAAACTAGCTCGATTGGATAGTGCATGAAGGAAAAATGGTAGTTATAAGAAAACTACGCAGAGTATTTCTATGTCATTTTCACCCAATTTCTTCTTCAAACTTTCTCTCTTTCTCCTCTTTCTTTTCCTCTCTCTTTCGCTTGATTTTTTTGGCAGCAAAAACTCCTCTGATTGTTGTCTCTTTCTTTTCTCACTCACATTCACTTACAATCCTAATGAAAAAATAGGATTTTTATACCACAAAAAAAAAAAAAAAGTCCATTATTTATTTTGGCCAAATGGACTAACTTCATGAGTTATGTCCATATGAGAGGAAACCCAACCCAACATTATCCTTTATTGTTGAATAATAAATTGAAACTGTCATGAGCATAATGTATTAAAATGAGATCTGAATAACTTCAAATGATACTCTATATAATATTCTTATCACTCGACATAAACAGTCATTTTCAAAGCTAGTTGCATGAGGGAACACTTCATTAATGATAAGTCCATGAGCCGATAATATATATATACATCCTTTTCCATTAGCAGAGATCCAAGTTGAGCTCACACCTCTAAAACCAACAACATGCTAATTTTCTATAGTTGGATTAGATATGGTATATGAAGGGTACCAATATATATTTATTGAGTTTTTATTCTTTACACTAAGAGTTGTCTGGATATTTAACAAAGCAGTTTTATGTCTTTAAGATCTTGTTTGTTGGCCAAGATGGGACTAAGTTTGGACAAAAAATTTGTTCAAACCCATGTTTGGTGCAACCAAACAACCTTCATTAAGTTATTCAAAGTTTCCCAACAATAATTTTAACCCATTAAATTAGTGGGTTAATTTTGTCCCACTTTCCTTGTCAGCTCTCTTTTCTCTAGCTTGTTACCACCGCCGCTTGCTTCAACCAATCGTTCTCTTTCTTCTTTGGTCAGAATCGTCGTTCTTCCCATTCTTCTTCGGTTGTCACTTTTTTGTTCTATCATTTCTTTTTTCTCTGTTCTTCTCTTTCTTCTTCCTATCTTCCATCGTCAATGATTCTCCAAGCAAGAACTCGTAGATGAGATCAAGATCTGATCGATTTGTGATTGAATTCTGCGTCATCTTCGCCTCAGTTCTAGGGCATCAACGCCTCTGTCATCTCCACCATTCGTCTCGCCGTTGGAAACGACATGGGTTTTGAATATGTTTTAGGGAGTGATAAGAGAGGGAGGAGGGTGGTAGTGTACAACTGAAAACGGTGGAGGAAATAAAAAAATATTTTCAAATATCTGAAGATTTTCATTTAAGTCCTTGGCAAATTTCATTTAAATCTTATCGTATCCTAATGTTATTAAACATGAGATAACAATAAAATTAATCTAATCCAATCCAATCCAATTTCATGTAAATAATCCAATACTATCCTGCGTAACAAATGAGGTCTAGAAGTAAAATATAGTTAGAACGTTGTTTAATTATACATTATTAAACAGTTATTTTTAAAATAAATACTATATTTCCAAATTTATAATAAAAATGTTGAAAGCAATACTTTATTATTTTTCATCAATTTTAAAAAATAGTTAACATTCCTTCTAAACAAATATTTTATTTATTTTAAGTAATAATTTTGAAACTTTATTACATCATTTTTGGTTTATTTAAAACTATTTTTGATAAATGATATCAAATACATTTACATTTTTAAAAATGTTTATTTTAAAACATAATTATTATTTTAGAAACCTTGTTTTTAAAAAATTACCAAATACATAAATTTTTCCTATAAAAAAATAAAATCAATCAAAGTAAATCAATGTTAAATGAATATCATATCTTGACACAAATTCTCAATCTAAAACTGAACCCCACAAATTTACTTTGACTTTTTAGATCCAATAGATATCTATAATTGTTGTTTTGTTAAAATCCAAGTTTCAAGAGAAGTGTTGTGAATCTTAAGGTGTAAGAGAGATTAGGAAATATGAATGAGGAATGGAAATTATTATTGATGCTTACATGCTTTAAATTAATCATGTAATGAAAATGAAATTATAGATTCCATACAAAATTAGAGTTATGGAATGAAATTACCATTACTCCTATCCAACTTGGGATTCTTAATCACATTAATTTTTACAATTTAAAAAATCGCTTTTACCCCTATTGAAAAATGAAGAAAAAATAAGCTAAAATTGGAAATTGAAAAAAAAAAACAATTGCTTTTGACAAGTTTGTTTCAATAATAAATATATTTTTATATATTTTTTGACTTTTGGAATTAAAATCCATTTGAATATATCAGTATGTTAACATAGTTCGCGATATAAAATAACAATAAATAATATTTTTAGAATCTATTAAAAAATAGCTTAATAAACGTAATATTATTATATAAAAATACATATTTTTTTATAATAAAAAACATATTTTTTTTTTCAAAAATGCTAAAGAAATACATATTTTTAATCAAGGACATTCTTGTAATTAAAAAACAATCCATTTCGATTCCAAGTTAAAATAAACATCTGAAAAGAAATATTATTAATTCCAATTATGATTCCTATAACTAAAGTAAACAATTTATTCTAATTTTAATACATCAATTTGATTCCATGTCAATCTGATTTCGAATCATTCTAATTCCAAATCATTTTGATTATATACAAGTAAACACATCATTAATAGTTTGATGTCTAACATATTGTAAACATTTATATTTTCCATTAATGCCTCCAACATATGATTCCTTTTTCCCTAGTTTAAGTTCAAGTCATGTCATGTGTAACATCAGCTATATTCCTAAAATGAGAAAATGATAGGAAAAAAAAATATTTGAGGCCGTACTTGACTCTTTCCCACTAGAGTTTAGTAAGTGCAATGAATCTTATTTATATTTTTCTAAATAAAATATTAAATTAAATTTAAATTTTGGGGATGCCAAATGACTCAAACTCATCACTTTTACAGTGTAAGTATAAAGAACTACCACTAAACCAACCTCAGCTTGTTAAATGAGAATCATATGTGCTTACATAAAAAAACCATAGCTCATCGTAGCTTGATGACAGATAACACTTATTTAGGCTGATAATGACCAAAGTTCAAGTGACTCCCACTACAAATGGTCCTGAAAAAGGAAAAAAAAAAAAAAAACAAAACAAAATCAACCATAATCACTTTTCCCCTTTTGATGTTGAAATCACGTTTGGTGGGATGGTATTCACGGTTTTCTCTTAACAACGCAAACTTGTAAGATTTTGGAATTCTAAGAGGCCTTAAGAACTTATGAGCATATATATAGAAATCAACGGTATATGGACCAATAGTGGCTGAATGCTAATCAAACATTCCATGAGTCACAAACCATGTAAACCCTGTAGAAACAATAAACTTATCATAAAATACTATGAAGACAAGTTAAAAACTAGATTAATGTTAAATTTATTTGTAGGCTCTCCATTTGTAAATGGAGTGTTGTTTCTCCTTTGTACAGGGCGTAATGATACATGCATAGATGTCACAGGGATTTCAGATAAATCATCATTATGCACGGCCTCTTCGTCATCTATAGCAAAGGCAGCAGCTGCTTGACTAAGAGCATATCCAACCATCATTAAGGATAAATATTACAACAGATTTATGATGTTGAGAACGGACTAATACTACATGCTGATCTCTAATGTACATAAAAATAATCTATTGTTACACAATCTATTAAGGCTTGACTATAGTCATTTTCATATTTGCATTGACCTAAGTCCCTTATCCATGGTCAACAATGGAAAGACAGAGATCAAGATGAAATTATTAATAAATATAGCAAGATGAATGATCTAAACAGCATCGAGACATGTGCTATACATAAGCAGTAAATAACTAAACATACAATACCATTGAATACTACTTTTGTCAAGGAAATCTCCGATAACAGGATACTTTGTGAACCAGGTGCATTATAGCGATTTACAATTTCGTACACCTTGTTTTGGTGCGTGTAAAAAGTATGCAGAGAATACTAATAAGCTATTTTACCAATAGTATTTTAAATTGACAACCAATGGCAGCTAAAATAGCAGGATACTCTCTTATCCCAAGGACGCTGTTGTGATTCTTCATTGCGTACACCAAAGTATTTTGCTGGCTCCATGGAAACACTTCTCCAACCAGCTTCAATGCAGCTGTCGCTCCCGAAGTGAATATGCATTTGTAGTCTTTTGGTGATGCATTGCATGTAAGCAAGGACCTATAGCAAATTTTTATTGATTAATATCCATGTATATTTCAAGCATGACTTCGAACATTAAACCACAACCTTGAGCAAAGTAGTTACAATTTAAAACACCAAAATGAAATGAAATCGATGAAATTATCAATAAGTTTGATGGACCTAATAATGATATACACGTCTATAGAGAGCATATAGTACATATTGGCGTGCTTCTGTTACAATATCATAAGTGGCTGAACTAGAGTCGTTTTGGCTATCTATTTTCAAATTAAAGATATACAATTCGAACAATATCAAACCAACAATACTACTACTACTACCACGTAAACTTATATTTCCTCATAAAAAGACCTACATGCCAACAAGCTAAATATTTTTCTCGAGAAGGCCCAAATATACAACCAGACTATTTTGTATACTACTTTGAAATCTCATCTTATAAACAATGTCCTGATTATACATTTTAACCGAAAATTCTCTGAACACTTTCATATGAAACTAAACAATATACACATTGACAGAATTCAAAACTAGTCTCACACAAAGATTACAGAGAACCAAAACTATCAAAACAATTCATCATTTAACTAAATTTTGCAAACCAGTGACAGCCAAATCAACACGAATTCCCAAAACAGGACACGGGGGTTTCCATAAACACTAGCAGTGAGATCTTTAAACACAGCTTCCATTTGCAACTCAGAGTATAAAGTTGCTCCAGCATGATCCAAGTACACAGTACCTAAACAATAACCGATCCAAAATTGAAACCGTGACATTACAAAACCAATAAAATTGAATCCAAATTCACCAAAATCAAAACTTCCTCTATGTAGCAGCAAAAGTTCCAATTTTTCTCGTGTTACATACAAACAGACCTTGCTAAAACAAATCAAAACACGACAATGATCTAAAGATTAATAATTTTTCCACAAAAAAACAAATATAGTCTCTCTTTAAATTAACAAAACAAAAACTTTCTTTTATGTAGCAACTAAAGTTCCAATTTTTCTCGTGTTATATACAAACAAACTTAGCAAAAACAAATCAAAACATAAAAATAATCTAAAGATTCTTCATTTTTTCACTAAAAAATCACTATATTTTTCCATTTAAACAAACAAAAAAAAACAACAATTTTTGAGCTAACATAGTGGAAATAACCAAAGCTGACCATTTTGCAGGCGCTTGAATTCAGTGGCTCGGATCTCGTCAACGCTCTTTGGACCATCTGGGTACCCATAATCTGCACCAAACTCCTTCAAGAACTCAACTTTGTCGCCAAAAGACAGGCTTTTTGATCCCATAAATATGGTGTTGGATGAAAAGTTTTCAATCAACAGAGACACAGACAGAGACAGATAGAGCTGTGTTGTCGTACAAAGACACGAGGCTTTCAAGGTTCGAAGTGGTTCGATGAGTCGAGCGGTACTTCAAATGTTTGGTCGAGGACATGTGGCCAAATGGGTTTCCACCTACTTTATGGATAAATAAAAAATGTCAGAGATAATTCTAGGTTCGTTATAATTTGATACAATAGCTAAAAAACCCCCCAATTTACTAAAATCGTTAATGATCCCTTCTAATTTATAATAATAGTTGAAAAATCCCTCTTATTTATAAAAATAGCCATAAAATCTTCCTATCATCAACTTGGATATTAAAAGTCAATATCTAACCGTTAACCAGGAGGAACAAAACCGTCAAAACAAAACAAAATATATAATAATATTAATTAGTTAATTAAATTATAACATTTTTTTTAAAAAATGTTATCTCTACTGTCCATCATAATGACGGACAGTGGAGATAAAAAAAAAATTAAAATGAAAAAAATTATTGGAGGATATCATAAAAAAAAATTAAAACATTTTTTTTAAAAAAAAGTCATGACAATGGAAAAAAATAAAATGAAAAAAATTATTAAAATAAAAAAAAGGTTTAACATCACTGTATATTGACTTCACCTTCCATTCTCTTCTCATCATCTTTTTTTCCTTCCATCTTCTCATGATCATCTTCTTCTTCCATCTTCTCATCATCATCATCATCATCATTTTCTTCTTCTTTCATCTTCTTTTTTAACCATCATAGGTGGCAAGAGTGGCGACGACGACATGAGCTTCAATGCGACAGTAACTGGTTCATCTCTTTCGTTGAAAAGTCAGAAACTGTTGACGTTCGGAAACGGTCAACCAGAGATTCTGGGGCCCAGACGGCGAACTTGGTAATTAAAGGTTCTGGTCGTGATGATGAAAGGATAATAAATGGGTAATTAATAAAGTTCAAGGTTGGTGGTGATTAATTCAGGTGAAAGAATGTCGGTCTTAGTTGTTAGTTGGATTTAATAAGGTGATCAACAAGAAATTAAAGAGAAAGAGAGAGAGAGGGAAAGAACATAAGGATTTTTACGTGGTTCGGTGACTGCACCTACATCCACGGCCACTCTGGGATTATTCCGGCAGAGTGACAATTCTCTAGTGTATTATGCTTGTTGGTACAGTAAAAATGTCTCCCACCTTTATAGAGGAGGGGGGATGACAATATAAAAATACAAAGAAAGTTACACACGTTACTGGCAACGGCTAGTTTTAACTAATCCTGACATTGTCATGCTGCATTAATTGTGAAGGTAATGATGGTCTTCTTCATGCATGAGTCTGTATTTAATATACCTGAAGAAGTCTTTACTTCATTAAATGCTTCTGGGTAATTGTGTAAGCAGTTTCCGGCGGGAAATCATGAGAATTGGTAATTCTGACAACTTGCTATACACGGTGTCCCCTGGGTAAGCCTTCTGGTCAGCCAGGTGATACATACTGGAGGAGAGCTGACGTGGCCAAGAGGAGAGGTAGGGCGATCTGGGGGTCCATGCGAGCTCGCGAGCTCGTGGGCTCGCCCGAGCTGGAGGTACGAGTAGGGGGCATCCTGGGAACTGTTGCTGGCTTGCGACCTGGGCGACCTCATGAGCTGGGCTGACAGCCACTGGTTCCAGCCTTGGGTCTCCTGGGCCTTGCTTCTATTTAAGTAAATAAGGCCTGAGTTGGGCCATTTGGGCCGATCCAGAAAATGGGTATAACAGAAACTATAGGTTTTCGGCGAAGAAGACCAAACAGTCTCCATCGCGTGGAGACCGGAACTGATCTCCATACGACCGAAACTGGTCTTCATGCGACGGAGACCATATCCGGTCTCTGTCGCATGGAGACTAGTTCCGGTCCCCACGCGATGGAGACCGTTTGGTCTCCTTTGTCGAAGACTCTTAGTCTCTGATGAAGGAGACCCACCATTTATTTCTTTTTTTTTTTTCAATTTTTTTCGAATGAAGGCCGTGGAGACCAAATCTAATCTTCGTCACATGGAGACCAGAACCCATGTGACGGAGATAGTTTGGTCTTCATCGCTAGAGACCCCTGGTCTCCAATGAAAGAGACCTACCATTTATTTCTTTTTTTTTTTCAATTTTTTTTTTTTCGGATGGATTATATGTTTATGTTTGTTTTTTAACTTAGTTTAATTTATGTATTGATAAAGGTTTATGTGGTAGTGATAGTGGTGATTATGTGTTGGTAATGATGTTTGATGTTTGTGTTTCTGTGTTGGCATCTTGATGATGATGTTCGCGGTGATTAAATGTTTGTGTGTCTGTGTTTTTGTATTTCTATGTTTGATGTTTTTGTTGGAGATTGATTTCTGTTGGACATTGGTTTAAAGTAAACTCTGGAAAATCTGGGATTCCAAGGTCTGGAAATTGGTTTTCCAATATTTTCAGGCCATTGGATTTTTTTTAGTCATTTTAAGTATTTTTTTTTAAAGTAAATTGTTAATAATTTGTTTATATTTTTATTTTATCTATTAATTATTTTGTAAAAAATATGATTTCCTATAAACATGAGGAGTAATATTATCTTTTTATACAATATCACTGTTAGGACATATCTTTCAATAACAAAGTTAATAAAAGGAGAAAAATGAAATTATATTAAACTATAGAGGAGTTTTTAGTAATTCAATCAAATAAGGGAATCTTTAGTATTATCCCAAAATGTTATAATGTACAGTTTGTATTACACTGCATCATTGTACCAAGCCGCCTTATATTTCCCGCAAAAGGTGCCATTTTTTCAGTAACACCAACCCATAACATTAAATTTTATATCATTTTAATGTTAAAATTAATTTTTTTTATATTCCAATATATTTTACATCAAATTAATATAAATAACATTTTTAAAGAATATTCTATATATAATTTTTTAATCAATATATATTAAAAATTTTAAAATATATTAAAATATATTTAATATTACATTTATTTTAAAGATTTCAATAAAATATTTTAAATTGTATTTTATATAATAATTTAATATATATTAAATTAATTTATTATTAAACATCATTTTTGATGTTATAAACAGTACAATACTGTTAATTTAGTGTTGTATTGTTTATTGACACAAAAAAATTATCTGGAGATTGTAGCTTTGATGTCTCCATTGGAGAGCAAAAATATATTAAATTGATATTTTACACCGTTTTGAATCAACGTTGGAGTTGCTCTAATAGATATAATGTGTTTTATGTGAAATTAACAAATTAACGCTACAAAGAAACTTGGAAAATAATACATCTCTCAAAAAAAAAGAAACTTGGAATATAATAGCCCTGGATGCATTGATACAGGTCTGCAACCGAAATTGATTCACAATAGATGAAGAAAAATAAATTTAAAATAACTGAACACAAAAACCGAGACGTAATACTTCCAATCAACCATTTATTATCTCTAGTGTTTGCATTGTGTTTGGAGTGGAATATAAGTACAGATCATCACTTGTATTAAAAAAAGAAAAAAAAGAAAAAAAAGAGTGAAGATCATCACTTATCCAACCGAAAATATTAGTCATATATCTGACTTTTTTTTTTTTTTTTATATGAAATTTGATTTGAACACCAGAAAGTGTGGACGAAACGTTTACATCCAAGACTAGTGACGATTGATGGGCTCATCTCAGTCCACAGCCCAGATACACTTTGTAAAAGCCCAAAAGATTGATTTATTCATTGAAAGTAAACAAACACTGTTGTTCTTAACTTCTTAGCTATCTTATCCACCGTCGTTTTGAAGGTGGTGTGGTCCCTCTGCCGTCCGCCGCCGCCGCAGCATCCGGCCTTGGCTTGGCCTCCTGGGGCATGCCTCCACTTTCCTGGCCCAACCCAGCTGGTGAGTCTCCTGCGAAAAGGAATATCATAACGCGACACCAACCCCGATATGTGGGCGGATATTGCCAAGCTGTTGCCAGCAATCTGGGTTGAGTTTTTCATGGCTGTTTCGATCTCTGAAAAAACCCTAGAGTTGGAGGCGTTCAACTTTAGTTCTTCAAGAGAATCCAGACATGTTTGTTGATACGTTATGGAACTACTGAGCCCAAGTGTTAATGTCATCGATCTTTGAAGGTGACAACAGCTTCTCTCCTTTTGTCTAACTTGCATGGAAGACAATGAATCATTGAGGGCCTCCAATGCACCATCAAACACTGCCCCGCAGACCTTCAAAGCTTCTTGGACTTGTTTGTCATTGGTTTGAGATGTCAGCTTTGTTAGGTACTAAATGGGCTTGACGTGCTCCTGGATGGCGACTTGTAATGAGAGCTTGAAGAAGATCTCAGGATCGTTGATGTTTTTGGAGGCTTCAAAGGAGGCAATACTAAAGAAACACCAGTTCGGATATTGAGTGGCACTACACACAGCTCTGAGGGAAGTTGAGGTGTCATTCCAGCATTAGGGGGTGGAGGCAACTGAGGGAGCATGCCTTCACTCTATCCTACCTCAACCCAAGCTGACACTTGGTCGAACCCAAGTAGTTTCCTATGAAGAGAATCGTTGTTTTTCTTAAAAACAACAGCGCCAGTGATCACGGCCACAAGCACCACGGAGGAGACTACTAGAACAGTGAGAAGCTTACCATTGCCCTTGAAGGGTTTAATTGTGTCCGTTAATTGGTGTCTGAGGAAACCATTCATCTTTTCGTCTAATTGTTTGATTGAAATGCCCTTGAATATTCCCTTCCCATATGTATATAAGAGAAAAAAGGCGATTTTTTTGTTAAAGGATCCATCAATTTGTTTTTTTGTCTAACAAAATCTAAAATCCCTTCTTTGGTGGAAACCTCAAAATGTTGGGTTCCACCAAGCAGTTGCTCTCAAATTTTTTTTCCAATCCCACTCTAAATCCCGTGAATCAAGCATGCCCTTAATGAAGAAGAAACTAACAAGAATCGGCGACAAAAGAGAAGAATAAAGATTTTGTTGTAGAAATCAGTCGTTGCATAATGACACACAATAATATTATTTTAATATATATATGTATATATATATGAATTGGGTTATGAAGTTTGCTTTTTTTTTTTTTTTTTTTATTATAGAGTTGAGAATAAAGAGAGATTTTTTTTTTTTTTGGGAAAAAAAAAGGAGAGAAAATAAAGTGAGGAGTGAAACCTTAAAATTTATGATGTTGAGTTTGAATTTTTATGTATAATTTACGTGATGGTTGACTATAGAATAATAACATACGAGAGACATTAAATCAGTATAATACCAGATTTTTAAAATTTTAAAATTTGTTAAAATTTATGCATCTTACCATTATAATATATGAACCATGCATACATTTATTTAAGAATTAAAATGAGTAAAGTTTGAACTTTTCACTTGTTTAATGGTGAGTTTACTTGCACGTAATCATAATGATTTGGAATAAGATTGATTTGGAATTGGATTGATGTATCGACATCATAATAAATTGTTTACATTAATCATAAGAGTTGAAATTAAAATTAGCAGTATTCCCATTAAATATTTATTTTTTAGTTGAAATTAAAATGAATTAATTACAAGTTATAAAAATACCGTTGATTGAAATTATGCCCTTTGTAAGCATTTTTTCTTAAAAAATAAAATAAAATAAAATAATTGTATAACCACTGAGATTTTGCCCTATAGAGAATTGATATTTGCGCCCCTCTAAAACTATGTGTACTCTCATTTGATAAGTTCATCCTATTAAGTGAATCATAATTATGAACTATATATATATATATATATATATATGTATTTTTTAAAAAATAATGTTTAATGAGGATGTATTTACGAAAGGGGTGCATGTACAGCTTTTGTGGGGTGCAAATACTGCCGCTCTTTCAGCTAAGTTTTATGGGGTACGACTAAATAGTTATCGAATTGGGCTTAAAGACATGTTGTATGTTATGCTTTGCGGTCCTAGAAAGTGGGCTAAAACAGTATGTTAACAGTGTTGATATTTACACTCCAAAACAATCCTAGGTACACCCCGAATTATATGTTTTTGTAAATTTAATATTATCCTTGATGAAAATTACTGAAAAGACTAAATAATTTACAAGACACCCATAAATTATTAAATAGTTTCTCACATATATGATCAAAATTATTTTATTTTATTTTTAATAATAAAATAAAATATTTATAAAATCCAAAATAAAAATATGGATGTTGATGATCTAAATAGAAATAAATCAAGTAATAAAAAAACAATCCCGTAAATATTTTGTAATCTATATTGCCTACGAGGTCGAAATGAAGCCAGCCAATGTCTGTTACAAGAAAAGATCACTAGTAGAAGAAGATACTCAATCCCACTACCAGCTAATAGGGATTGCAAACAAATGGGGACAGCCTTTGATTCTAATGTGAAAGTCTTTCTGATCTTTGATCAAAATATTTTTTAGATATTGAAATTTGAAAAAAAAAAAAACAAATTAATTATGAAGTATATAGAATGAATTAAAATCATCAAAAATACGGAGAATGAATTAAAATCATTAAAAGAAGTTCATTATCAAATGATAAGTTTAGTTATTATTAAAAGAATAAAATGATTATCGAAGTTTATCTATTGGAAAGAAAAAAATTAAAAACAAAAAAAAAAAAACAAAATTTTAAATGATAACAAAGTTCATTTGATATGGGGTTTATCTATAAACTAGAGATTTTTTGAACTTTTAGTGAGGTGCACTTGAGCAAGGGGTGAGTGTACATACAGATTATAAGGGGTGCAATATGGTTACCCATAGGTTAGCCTTTCTGTCAAAAAACATTCTCAGCTGGGCCAGCCGAGCCAGGCCTTATTTCAGCCTTGATTAACCATTCGAACTATACCCTAGTGGGCATACTTAATGTATCAAAATATTAAATATAATTGTTATCATATCCTTATTAATTGGATTATTTTATTTAATATAATAATGATAGACATTTCATCTTTTTTTTTTTTTTTATCACAAACATATTTAAATTTATAATGCTGACATTGGTGAATGAATGCATTTTTTTTTTCAAGTGATATAATCATATAAATAATCATTATTAATAAATATGCATTTAGTAATTAAACTTATAAAGAGAGTTTGACCGTAATGAGTAAGATAATTAAAATATAATACCTCTAAGTCTAGTAAATAATAAATCTTATTCAAAATTTATAGAAGTGAAGCACTTAAAAAAAAAAAAAAATCTTATATGTCAAATAACATATTATTTGCATCAACTATATATAATTTCACATCATTTTTTTTTTTAAATGCAAATGTCTACACGACAAATCTTCAAAGATCTAAAAAATATCAAAATTATATGCAAAACAAAACTTATCTCTTGCATTTATTATCTTTAACATGCATGTATAATGTATATAACTCTGCAATTTCAAAGGAAAAGCTCTTTCTCTAATACATGGCAGGTAAATGTTGCTTCTTTATTAGGGAACAAAGCAGTCTTCTAAAGATGGCCTAGTGTGTACGTGTATACATACACACACATACACACATAATTAATTAATTATTAACTTGAGCGAAATGGAGAGATTTCTTCCCATCATGAGCATTGCTGAAGAAGTTGTTCATGTAATCCTGGTAAACAAGGTCCCGATATAGAGCCCCGTCTCTCTCAACCAGCTCCGGCAGTGGCCCGATCTTCTCCGATGGCTTTGGCATGGTGAAGACCGGGATAGATACTCTTGATTTGGTGCTTGTGGTTCTCACTCTATGCTCAGCACTCTTGTATGTTCCATTGCTTATTATCTGAAAAATTGCATAGCAAAAATATTGTTACATGTACATACTTTTAATTTCTACATTAAAAAATGATAATTAAATTTTAGATTTAAGATCTGTATTTTATTATGATTAAAAATATTCCAACAAGGAAGGATTATACATCTAAAAGTTAGAAATCAGAATAAAATAAATTGTAGTGGACACATTGTTTAAAAGGACCTTATAGTTAATTACCAAATCATTTATCTATATTAGATTAATCAAACAGCTAACTCCTGGAATTGTAAATCTAACCTGTAAAGCATCACCAACGTTGATGACTAATGCACCATCAACCGGAGGAATCTCCATCCACTCTCCCTTCTTTCCTACACCTTCAATGTCTTCTTCAACTTTCACATACAACCCTCCAATCCCATCTTGCAACAAAACAGTTAGGGCTCCCATGTCTGAGTGGCGTCCAACGCCGACAGTCAGCTCCGGGTTAGGACAAGTAGGGTAGAAGTTCATGTTCACCAACTTGAATCCGATTAGGGCATCGATTTTTGAAGCATCCGGTTTCACCCCGAGATTTTCCATCAAAACTTCCAGCAGTTTTCTCACCATCTCCACTGATGTTTTCAGGTACTCTAGTGCCACTTCCCTGTGAAATGTATTCAACATTAGTTCAATAAAAAATAAATAATTTTTTTTTGGCCATAAAGTAGTATCATTTCTTTTGTAAAAAAATTATATATATGCAAATCTTACTTGCATTCTTCAGGCCACTGTTGAAGGGCCTCAGCATCATTTGTATAAGTCATGCTAATGTAATCCTTCCACTCCAAAGCCTTCTCTTTCTCTGGCACAAAGCTCGTGCCATACTTCACCAACGGGCTAGGGCTTGCTCCTTTCCGGTACACAGCCTTCTTCTCCGGTGCTTGTCCAAAAAACAAATGTGCTGTGTCCTTGAGCTTTTCAAGCAATTCAACAGGCACCCCATGGTTCACAACTTGGAAAAACCCTAGAGTCGCGGCAGCCCTAGAGATCTCCTCCACCACACGGTTGTGCTCTGGCCCGTTCAGCTTCGACAAGTCAATGGGATTGAAGGGACACATGCGGGCGTTTTGCTTGTCAATTCGCTCTTGCTGTGGCTGAATGTAGGGAGTAGGTACCTTTGAGAGGCCTAAGTCCACCATGCCTTTGACACCATAGCCGTCTTGGACCACAAAGTTGAAGAGAGAGTTGTCTTCGACCAAGCTTGGAGCCATTTCTGTTATGTGAGGAGGATTTTAGTGAATGTGCAAAGAAATATGTTGTGTTAGATGAGTATATGTATTTCTTTTTATGCTTGAAAGTAATTTGGCAACGGTGGGTTTACATGGTGTTTTAGGTGATTGACTTTATTGTATAAGAAATTAGTTTAAATATGATTAGTATAGGCAGCTACCCACTTGGTATGTTTCACATTTTGGCTCATAGCTTGGACTTTTGGAGGCAAGATTCAGGGCCTAATTGATTAATTATAAGACAGTCAAAAAATAATAATAATAATCATAATAATAAATAAGAAGAAGAGCAAAGAAAATAATTAACATGCAAGTTTTTGGTATAAGTACATATATGAAATCTTTCCATTAATTGCTGGCGTAGATGTCAATTACAGTGTACAACATTAATTAAGTTTAACGAAACTTGAATATAGATTCTCAGCCTTAGATGTATTCAAAAAGTATTGTTTAATAAATCTTTAAAAAAATTATTTGATATTTAAGAAAAATTTAAGGAAAACTGGAAAAGCATTTTGCTTTCTTTTCTGAAATGTTCATGTGATTGCAAAATTTTAGTTACACATGCACTAGACCGATGCTTTGAGTTGTTGTAAAATGTTAAAATGTTAAAATGTTGAATTCTCAGGTCTATGCCCGACCATGAGGTGACTACGCAAAACGTTTTCTTCCACTATAAAAGCAAACCCACAAAAGTATTACCAAGTAATCATGTCGTCTTCGTTTTACTATATTAAATTTGACTAGCCCATTAATCTGCTGAAAATTGATTTTGTGCATGATATAATTAATATTATGCTTATGTCAATATGATGTTAGGTTTTGCTTAGATAATATTTAGATCGTTGTAGAATTAAAATGATGTGACACTTCATCTATATAAACCTAAATTATTGCTTATGCTAGGTGTATGTGATGTTGCATATTATTGTTTTGTAAAAAGTAAACTGAGATTCTTAGAGCATGAAAAAGGACATTTTTATAAAAGCTTATAGCCTGAAGCAAGACACATAATTAATTCAAACTTAACCAATCCTTTTCACGATCTAATGATGCATAAATTTGATCACATTTTTATTTTTTATATATCAAAAAAACAATACAGTTATTAGTGGATTTTAAGGTTTTGAGTTCTAATTATTTTTAAATAGAGAAGAATATCAATCAATTGAGTAAGGGATATTAGATATTTACATGAATTTTAAGAAGTGCTAAGACTAACATAAAGACAAATACAAACAATAATATTTGACAGCCTAATTCAATAGAATAATAATATTATTATTATTACTGCTGTTGATCAATCAATGGTTTCTCATTTGTTATGTGAATTTTTCAATACATTGAAGAAGAAAAAGCACTAGTGACTTGACTTCTATGAAGATTTTTACCAAAGTGTCTTGGTTCCCTTTGTGAGGAGGAACATAAGATACGATACAAAGTTGACCTTTAAAGTAATATAAGGAGGCTAAACAAGTCAAGTGGAAGTTCAAATTTTTAACTTTCAGTTGATTTTTTTTCTTTTTCCTTTGTTACATATTTTTGACAAATTCTGCAAGACAAGAAAAGTAATGTAGTTTCCATTGTAGAATTTGAAACAAGCATCCTTGACAATTATATTGACTACATGCAAATTGTATTGACTTATAATTGTATTAAGTCCAAAATTGTCAGCTATGATTGATTGATTTATTTAGGATGGATACTCTTTATGTTTATTAAATAGCAAAGTACCAATACAACTATAAAATGGCAGTTTTTTTAGACAAAACTTTTGAGTATGGTACAAAGTGGAATCTACTATCAACTACCAATAGATCTTACCACTTGAATGGGGTAACATTACATTTAAAAGAAAAATGTATTAGACTTGAAAAGTTTATAATAAACTATTGATATACAATTTAAATGTTTCATTGTGACAAATTTTCTATCGAAACGAAAAGAAAAAACATTTTTCTTGTAAATTGTGACATATATGATTCCTCTTTCTATATATGATGGGTACTCTTGTTATTTATAAAATAACAAAATTAATGACAATACAACTAAAATGTAAAGTTTTCGTAAAATGCTGAGAAATTAGATTTGAACCATTAAAAAAGCTATTTTATTTAATGAAAGAAATTAGGTTTGAACCATTAAAATGCTGAGATATAGAATGGCATGCATGCATGAACTAAAATAAATCAACAAAATTTGAATAGCCAAGTGAAGAAGCTAACCTGCTATATATTGGTGAGCTACTGCTTTGGCTGAGAGAAGTAAAAGAGAGAAGTTTTGTTTATAGTGGAAAGAACTGATGAGGCCACTCTTGAAGCTGCATGGGTTTATATAGAGGTTTTTGTGAGAATTTAATTTTTTTTTTAATCAAAATCTATTCTTGGTATTTGATTGACCGTTTTCTTTTTTCTTTTTTGTTTTTTGTTTTTTTTTCGTTTTTCAATTTTTGGGTCAAGAATTACAATAGAAATATCCATCTCTCTCTTTTTATTTTCCTACAGATTGTGATGGATGATATGGAAGACTAGTATTGATGTAGGAGTTTTCACCCCGATACCGTCCAAAATTTTAAAACTTAGAATGAGACTTGTAAGGTCATGTAGATAGAGATGCTGACTAAGTCCATGAAGAAGGTAAATATAATGGCTTATAATAAATATATAATTTTATTAAAGTTCTTGAACAGTGACGAGAAAAGAATTAAACGTTGTTGTACATCTAATTATTTTTCATTATTTATTATTATTTTTTTAAAATGTTAACTACTAAACCGGTCCGGTGAATAACATAAAAACAAAATTTTATAATCTAAGTAAATTTTGGAGTGTGGTTAGTGGGGTGTGTGTGTGGGTTGTGTTAGGAATACCATTTCTATTTCTATTCCAATTTTGGGGAAAAAAAAAATCTTATTAAAATAGTAATGTTTGATCACTATTTAATATGGTTTGGTGGTAGAGATTATTTAATTAGTTTCATAATATTTTAAGTTTGAGTCATTGTATACATAATAAGTAAAAAAAAAGGAAAAGAAAATAAAAGAAAGATCAGTAAGTTTCAGAGAGTCTCCTGAGAATAGAGAACCATGTTCAAATTAATTTCAATGTGAAATGACACCAATTATAAAAGTAAACCAAGTGGAATTTCAATGTCCTTTTTGGAATGGAACTTCCATGGATCGATTGCTATTTCAGTGAGGAGTGGTCTAAGCTAGCAACAAATAGTCAAGTCTGTTTATCAGTGAGTTTTGAATAATTCATTTATTTATTTTCAGAAAAAATTAAGTCTTAAAGGTGTTTTATAAACCCATCAAAACCTACTAAAGCAGTAAAATATAATGTATAGAATATTTCGATCATTCATACTTGAGAGTCAAGAATTCTTAAGAGATAATCTCTTTCGTGGATATTGAAATTATCTTTTAGATTAAATTTTAAATAAATATAACCTTAAATCTATATGTACAAAAGAAAAAAGAATATTCACTTATAATGAAAATAATTCTCCCAATTTTTTTAATTAATCTTTAATCAGTATACAAGTTTCTAGAATGCATACGAAAGATGTGAGTTGTGTTGACAAACACAATTGCGGTGACAAACATAGATGTGTTGACAAATAAAGTCGTGTTGAAAATATCAATAAACAAATACTTCTCCAAATAAATTGTTTCAGTGATCAAAATAAATTAATCCATTTAAATCCAATAATTTCTTCATACAACTTCGTTTTCTAAATTCTACCAACATATGTTCCTTTTAAATAGTATTATGTATGGTCTCCATTTTTGAATCTAATCGATTGAAGTCTTGTACAAATGTGATCGATCACTCAGCTCAAACTCTGACCAGAAAAAAAAAATTCCTTCTTGAATTCGTCAAATTACATGCATATTTTGAGTCACTGTGAAATCAGACCAACGGCAACTGTGCAATTCAACCAATTCCAAAGTCTCCTTGTGATAATTACAAGCATAGCCCCAAGTGCATATATACCAACAAATATTATTTGATTTCCAATAGAAAATTTCTCAAGCGGTTTTCAAAATCCTTTTTTCCATTTTAGACTACTATAATGGTCATGGATATATTTCCAACATGTAATTTCCAAAAAGATACGACGTACGTTTCTTGGTTGATTTCTATGGTTTTATTCATTAAAGATATTGCACTGTTTCACATGAAAATCATCTTCAAAAAATGGATGTGTATAACATATCAACATGATTAATGATATATTTATTCAATAAGTTAAATTAAGTAGTTTACATCTTCTTTGAGATAATTACTATTACATCTATCTTGTTCATAAAAATCCTAAACTAGGATATGAAGTAGGTTTTTTGTTTTGTTAATTAAATAAACGTGTTTGATTAAAACATTCACGATCTAAAAACTAACATCACGTATGATACCTTTCTTAGTTGTATAAGCAATGAGGTACGACTATCTCATTGTGTTGTTTAATTAAACACTCAAGATTAAAAAACTAACACCACGTATGATACCTTTCTTAGTTATATAAGTAATGAGGTACGACTATCTCATTGAATATATTATATTTTTCTCTTAAAACAATGTTTTTATCCTAACGATGACACCATACATTGATATTTTCAAGAATTATTCTTGTAGGTGATATTACTATTTTAAAGTGGTAGTAATTGACTACAAAATCAATTGAATTGGTTCTATATATGAAATAATGTTTTGATTCGATTATGATGTAATTTTGAATGGAAGTACATTGCGTGTGGTACCTTTCTTAATTCTATGGATGACGACGAGTATATACAATTTGTTTCATTTAATACGTGATTTTCCCTTTGAGGCAATATTATCTAAATAATGACACCATATGCCCATAGTGTAGGTAATTTTCTTGCAAATGAAAATGTAGTTTTAAACAGTAGACTTAATTCACTACAAAAACAGTCGACATGCATGACTCTATCAAATGATCTTTTAATCCTACTATGATGTAGTTTTGAATGGAGAAGTCTGTGATACATATTTTACTTATATTTGTTGAAGTACAAAAACCGACATCATGTATAATACTTTTCTTAGTTGTACAGGCGAATAGATGATGACCTACGTAATGTCATCTTATTGAGCACATTATTTTCCTTGAAGCTATCTTTTTTTCTTAATGATGACACAATACACCCATGCTATATTGTGAATTGTTCTTGCAAACGAAAATGTAGTTCTGAATCAGTGAAATTAACTGACTACAAAAGCAATTGAATTGATTCCATTCCATGAAAAAGTTCTCTTAATCGTACTATAATAGCAATTTTGAATGGAGAAGTCATCGGTGTGTGGTGTCGTACTATGATAGCAATTTTGAATGGAGAAGTCATCGGTGTGCGTCGTACTATGATAGCAACTTTAAATGGAGAAGTCATTGGTATGTATAATATATATAAGTTTAATATGTTGGAGATTTGAAGTACAAAATCAACATAACGTATATGACACTTTTTTAAGTTGTACACGTGATATGGTACGTCATTTTATTGAAATCTTTATGATTTTTCATTGAAATCATAGTTTTATTCTAATGATGACACAATGCTGTCATATAATTGATTTTTTTTTGGTTGCAGGCGAAAATGAAGTTCTCAAACATTGGAATTAATTGACTCTAAACACGATCGAATTGACTCCATCAAACGATCTTTTAATATCCTACTATAAATGATGTAATTTTGTACAGAGAAGCAATTGATATTGATATTTTACTTTTTTCTACTTTGTTTAATTTTAATTTTGTTGCTGGGGACTTAAAATAATTACAGTATGTATGAAATCAGTCACTATTATTAATGTTACCAGTTATGAAATCAGTCAGTATTGTTGATGTTACCCGCCAGTAAACTAAGTAAATTCTTCAGCAAATCAAGATCACTTTTTTGGGAAATTCTATTTACCTGGATTTTAATAATAATAATAAAAAAACTTAATGTTTTCAATATATATACACACATATATATATTTAAAAAACTTGATGTCCTCACTTAGGTAAGGTACAATCTTTGCATAGATCATTTTTTACAGTACTAAAATTAATGTGAATTTGAAAACTAAACCCAAAGTATAAAAATAATTTTTTTGGCAGTAGTTAATTTCTGAACAAAGGAGAAAATAATTCACTCGTAAACTTTCTGTTAATTCAGGAACAAAGGATGGTATTAAAATAACCAATTTTTATAGTCTGGTACTAGTTTAAAAAGACTCATACTAATTTAGCACTATTTGCTGTTTTTTCACATCTAGATTTATCATATGCATATGAGCTAGATATATTTTCTTTTTCTCTTTTATTAGAATTGTCCTCCTATCATCGAGGTTTGTGAAAAAAGAAAAATTCTTGTTCTAATATTTTATCCAATGTTCTGGAACCCACTACTCGTTACTCAACCGGCAAGGCAATGAGTAGCGAGCATTCGGTTCTATTGATTGATGTTCAAAATTGATCAAATTTGTAAAAAAAAAATAAAAAATAAAAACTATAAATATCAGGTAAAAAATGACTAGAGCAAAATAATAGAAATGTTTAAATTGATATTTTATAAATGCAAGGGTGAAAACAAAATTTACATCCTTCACCATACATCATCGTTTCACACCTAATATAAAAATGACCTTCTAGCATCCACCAGAAGTCTCCATTGTTGTTTCACACCTAACACCAAAATAGCTCCTCTCCTCACACCATGCGTCGTCATTTCATACCTAACACCAAAACACCCGATGCCCGTAGCTATCTATATGATAGGGGTTTTGTTCAAGAAAGAGGCGTTCAAGGACAATTCGATGATAAACATGCTATTGATCTTGTTTGGAGTGGCCATAACAACTTATGGGGAGGCTAGATTGGTAAATCTTGCTGACATTTAAAGGGATCGCATTGAATCCTTGTTATTTTGTTTTCTTGCTTGTGTCTTGTTCTTTATCGAGTTGCCTATGTTGAGGGAGACTTCGAGTTTCCATTTCAATTTCATCATATTTGGAACCGAGTTGGCTTGACTATTGAGCCAACTTGATCGAATACTCATCCTACTTAAATAGAACCCTTGATTTGAGGGTTATTGGATCGGTAGGGTGCCGATTAGCGATTCCTTACCCAAAACTTAGCTAAGTAAAAGATTGGTTTTATCATGAATTTCATCTCTAAGTTTTTTAATGATCGAAGAAGAATTCTTATAGGCTACTTCACTATTTTCTTTATTACAAAACCTTCAGTTAACAAATATGGACTAGGTAAAAATTTTACTACTAGTTTATGTTTAACATTGAAACATGTAAGTTTTGAAATTAATATCGATAAACTAAAATAAGTTGGTTTAGTATCTTGGTAATTGTGAACTATAGTTTGCAAACAAAACAAAAAAATATCATAATCTGCGTTCTTTGTTTGCGAATTAACTCTATTCTTGAACTATAATTTATAAATATTGATGGTGTTAAAAAATTCATTTAAATTTCTTAGTGTTAGTTCGAAAATTCATATTTTTAGTATCTTTTTTGGGAATTATACTTTTATTAAAAGAGGAAAGTTGAACAGAAGATTTTTGTTCCTTCGAGCTTGTTTGGTTGAGAGGTTTTCTAGCACGTGTACAAATATTTGTTGTTTACAAGAACTATTTCATTTCACTCCCCTATCGAATTGCATTTTTTTTTTTCCGTACAAGTGTATTTGTTTTGTAACACCCCAAATTTTCTCTATTTAAGAGAAATAAAAATATATCATGATGAATAGTGATTTTTTTATGAATAGTTTTTTCGAACGGAATAGTATCCGTGTGAATAGTAAATTTTTCGGAAAGCGGACCCTGAAGTTAGAAAACTCTGGAATAAGTAATGGACTCTAAAAAAACTTAAACGGATAAAAAATGAGTTCGTTTGAGGTAAAATGAAGCAGTTTCGGATCCGATCGAAAATTCGGAAAGATTTCCAAAAAAATTTAAAAATTTTGAGAAGTGTCAAAATGCTTTAGAGGTATTTTAGAAACTCAAACGACACTTTCAAAGGAGATTCGGATGGAAATAGAATCAATCCAGAAAGCGATGGAGGCAATTTAGTGAATTTAGCAAAGAGTCGAAAAGGGGTATGTAATGACTTTTAAGAGTCACCAAGGTTACTAGGAGTATATTTGCATTCCGAATATAGGTCCTGGTAAATTTTGAAAGGATTTCGAAAAAGTCCCGAAAAAACTGAATTCGAGCATTCCGGAAAAGTCAAATAAAAAAAAAACAAGAAATGATAGACATGTGAGGCAAGCAACAATGGAAATGTGACGTATGACATTAGGAAATTGTAAATTGAGTATGAATTTAAAAGGTTATGTGATAGATTTAGGGGTTTAAATTGTGACTTGTATGTGATTGAATTTGAAGAAAAAAAAATTCAAAAAAGGGAGATTAAAAAAAAAAGGCATGATTATATTTAATTATAAAATATATGTACAAGGGTATTTTTATAACACCTTAATTTAACTGGATCTATGAGATTAATTGAAACGTAATTTGTTGTTATTAATTTGGTTCAGTTTCAATTTTATAAGTACAAAAGTTTGTGGATAAATATCCTAGTTGGAGGATATTTTTGAAAGAAATCCATAAAGTTGAATTAAAAAGAAAAAGGTCCAGGGGTTAAAACGAAAATTTTCATAGGTTGGAAAAAAATAAAAAAATAAATCGTGGATGAATTTTATTTTAAAATAATAATTATTATAAAAGTTAGTGGTGGGGCTCAATGAGAAAAATATATATAAGAAAAAAAAAAAATATATATATATATATATATATATATATAGGTATGAGTCTTTAAAAACAAAAGAAAAAGCACAGAGGTTGTTTGGCAAACAGTATGAAAAGAAAGAAAAGAAAAAAAAAAAGAAGAAGAATAGGAGAACCCGAGAAGAAAGAGAAGAAGAAAAGAAAGAAAAATATTCGGGTGTCCGATTTATTTAGATATGTAAGTTTATTTTTAATAGAATTTAGATTCCAAAAAATTAGTTTATTTTTCTATAAGTTATAAATTAAGTTTTGTATGATTTTAGAGTGGATTTAGGATGATAAGAAAATCAAAAGAGAACTCGTTTTAGATTCAGAAATAAGTAAATGAGTTATGTGAGTGGATAAGCTATAGAAAGTGTCCAAAAGGTTGATGTACACTTATTTTAAAAACTCATTTTTATTAGTAGAAGTTTTGGTTTAATTTAGTATATGAGTTTATTACGTTTTAATTAAATAGATTTCATGGAAATGTGCGAATTATGTTATGAATGATTTTTATAGTATTTGATATAAATTTTGAAAAGTTTGTGAAAAAGTGTGTATTGTTCGAATAAAGAATATGAGGTTATTATGATATTATTTTGATAAATTGAAATAAAAGTTTATTTGAGTATGATTTTAACGACTTTCAAATAAAAACGGAAAAAAAACGGAAGGTAACAGAGAAATTAGTGCCTTGACCGAATATATATAGGAAGAATGGCACAATAGTTTTGATGAGATTGATGAGTAACTTTTAAATGAGAAATGATGTGTTGTGATTCTTATAATGATACTTTGAATAAATAAGAAAAAAAAATATTTTTTTTTTATTGAAAAAGTGTTCAGAGTTTTTCCGAATGAGAATTTTTTTTTAAAAAAGAAAGTTGTAAAAATATGAAATTTTTTATAATAAATGAAATTATAAGGGCCCGAGTAAACCTGAACATTGGTAGGTTGGGGATTGGTAGTTGACATGTCAATAGGGAGATATTAGCAGTACTTCGTCGATTCATTTATATGTATTGATACTAGATTCATGGATCTTGTGAAGCACCGAATGTCCGATCCCAGAATTTATATGATATGTGAAATGAGATCCGACGAGTAGTCATCGAGTGTTCGATGCCGGAGAGTCTGTTTCCAATCCATGGTATCATGTCAGAGTTTACAAAAGGCGCTGAAAAATATTAAGTGAAATCGTTGAGATATGCTTGAAAAAAATTGTGTTTTATGTATTATATATGTGTAATTATTAATAACGTGTTTCCATTGTGATTTATTATAAAAAAAATTCAAAGAAATCGAGTCGATATGCTTGGAAACGTCTTTTATGTGTTTTAAATGAGCTTTTATTAATAAAGTGATTTCTTTATGGATTATTATAGTATTTTGAGAATGCGTGAAAATGGTGTATTACCCTATAGTATTTTTATGAAATGAGGAAGTTAAAATTATTTGTTTTATATGTGCAATTATCGGTAAATTGACTTATTTATGAATTTTGATAAAAATTTAAAATTTGTGGAATTTTGTTTGACAAAACAATAATTTTTTTTAACGAAATGGCATTTAATTTTTATTTCGTTTCCTTACGAATATGTGAAAATGATGAAATCTGGTTTTGTAGGATCATATTTAGAAAATGACTTTTAGACATTTCATATATATGCGTTTACTAGTAAATTTATATCTTTATGATTTATTATGAATATTTGATAACTGTAAAATCTTACTTTAAAATCTTGTATTTTTGAAATTAATGAAATTTAAATTTAGTGTACACCCACTAAGTAGAAATACTTAACGCGTTGAATTTTCCAGGCGTAGCTAAAATTTTGGACACTGCAGATAAGGGTTGACAAGAAGACATCTGTTGCGTTTTTTCGCAAGTCACATTCCCTCCATAGTTAGTAGTTTTACGTTTAGTATTGTATAGCGGTGTTAAAATATATGAAAATGTATGTACATGTATATGGATTTACGAGATTTTATAAATGAGGATGTATAAGTTGTGGAAAAAGTTTTTTGGTTTGTAAAGTAATTTTGTAAAGAAACTCTTATTTATTGTTTAATTGGTGTTTAATTTCAATTATGATGATTTTTATTAAAGTTTGTGTTTATAAATGTTTGTGTGATGAAGTGATTTTGGAGTTGGATGGAGGATCTGAAATGGAAATTGAGAAAATAAATATTTTTTAGAAGTGTTTACTTTTGAAATTTGTAGGTTTTTATAATTTTAAGTTTTTCAGAAAAACAACGGAAAGTTCACCGGATTTTCGAAAAAAAAAATTATAATGCATATATGTAAAATAATAACGAATAAACCGATTAAGATAGCATTCCTTGATTTGGGTTTCCATCCAAATAGAAATCAGATGAAGGGTGTTACATATTTACTCCTCAACGTTGTGGAAAAGGTAAAGTTCTTCGTTGCGTTCCTTGACTAGTGTTGAACCATCTTAGCAAAAGCAAAAGCTGCTCCTAAATATTGACGTTGGCTGACAAAGGTAAGTTAATAGCCGGTTTGCACCTTGCAGCTAAGAATTTACTATTGTAACACACTGCACATGGGTTTTAAATGTAGAATTTGATGTGTCCATGCCAGCTTAAATCTCCTTAATTCAAGAAGGTTGGTTAATTGCTACATAATTCTGTTACATTGTTGTACTATATATACTTAACCAAGCTTGTAATCATAACCAATCGCTTTCACTTTGTCTAGTACAATTACATCCAGATTGATTTTTCGAGAAATCTCTACAGCACTACTTTTCTTCTGATCTTCTCTTGGTCCATTGATTTTCGACTAGATACACTATTTTTCTCTTTTATTAATAATTTCTTTTTCATACTGTTAAAATTCATTATTTAATAAAAAATCAACAGTGTCAGGATTACACATAAGAAAAATCCGAAAACTAAATTATTACATTAATTAGATCCAGATTGATCTTTCTCTAGAATTCTCTAAGAGTACTTTTCCTTTCTTGGCTCATTGATTTTCAACTAGATAAACTATCTTTCTCCTTTAATAATAATTTCTTTTTCATACCATCAAATTCATTATTAAAAGAAAAAAATCAATAGTATGGTGATTACATAAAAAGAAAGAACTGAAAACTAAATTATTATAGGGAGAGATGCAATTTATATATCTTGTTCAGAAGACAAAAAAGTACTTATTATAATTATTAATTTCATTATTACACAGCAAAACAGTCATCTTAAAGATGAACCAAACACCTTTTATATAAACATCCGTATCTGATAATTTTTATATTTATTTATACAGATACGTATGATTAAGCTATAATTAATTACTAACATGAGCAAAATGAAGAGATTTCTTTCCATCATGAGCATTGCTGAAGAAGTTGTTCATGTAATCCTGGAAAACAAGCTCCCGGAACTGAGCACCGTCGCGCTCCACCAGCTCCGGCAGTGGCCCGATCTTCTCCGATGGCTTTGGCATGGTGAAGACTGGGACTGATACTCTTGATTGGGTGCTTGTGGTTCTTACTCTATGCTCAGCACTCTTGTACTTTCCATTGCTTAATATCTATATCAAGGCATGCAAAAATATGATTAAATATGTATGTTGATAGGAAATTAGGAATTGACATCTTCACGAAATATCCAAAAATGTATTTCATAATTGAAAACTTATAGTTATCAAATCTCATAATCAGAACATCACACGTGACATTAAAGACGTAAATTTCTATGTTAGAAAACGTTTATCCTGAACATAATAGCTATATCCAGGACTCTAAACCTGGAAAAAAAAAAGAAAGAAAAAAAAAGAGCAATGTGTACTAAACTTTACAGAAGTGTTGGAAATTATATTAATTTGCTAACCTGTAAAGTGTCACCAATGTTGATGACTAAAGCACCATCGATGGGAGGAATCTCCACCCACTCTCCTTCCTTTCCAACATTTTCAATGTCTTCTTCAACTTTCACATACAACCCTCCAATACCATCTTGCAGGAGAACAGTCAGTGCTCCAAGGTCTGAGTGGCGGCCGACGCCGACGGTCAGCTCCGGATCAGGGCAAGTAGGGTAGAAGTTCATGTTCACCATCTTGAACCCGATTAGGGCATCGATTTTCTTGTCATCCGGTTTCGCTCCCAGATTTTCCATCAAGACTTCCATCAGTTTTCTCACCATCTCCACTGAGGTTTTCAGATACTCCAGCGCCACTTCTCTGTTACAAGCATTTAAACGAGTTTTATAATTAAATAAGAATCATATGCTATGAACTATTAGATTGAAAAAAAAAATGTTTCTCAATGTTATAGAAATAAAAAGTCGTTTAAGAAGAAAATCCTGATGAGAAGTTTTCAAGTGCTTTTTCTATGGTAATTGGACTTCAAAACTTCTACCATAGTTAATGAAAATTACAAAACCTCAAAACAAATAGTTTGTGTTAACCTATGACTTAATAGAGGATTTTTAACATTTCAAATTTAATAATAATAAAAATGAAATCGTACGAATTTTTTATTGTTAATATATATAGAAAAAGTTATTTTTAATTATTTTGAAACGTTGGAAGTTAAAAGTATGAAACTAAATATAAATCTTACTTGCAGTCTAGAGGCCAATGTTGAAGGGCATCAGCATCATTTGTATATGTCATGCTAACATAATCCTTCCACTCCAAAGCCTTCTCCTTTTCCGGCACAAAGCTCGTCCCGTACTTCACCAATGGGCTAGGGCTTGCTCCTTTTCGGTACACCGCCTTTTTCTCTGGTGGTTGCCCGAAGAACGAATGGGCTGCAACCTTGAGCTTTTCGAGCAACTCGAGAGGCACGCCATGGTTCACCACTTGGAAGAACCCTAGAGTCGAGGCAGCCCTAGCAATCTCCTCCGCGACAAGGCTATGCTCTGGCCCGTTCAGTTTGGACAAGTCAATAGGTGGTAGGGGACATGTACGGGAGTTTTCCTTGTCGATTCGCTCCTTTGGAGGCTGAACGTATGGCTCAGGAACCTTTGAGAGGCCTAAGTCCACCATGCCCTTGACACCGTAACCATCTTGGACCACAAAGTTGAAAAGAGAATTGTCTTCGATTAAGCTTGGAGCCATTTTTCTGTTATTTTGTGAAAAGAAATTTTATGTGTTATGACTTATGAGAGAGTTAATTGTTTGTACATGAGAATGGGTTAGGCAAATGGCACATATATACCGTAGTATTGGGTTGCCTGACTTTATTTTTTCTGTGTACAACTAATTTGTTTAATGATCGACATGGACAACTACCCACTCACACGGTATGTTTCACATCTTGTTCATAGTTTGGACCATTGGAGGCAAGATTCAGGCTCTAAATGATCAATTGTTAGATAGAAATATTAGAAACTAAAAAGCAAAAATATAATCTCCACCCAACATAAATTGGTGGTAGAACTCTTGTTCAACCTGATAACACTTTAAATTCAAGTCATTTCCATTATACGTATGTGATATCCGAAAAAAGAAACAGATGTACTGTAGTTTATAAACAAACTTTTGGTGTTTACATGTGTAAAGTTGGTAACACGGATGTCAGTTGTGTTGCATTTTAACAGCATTTCATCTGAACATGTTGAATTCTCAATAGTTGAATTGTACAGTTAATGGTTGACTATACATTTCACTTTTAAATCTTGCTTTAAGCTTTGAAAATGCTCAAAAGGAAACCTTTACTTTCTTTTCTATAATGAATGTGAAACTACGTTTGTACATATTTTGTGATATGGAGTGACTAAACATTTTAGTTACATCTGCATTACATCAATGTTGCTTCATTCGTGGTAAATTCATGGCCTATGCCTAACTTGTGGTAGGTAGTAATTACGTCTTCCGTTCGTATCAAAATTGACTG
The DNA here is from genome assembly GCA_019925255.1 of Litchi chinensis. Lineage (NCBI taxonomy): Eukaryota > Viridiplantae > Streptophyta > Magnoliopsida > Sapindales > Sapindaceae > Litchi > Litchi chinensis. The sequence continues at coordinate 29,310,678 of CM034467.1, forward strand.
GACCATTTGTTTCAAATTAGTTTGTGTTCATGTGATGAGTAATTACAGTTTATGTAAATTTTGCTTTTAGAAAACAAATATAAATTAGATCTTGTCATATGAAAACGGCTTATGATATGAATATAATTTTTAGAATGAGAATGATAGAAACTTCACACCTAACTCTCTTTTGATTGGTACAAATCATATTTATTATACGTTATCGTTATCTTAAAGTAACTGATCTTCTCAATGTGGGCATGAAAAAAGACAAGTTTGTGTATAAAAAAATTGTAGGGCATGAAGCAAGACATAGAATTTATTTTTCGAAAGATTGAATTAACGTAATAAAAAAATAAAATAAAAATTAAAAAAAATGCGGTGTTTGAATTTTTCAACAGATTGGAAAATTAACGTCAAACACATGTGGCATCTATGTGGGAACGAAGCACTTGTGACCTGACTTGAGTTGATCCTTAAAGAATTTCACACCCGATTAAGTCTGTATTTAGGAGGACAATAAGATTTCATGACTGACCTTAAAGTGAGATATGCAAGCCACATAAGTCAAACGAAAGATTATATTTGGAACATTTATTGAACTTTTGTTATTTTTTTGGCAAATACTAAAGGTCTTACATTCTTTCATTTTTTAAAGTATGTAAATCAACCTTCAAACTATATAATTTATTAATTCAAGATTTTCTTTTCCATTAGTATAAGTATATGGCAGTCCAATTAACTCAAATATTGTAAAATAAAATGTTACAATTTTTTTTTTTTTTTATCATGTAAATCAACCTTTGGAATCATTAGCTACATGCAAAATTGCGAACTATCATAATACACAAATAAATATTAATTATAAAAGAAGTCAATATATCCATAGACTTACAAACTGATATTAATAAAATTAGCTTGTTTTAAGGGGAAAGGGACTTTATTTATAGAGAAAAATTTGTGTGGGATGGCAAAACAAAGCATGAGCTTAGCATTAAAAATCTTAAATGAATTTTTTAATACCATCAGTGTTTACGAATTATAGTTTAATAAAAAAAAATAATTCACAAATGAAGTCCGCAAACCATAGCTTTTTTCAGTCTTTTGTTGGCAAACTATTGGCTTCATTCACAAACATTGATAATGCTAAAAATCTCAATTCAGTGTTTCAATACTATTTTCAAAATTTATGTTTTTTAATTGCTAGAAAATATACAAATGAAATATAATTTATTTTTTTATTTTCAAATTGACAAAAATTTCTTCAATTTGAGATTAAACACTGTATATAAATAAATGGGATAAATTTACTTCCATGGACAAAGACAAAGCCCATAAATATGGCTACACAACTCAAATATTGTAAATCAAACGCTAGACTCTAGTTTAATTGGAATTTATTACCAATTGTTAAGACTATTTATAAAATTATTACTAACTATATTAGTAGATATCATGCTCGAAAGGAGTTGTTTTTCTAATGGAAGATTTAACCCAAAAAAAATTATTTAAGACTATAAATTAACGAAATACAATTTCTTTCAATTATCTAGAACAAAAATTAAGCTCCCTCTCTTTCTATTTCCATTATTGTTTAGGGATAATTCTAATTTCCCCCTATAGTTTAATATAATAACCAAAAAACTTATGACTTCAGAAATTGCTAAAAATTCTTTGTAGTTTTTGAAAAATAGTAAAAAAAAAATCCTTTGACAACAAGGAGTATTTTGGCTATTTCTTATAAAGAACAAGGGTTTTTTTTGCTGTTTTTAATGTTTTCTGAAATAAGAGGGTTTTTTTGGTTATTATATCAAACTACAGAGGAAAATTAGAATTATCCTTATAATTATAATATATTTAATAATCTTCTCTACATTAATTTTCATAGAATAATAAATATTATATGTGTATAGAACGAATTCTTAACATTGAATTAAGTGAACAATCAACATTACAAAAATATGTATGTAAAATTCTTAACAAAAATATTATATTTTTTCTCCAAAATTAACCTCAGCTAAATAATTAAATTACCGATAAGTGATAACAAAACATAAAAGAAAATAAACATCTCGTCGATGAAGACATAACAAACATGACACATCAAAGCCACTATTTAATTTAACTAAAAAAAAAAATGTTTGGACCATTAGAGAACTGGAATATATAATGGCATGCATGAATGAAAGGAAGTGATCTGTGGCAAAATAAAAGCTAACCTGCAATGGTGAGCTTCTGCTTTGGTAGAGAGAGAGAAATTTGTTGTAGTGAAAAGAGCTTATGAGAGTACTCTTGAAGTGGTCAGGTTTAAATAAGTGTTTTTGAAGAGAATTAAAAATTATATTTGAAATACTTTTCTTCGTTGTTTGATTGACCATTTGCTTTTCTCATCCTAATTAAATAATTTTTCCTATTTTTCAGTAGCTGATATGGAAAAACACTCATGTTGGGACTTTTTTTTGCCTATTGTTTTAATATGTTTCGTAAAAGACAGAAGATAGGACATTATATATATATATATATATATATATATATTGTTTTAATATGTTTCGTAAAAGACGGGAGTTGCGTGTTGAACTGTGGTTTGAACAAGTCTTCATTCCAACACACATGTAATGAAATTGTCAAACGAGAAAATTAATTAAATATATGAAAAATATAATAAAAATCAAATCTTTACTACTATATTGTTGGGATGGAATTCAATAGTTCGCTAGTACAGTGAAGAGTCAAGTTGTATATTGTGAGTTTTGAATAATACATTGTTTTTTGTTTTCGTATATAGTTTTGATGAAGGTAAAGTTGTGGAATTTTATAAAAACAACATATCCCAATTCACTGGATGCTATCAAGAACTAAAAATAATGGTAGGAACTCAAATCCTACTATATATGCATCAGCATCTGTAAGGAATTTTTTTTTTTGCAATATGGGAGTGGACGTCTATTGTTTGTAGGAATCAAGTTTTAGAGATGAGTATATAGTGACATAATATGTTTGTTATCAAATTACAACATAACAGGAAATGCATTAATTTGTGCCAAAATATTAATTCTTAAGGAATAGTACATTAAATTTGAAATCATAATACATCTCTCACACAATACAAAAAAATTATAATCTCAAATTAAAATACCTTAAACTTACCAAATATATTATTCAAAATATTTGTTAATTAAAACAAAAAAACTCTATTCTTTACTTTACGATAGTTAATAAAGAAAATTTTAAATATATTTTTTGAAGGTTCGTATGTTATCATTGTTATTGGTTTTTTCTTTCAATTTATTTCATTAATCCTGTAGTTAAAAACTTGAATCTAAAATTAAGAAACCATTGTGATCATCATATGTTCGAGAAATACTTCCGTTATATATTTTTAACATATCAAGTTGGAGTTCAAGAATCAATCATTCATTTTCTACATTTTTTTTAACCATCTATTGCATTATCTGTAATTAACCTTCCTAGCAAGAAACTACTTTAATAGTCTCTAGAATCAGTTGAGAAATTTTGTCCACAAACAAATAGCAACTAGGTTCTGAAAATATTAATAAGACAAGAATGAGAAATTGCTTTTTTTTTTTTTTTTTTATTCTGTTTTGTATAATTCAATATTAATATAAAATAACCACTACTACTCTTTCCATCTCAAGTTCATTAATTTCTTTGTCATCTTATTTGTATATTCCTAATAATTCTACCAACTTTTATATATATAATTCTACCATCAGTTTCTCCTCACTTTAAAAATTAGAATAAATCAATCAAATTCTTTTATTGTAGTTAAATTAAATAGAAGAGATAATTTGTTTTAGAGAAATAATGTAATAAATAAATTTGATTGATTCGTCTTAACTTTTTAAGTTAAGAGTTACTAATGGCAGAAGCACTATATATATACGTGTATATATAAATATGAGACGTTTATAATTAGAACATCCTAACTTTAAAAAATAAAGACCAACTAATCAAATTTATCAATTTCATTTGAATTAAATAGGAGAAAGATTTTGTTTTAAGAGAAAGAATGTAATGGGTGAATTGAATTGATTGGTCCTTACATTTTAAAGTTACGACGTTCTGATTATAAAAGCCCCATATATATATATATAAACAATGGAATTAAAATTGAATCACACCATAGTAAAGCGTGCTTCAAAATCATACTAGAGCTGAAGTTAAATACTAAATGTGCAGTTCGAAAATTACATTCTCTCATAATAGAAGGAACAAATTGATTTCATATTAGAATTTCTATGAACGACTATAAAAGAAAATGGCACTAATCACTGGTGGACCAGTTTTATTCAAATATTATACATGGAAAATGGTCTCACTTTTTGCATCTAATTGAAGTCCTACAGTGTCTCGCACTCAAATTAATTAATTCTGACGGGAAAATTAAACAAAATTGCCTCTGAAGAAGTCACTCTCACATGCAAAGATTGAATGCTCGTGAAATCAGCCCCCTAAGACGGTGCCAATCAATAACTTCCAAAGTCTGCCGAGCCAACAAGTTGATGTCTATTATATTTGATTTTCAACAGACAAAATTTTAAGCAGCCGTAGATATCATTTTTTATTTTTAATTTACACTATGAGATTATTAATGATGTATTTTGGTTGATTTCTGTGGTTTTTTATTTATTAGTGATTTCGAATCATTTCTCATAGAGATCTTCCTTCACTATATTGTATGTCATAATCAAATTTGACGGCTATCAATCAATTATAGCGATGTTACAATATTTTCCATGGTTGGTGAAGCACGTACAGGAGTAAAACAAGAAACTTGAAGTTTTGTATTAATTTTTAATTAAGTAAACATATTTCGAATTTATTGGTCAGTCAAATTCATGTATATACAAAACTAATTCATCACTGTGACATGATTTTTTTTTTTTCTTACTGATAACGTAATACGTTTGTTTTGCTTAAACTTCAAATGGAGGAATTGTTTGTATTCATGACCAAAAATCTGAAATAATTTTTGGAATGGACTTTGATACTACTATGATGCTACTTGGAATGGAAAGTCTTCCATTATATATTTACTTATTTTCTTTGAAGTAATATTAAATTTGTTGGAGAATACTGAAAGAAATTAGCGCAAGCGTGGGATCGAGTAAAATGTCTTCAAAATCTTTCCTTCCATTATATATATTCTTGTATTAAAATACAAGAATATATATTATTAAACTTTTCTTGTATTAAAATACAATTTAAGTTGACACTTAACAAATTGAGATTTTAATAGTGCATCAATGAAGAGAATAACACTTGACTAAAACTTATATATATATATATATATATTTGCAACCGATATAACATAAATTTTTTTATTTATCTTGAAACAAAAAACGTTTAATAGGTTGTCCCAATTAACTAATATGTAGATAAGAACAGCTTCTCTTGTATTGTCAAGGTATGTTAAAAGGAAGAAAATTAAAAAAAAAAAAAAAAAAAAAATCATCTAAGCCATTAATACCATACAGGGGCATGCATGCATGCATTACTATCCAATAAGGTGGGATGGCTGAAGTCAGAAAGTGCTCATTCAATCTTACAATGATCCAGATTTGAATAACCCCTACCTCAAGTAGTATTCAAAAATAAAAAAGCATGCATGCATGAATAGGGAATGAAATGGTGTTGATCATCCTATAACAAATAAAAATAAGAACTCATGAGTACTAAAAAAACTGACCTGCTGTGTTGAATTGCTGCTTTGGTTGAGGAATGCATGTTATCAACTGAGACACAAACACATATACATACGCGCACACACTTTAATTTTTATTTTTTTTTTCCTTTTTTCTAACTAAACAAAGGTTCGACTGAATCTTTCAAACACGATGAATTTAAAAAACCTGCCATTCACGCGTAGATACTCCTGCATTCATCCTCAGCCTTGCCAAAAAATGGTCGATTCCATCTGTCCTTTTATATACGTATGCATAATCAAACAAATTAATGATCTTGGAATTGCAGGTTTTTTCTAATATAATTGTTGTAAGCTACAGGACATCCACTGATACCAAAAGCGAAACTAATTGGTCGGGAATCTATATACTTGCTTATAGAAGTTACAAACAAGATTAAAGTAAGTCAAAACGGGACCTAAAGGCCAACATTCAACATTGGATTTGCAAATCCTTTTCTTTATTTTATCGAGACACTGTTCCGATGTCCTTTGTTGGCATGGAAATTTTCGATATAAATATATGTCTGAGAATATTCTTGGCAATGAAGAAGAATTATTTAACAACAATGTGAATTTTTCTTTTCTTAATGCAAGTTTCTCAAAAATTAATTCATTCGACTTCGGCAAAATTGATGAACAGAGTAGTTCCAAATCCGTTCATCCCAAGAATACCTGAAAATGAAACCATAGCTAATTACTATGGATTCATATCGAGTGTCAGCAAGATTGCACAACGAAATGTGTTAAACCCTTAAGTTTGTCGAATAATTAACTGGAATCATAATATGAGTACAAATCCTTAATGTGATTCTGACAGCTAGCTAGGTAAACTCCATAAATATATATTTTTCAAATACCACATGTTATAGTGATTTAATTATACTTAAATCATTAATGGGTTGAATGAATAGTGTCTATCATCAAATCATATTAGATGATAGATGCCCGATAAGTTAATTGGTAATGTGTTAAATGAATGAAATTTTATTCTTACGGTGATCAAATCGTATGAGTAACAGTCAAGCCTCAAATTCGTGCTTAGGGGAAGACCTTCTAATCGCGTATTATGTAAGGCAGTAATAGTCGTTGAATCATATACAATTTATATTGTGGCCTAGTTCATAGAGCTATATTATTTCTTGAGCAATTTCTTCCTAAAATTTCCCAATTTTTGGACAGTACCAGCGTTTGGCTTTTATTGATTCTTTTGTAATTGCCCTTTTTATTAATAAACTTTGTGGGAGATTAAAAACCATTATTTATGACTCAATCAATCACTACCCAGAATATATGATTGTCTAACTAAAATATTAGTAACTAGTTATGTACTTGTATATCACCACTATTTAATATAGATGGTTGTGCACTTTTCCATGTTCCACTTCAATTATAAGAATTCAAGTTCTATTAAGTGCATTTTATAAGTTTTATATAAGTTATATTCTCCCCTAATGATCAATGATTTATAGGGATCTACTCCTACAATAAGATTGAAAACTCCTTATACAAACTAGTAAAAATACGTGGTATAATTCAAATCTATCAAGAATGTGAAGAGAAAGTGCATTAATCACTTTAGTTATACACTATCTCTCTTTATTCTCTGGCTCCCTTTTGGTATAGATATATTAAATCTATTATTAAATACAATAATAAAATAAATATCAGTCCATTATTCAATGAATCAAACAACTAAAAAGATTAAAGTCTCAAGTCCCAATGAAAGTTAAAATCAGATCATCCATACTAAATATCTAATAATCTGAAATATAATATTTTCTAAGTCTTGCAATGTATTCAGTTAGGTTGAGTTTAGAATTGTTTTTAAAGTGGTGTTTTTGAAAACTATTTTTAAAAATAAAAAAAGGGTTTTCAAAATGATATTTTTGAAAATACAATGTGTATTTGATAGGATTTCTTTAAAATTATTTTGAAAAACAGAAAATGAAATTAATGTATTCAGTATTATTTTTAAAAACGAGTAAATTAATTGTTTAGATAGAAAATTAATTATTTGTTTTGAAAACATATTTTGGATATGTGAAAAACTACGGTGAAAAACCAAAATTATATATATTGTTTTTTTTTTTACCTTTTAATTATAATTTTTTTAAAAAAAAATGTTTTTTTTTTCAAAATCATATTTTATAAAACATGTTATTAACACTTTACTCTCATTTTTTGTTTTTAAAAATAAAAGTAGATTATTAATAAAATAAAAATCCAAACACCACCTTACATCCTCAAAATTCGACCAGAAAAATCTTAGTTTAAAGAAGTCAAAATGTGGGATGAGTGTTGGTTAAATTTGATAGTTATCAATAAATCCAAAAGTTTAAGTTGATAAGAAAGGGTTCAACTATAGTACTTAAAATTTAAAGTTATGATACATTAACACGCTAATTCACGTGTAATATAAATAAATGACAAATGACAGATACATATTAAATGTTCCCTACTATATAACATATACAATAAGAATTTCAACTAAAGAGGAAAATAGAATGTTTGAATTAGGAACCTCTAGGTTCTGATACTATGTTAGTCACCATCAAATCCAAAAAGCTTAAATTAATAAAAAATTATCTAACTATAGTATTCAAAACTTGAGGTTATGAAACATTAACAAAATCATCCCCCAAGCCCCCATGAACGATGAGACTCAACTTATTAAAAGTTCCAACAAATATTATATTCGATTTCCAAGAGTTATTCGGCCCCTGCAGCAATATGTTGAATTTTCCTAGTCAAATTTCATGACAACGATGGGTTGATTTCTAGTGTTTTATTATACCGCCGAATGCGAAATTGTTACAAAAATACAAAATTGTTAAATTATAATTTGGAGTGCGGTTTCAAGTTGCAGTAACCCATCCCTACCTCCACGGCTCTACCTCAACAACCGCTTTCCAATGGTGCCCATCATGGGTGAAGCACTCAAGTTTAGGGCCTGCGGGGCTGGCAACATTTCTAGTTGCGTCTTCAAATTTGATTAAATTATAAAGATAAAAAATTAAAGATTTCTTCCAATATAATTATAGTAATAATATTTTTATTATCATGATATCTCCTGTTTTATTGCTTATTAGCTATGTCAGATAAAATGTATAGTTCATGTTTGAATGTTTGCACCATTCCACGTGAAGATGCGGCTCTTTAAAAAGTGAAAATTGACTAGAACAACCAAAAAAGATTGCGATGAGAAACGGTTGACTACAAAATTTCAACAGACGGTTTGAAATCATTTTTTTAATCTTACTATTACATGATGTAATTTTGGACGGAGAAGTCAGAGATCTTATCTAACCTTTTTCCTCTGGGAGTAATATTTAGTTTGGTTGGTGGGGACTTAAAGACGTAGCATCAGCATGAAATCAGTAATCACTAAACATTATTGATGTTACAATTTGTATCACTAAATTCAACTAAATTGCATCAGCAAATGTTGAAGATTCCTATACAATATGCATTCACAAAAGGGACTGATAGAAACTTGATTTCATGGTCTCAGTAATATCAGTCATGAGTTATTACAATGGAAGAATAATTCCAATTTGATTGTTTTGGCATTTTAATTGACCTTTCGATATTATAATTTAGTTGTTTGATGGCCCTTTTTACGTTCACCTGGTTCTTACGTTTTCTTTTTTTTTTTTCAAATATTTTTTTCTTTTATCATTCAACTAATTGAACTTAAAAGGTTTATTTGCATGATATTATATGTACAATTAAAAGGATTAGTATTGACATTTATTTATTTAATGGGTTTGGCTATTTTAATGATTAAATAAAGTTATTTATCACTAACAATATTTGGATAAGTTGCTTTGTTAATTTTGTTTAAAATATAAGTCTTAATGAAATTAATCCTTAAAAATAAAAATAATAAAAAAATAAAATAAAAAAACCAGAGAGAGAGAATAAACCATTTCTATTAGGAGGCTTGTCCCTCTCAAGCATATAAAGGTTTTATGATCTTTGATGAACGGAAGTAGAAAGAAAATTTATTAGTTATTGTAAGAGAGAAGATTTGGATTTGTAATTTAAAAAAAAAAAATGGAAGAAAAACGTGTGGTTTAATTATAAATTTTTTAGAATCTATCTGAATATTATCATTTTCTTTTTTAAAGTAATTCAGTTGAGAATAAAATTGGAACGAAACAGTGATGTGGGGTGTAAATACAAGTTTTGTGCGGGGGTGTTTAAACAACGACTCAAAATTTTTTGTTGGGCAATAATGCCCACAACTGTTTACCTGAAACAGGCTTGCTCACTTGGGTCTGACAGGCTCACAAGAGAAAACAAATTTTTGAGTTGGGTCTAGCCTACAAGCCCAACTCATTGGGCTTGTAGACCAATGTATGCAATTTTTTTTTTTTAAAGAAAAAAAATAAATTAAATAACCCTACATATACATCCAATTTTGAGTTTGGATTTTGGACTCTAATATGTTTATCGTGATTCCTGAGTCATCTCATCTAAAAATCTTTTGGATGATCAGTGAAGATAAAAATTGAACAAGAAAACAAAAACATAAGATAGAAAAGCTAAAATGAAATTAACCTTGAAGATGAGTGTTCCACTATTATTCCATTACATTTAGGATTGACAGGACCATAATTTAATTTGCTTCCCAACAGATATAAACTAAAATTAAATAGAAAATTTGTATATTCGACAAACATATATAAGAGTGGTACAGATTTCAATCAATGATCTCTTTATTATACCGCAAAGGCAAACCAATTATATCTTAAACATGATTCGATATGCTTACACATAAACATCCACGTTTGATAATTTTTGTAGTTGTAGTTTTGTTCTCATCATATTATCTTTATTTTAATGAACTCTAAACAGAATTTTGATATACATATCTTATTCGAGATGGATCATAATTACGGAACAATTCACTAATTTAGTAAACTTTTAATGTCAAAAGTTCACTACAAAGTAAAAACAATGGAAAATAACATAACAATCTTTCTTTCAGACACGCGCACACATAGATGTATTGATTTGAGGAGTTGTTTAATGATTAATTTGAGCAAAATTAAGAGATTTCTTTCCATCATGAGCATTGCTGAAGAAGTTTTTCATGTAGTCCTGGAAAACAACCTCCCGAAATTGAGCACCGCCGTCTCTCTCCGCCAGCTGTGGCAGCGGCTTGATTTTCTCTGTTGGCTTTGGCATGGTGAAATGTAATAAATTTGGACAACTTTTTGGTAGTGTAGTATTACTCAAAATAAAATATTTTTATTTGTTTATATAATATTGTAGGCCAAAATTTCAGTTTTTCACATTCTTTGATAGCTCTTAAAAGTTTCCCCTCTTCTCCAATAAAATACCTTCAGCGGTTGTTTTTATAAAAACAAAAACAAAAAACAAAAATTAAATTGACACTAGTTAAGTTATGCATCTATTAAAATTTATCAAAATCAAGCATGCGTGTGCATTGATTAACAGATATATATTCTGACATAGACTTGTATTGATGAATATACAAATGATAGAAGTTGACCTCCCACGCATATGCAAAAGTGAAAATATATTTTGCTTTGTTTTTTTCTAAAAAATACATACAATAATCAAACCTGTGTATAGTTGCAGTTTTTTTTTAAAAAAATAATTTTTTAATTTTTTTAACCATCAAATATCTCAATTCAATAATCAAAACCTACTCCCAGGCATGAAATTTTTTTCTTTCAAAGCTCTTGAAAAATATATTATAATCTAACCTGTAAAGTGTCACCAACGTTGACAACTAAAGCGCCATCAATGGGAGGAATCTCCACCCACTCTCCTTTCTTTGCAACATTTTCAATGTCTTCTTCAATTTTCACATACAACCCTCCAATCCCATCTTGCACCAAAACAGTCAGTGCTCCAAGGTCTGAGTGGCGACCAACGCCCACAGTTAGCTCCGGATCAGGGCAAGTAGGGTAGAAGTTCATGTTCACCATCTTGAATCCGATTAGGGCATCGATTTTCGTGTCGTCTGGTTTCGCTCCCAAGTTTTCCAGCAGGACTGCCATCACTTTTCTTACAATCTTGACTGCCGTTTTCAGGTACTCCAGTGCAACTTCTCTGTATCCAGCATTAATAAAGAGTTACAATGTATGCTCATTTAGCTGTGTCAAACCACCTTACAATCCATCTCTAGTGAGTAGAATTAATTTAATCTAATAATATTTCAGGTTTAAATCGTTTTTACTATCGATATTATCTAAAAAAAATTAGTTATTCCAAAATTGGAAAAATCTTTCATAAAACTATCTTAAAGTTGATATGATGAGACAAACCAATTAATAGGAAAGATAAGAAAAAAAAATAACATTTCATTAATCTGTCTCATCACATTAGTAATGAAATAATCTCATAGAAGATTTTCTCCTAAAATTAATGTATGCCACCAATATATCTGTTTTTATTGCTCTATTGTAAAGAAATTATTGTAATTGAATAGTTGTTATTTTTCTCTTTTAATAAATTTATGTTGTTTTAAATTTAAGAAATGAAAAAAAAAAAAAAAAAAGAAAGAATGACAAAAAAAACACATTTGTCTACAAAGGGCTATCGGCCTTGGTCCTCCCAGCCACTAAACATTCTAGAAATTAAATGTAAAAAGAATTAATTTAAAGTTTACTCTAATTTTTAATTATATATATTTTTCTATTCAAATTTTAATCATTTATAAACTGATATTTAGATTGATGGGCTGATAATCATAAATTCTGAAAATTTAAAAGAATGTTAATATCTCATTTTTAGTTGATTTTTAAAACTAAAAATTCTCTTAAAAACACAAATATAAAAACAATTATTAAAAATTCTTACTTGCATTCTATAGGCCAATTTTGAAATGCCTCATCATCATTTGTATAAGTCATGCTAATATAATCTTTCCACTCCAAAGCTTTCTCCTTCTCCGGTACAAAGCTAGTCCCATATTTCACCAATGGACTAGGGCTCACTCTTGTCCGATAAATTGCCTTCTTCTCTGGCGACTGCCCAAAGAATGAATGTGTTGTGTCCTTGAGCTTTTCGAGGAACTCGATAGGCACGTCATGGTTAATAACTTGGAAGAACCCTAGAGTCTCGGCTGCCCAAGCAATTTCGCCCATCGCCCGTTCATGTTCTGGCCCGTTAAGCTTCGACAAGTCGATAGGCGGCAACATGCACACGTTGGCAGTTTCCTTGATGATTCGCTCTTGCTCCGGCTGAATATAAGGTGTAGGAACCTTCGAGAGACCTAAATCCACCATGCCTTTGACGCCATAGCCATCTTGAACCACAAAGTTGTAGAGGTAGCTTTTTTCTTCCAAGATTGTTGTCATTAGGGTTTTGGCCTTTTGGGAGGCTATTAAAGACTGCAATTTGAAAGGATTGTTTTGTGTTATGAAAGTATCAATATAAATAGTTGAGAGTTGATTGAATTTTTATGTGTGAAGTTCAATATTATCTATATTGGACAACAAAATTCAAATATAAATTTATAGAAATATTTTCCTTTTTCTTTTTTAAATTTGTGGAAGGGGACAATTTAAATTTTAAGACTTCAATACTTTGTTTAGAAGTATAGTCACTACCAAATAACAATGCCAAATTTTACTAATACATGCACTTTACTAATGTTTCAATCCAAGCACATTTCCAAACTTGTGTGCGTATTTCTTAAGAGTGATTGTCTCTAAATTATAAGAGTAAATATACAAGCCGCACAATAGCAATTAATTACAATAAGGCCCAATAGAACTATGATCCATTTGGTGTTAATTTTTAATCAGTATAGGCATCTCCTACATTATTAGAATAACTATTTGGGATAATACATAATTTTAAGAGATTTAGATAGACCCATGATTTGTTTTTGGTATCGGTTTAAAAAGATTGAGCTTCTCTCAACATGAAAGCAACACAAGTGAAACAAAAAGTTTATTTTTCGAAAGATTTGTTGATCTTATGTTATTTATGTTATTTTGGCAAATGCTGTGGAGGGGTTTGAGCTTTCAAAATAAATAAAGATAAAGTCTAACCAAAATAAACAGAATATATAGAAGTATTATCAAATGATGAGTACGAGAAAGCTAACCTGCAAAATCAAATATGGAGAACAACTGCTTTGCTAGAGAAATTTAATAACACACGGAACTTAATTAATTTGTCATAGAGGAAAGAGGTAAGAGTATTATAGAAAGCTATGGGTTTATATAAGGGTTCTTGGGAAACTTTTTCATTATATATTTTTCCCAATTGGTCTCAATTCTTTTTTTTTTTTTATCCTTTTTGTTAAAACTCTAAGGTTTGAATGAGTCTCTTTGATCGGTACGTGGAATGAATCTGTTAGTGACACTGCCCTTATTGGCAAGGAACTAGTGGTCATCAATAATTTAATCAGTTGACATTTTTACAGTGTTTTAGTGCTTGGTTTTTTTCATTACTCTTGGAAAATTATTTATTTTGAGATGGCGAGATGCATTCCAATTATATGGACGCATTGGGAAGATAAAAGGTGGATTGAAATGTGGAGAAGCTATGGAATACAGGTTATTAAACGTAATATAACTAGACAGATACATGTTAATTTCTTCTAAGATTATTTATAAGGTATATACATCGTTAAGAATACATATAATTAGTTAGATACATATGCTTCTAGAATTGTTCATATCATGATTCATATGTGTGTATGTGCATATACATATATACATGTTTGAGAATATAACCAAGTAGATGCATGTGCTACCAGAATTCTTTATATAATATATATATGATTGAGATCAGTTAGAAAAGAAGCAAGTTTCTAAGCTTGTGGAAAAAGTAATTAAAGTCTTTCATTTTTATTATCTAGGTTAGTTTTTCATTACTGAGTTTTGAAGAAACCCTGCACTTGTGTGCATTTTCATAGTCACATCACACATACATTTTTTTATTAATTAATTTGTTATTTCTGATTGGTAATCTAATGTTTGTGCTCATCATAATTTTCCAACAAATTATTAAGGGGAACTGGATCATCCCTCATTTTCGAAATTTCAACGCACAAAGAAAAGCCCTCATTTTCGAAATTTCAACACAAAAAGAAAAAAAAAAAAAGTCACTCCTTTATTACTGATTGTAAATATCCATTTTTTACCAAATATGTATTATAAGATTTGCTTGTCCTGTGAAACCTCAAACAGCAAACAATTTCATTTTAAAAGTTTCATTTGTAAAAAAATATACTTCGAAAAGATCTATTAGGAGAAACTATACCAAATGAAATCTTAAATTATTATTATTTATTTTGCAGTTATTACAATAATATATATGTATCTGTGTGTATATGTGTAAATATATATATATATATATATCCTGTTTATATTGTGAATTCATAGCAAATCCACTTTTAGTAAAAAAAAAAATTATGTGACAATTTTCCTAAATTTGCATATTGCAAAATTTTATCATTCATGTTTACTGTTCAAACTCAATCGATTTGGCGTCATTTACTCTTTGGGGGCACAGACATGCATAGACTTTATTGAAAAATAATTTGAATTTATATACCTATTACAATAATTCAAGGCATGAAAAAAAAAACACGAACGACTCGAGATCATAGTAGTGTGCATGGTTGTGAACGGCAAACCATCGGACCATTACAATCATGGGCGGAGGATGGGGGCCCATTCGGGCCATGGTCTCCGCAACAAATAAGATTTTTTTAAGGGATAAAAGTGTAATTTAAATTATATTATGTGATTAATGTAATATTTTTCCTTAGACCCTTCAATTTTTCTTTTTTCAACTTAAGAACATATATATGCATATAGATACAAAATAGTTAGACATATGCCTTCTCCAATTTATTTATTTATCTATCTATTTTTTACATCATAGCTATTTTCATTTATTTTAATAGTATAAGTTATTAAATAATTTATTCCTTTCTTTTTAAAGTATTAGACAAAATCAATCCTTTTTTTTTTAATATAATTTCATATCTCCCGATTTGTTTGACTTACTTTGATTTAAGGCTGTAAATTAAAAATATTTTATTTTCTTAAACTTATGTTAATTTTATTTTTTATAATGTTATGTTATTAATATGATTTGATAAATTTATTTTACTAGTTTGTAATTTAAATATTTTTATTAATTCCCATTTGTTCCTAATTGTTATAAGTTAGTTTGGTTTGAAATGAATACGATAAAATTAAATTATTAGGAAGTATGTAAATACTTGAGATTTAAATATACTAATTACTAATGATTTTTTTAAATATTTTTAAAAAACGGGCAAGTTCTGTTTTGATTTATAAAATTAAAATCTATTTTAATTATTAATTTATCAAATATAACATTTTATTTTTTAATACCATATTTGTTACGCCACCCATAATATAGATCCTGGCTCCACTCCTGATTACAATTATCCATTGTGGGAATTTTGTCTACCCTAAGACAAGGGTAAAGACAAAGAGACCAAACTATGCGAAGTTTAATTTTGAGGGACCAAGATATAAAAGTTTATGAGCTAATTAGGAGTTAAATTGTAAAATAAGTATACATAAATCTTTAAAGATAAACAATTCTCTGACCTTTACGATTTCTAAACTCTACCCTTGTAATAACAAATATTTACATAAATTAGGTGAATCACATCATTCTAATGCATATATGAGAGAGAGAGAGAGAGAGAGAGAGAGAGATTTTTAGAATATGCCCTTCACAATTCACATACTACTCTACCCTTGTAATAACAAATATTTATATAAGTCGGATGAATCACGTCATTTTAGTACATATTTATATGTGAATTTTTAGACTACAACTCTTCACAACCAATTCAAACAAATTTTTTATTTAAAAAAATCAAATGATTTATTTTTTTTATAATGGAAATCAGACGAATTATAGATTGCATCCTTTGAGTACATAAATAAACAATCGTAATCTAATTTTATACTCTTGACATCGCAACTGTTCTATATTTTTCCACAGACAGAGAGTGAAGAAATTAAATCTACCTTAATTTAATAGTTTTTAGAGAAAAAAATCCATCAAAGTCTCCAGTGTAACATCATCAATTGGTTTTTCTATTCTCGCAGTAATAATATTTCCTTCATACAAGATCACTTGCTTTTAAAGTCTAATCAATAGTCAATTTCTGACTAGACCAGACCCAAAATGAAAAAGGAAAAAAACCCCTTGAAGGAGTCAATTACATCCTTAATTTTAGGCTTTTTTGAAATCAGCTCCCCAACAAACGCTGAAATCAACCATTTTTAATCTAAGGTAGCTTAAGTTTCAAAAAACAATTTGATGTGGATTACAATGATGGCGAAGTGATTAATATAAGCATATTTTGTTGTTGGTGAGGAAACCCAGCAACAAATCTCTCCGAAATTTGTTGAATTAAGATTAAATATATGAAATTTTTCACAGTTTCACATGCAAACTATGAGAGAATCATGGTAAGTTTGTGTAAGTCACCAAATCCTACGGTAATATAGTAATGAAGAGAATACAAATCCATATAAATTCTGTTTAGACGTATTTTAAACCGCAGAAAAACGAACAAGTGAGGAGGTACTGTGTCCAAACACGGTACCTTAAAGTCTGGAGAGTTGTTATAATGGATCTTGTAATTATACTAGCACAATTATAAGTGATAACATTTTTTTTTTTTGGGTTTTTTATTATTTTCTAACATATTAATTTTATGAATTTTTGGATTAAAATTTAATGGCTTTAACTAGCTTGATAACTATATGGAAACTTTATTGTAGCATAACCTTAAAATGTGTAAACATGTTTTAGATTTCGGAAAGGATTTTACTATTTTACTAGTTAGGTAACTTTATCCAATAATTACAACTGTTGGATTGACTTCAATAATCATACTGATAAACAATCCATATCCAATGGATGTAATTGATGCATAAGATTATTTAACCAGTAAAGTGAAAAACAAATCAATGAGAAGGTACTGTGTCTAAACGCGGTTTCTTTAAATATTTTAAAGTGTTGGCGGGTTTTAGAGTACAACAAAATAAATCTGTGATGAGACATTGTATCCGAACACGGCTTTTTGGTAGTCAAAAATTGACTATAAGAAATAAAAAGACTGTAATGTCAAAACAAAAATAAAAAAATAAAAGAGTATGCTCTCCGAAAGCTAAAATTGACAACAAAAGAATTAAAACATTGTATGAAATCATCTATTTTATCCTACTATACATGATGTAATTGTGAATGAAGAAGTCAATGGTTTTATGTTACTTTGGTGTGGAGTAACTAATTTTGTTATGTGGAAACTTAAGGAATTATAGTGCAAGCATTAGATCACTGACTATTACCGATGCAACCTGTCTAAAAGTCAAGTAAAATTCCTTAGCAGTTATAGAAGTTTATGGGAAAAGTCATTCAAACATCTATAGACGGTGGTTGGTTTTTTTTTTTTTTTTTTTTTTTTTTTTAAGACTGAACAGTATTACTGAAGACTGAAAATTGAATAGTGATTGAAATCTGAAATTTAAATAACATGTTTGTTTTCTTTTTTCTTACCTCTGAATATATAATAATCTTATTTATTTTTTAAAATTAAAATTATCTGAAAACTAATAATTTGATATTTATATCATTTTGTTGTTTGTTCTATAACTTTATTCGATATAATACAAATAATTATAATAAATTATTAAACAACACTAAAATACTTATGTATATATTAATAATATTTTTATTCATAATTAAGATATAATTAATTATTATAGTGAAGCAATTTTTTTTGAAAATTATATAGATATAAATAAATTATTATAATAAAGTAAATTAAATTGATAAATGTTCTTAAGTTGAATTACCATTCAACATAAGTTGAATTACTATTGTAATAAAAGTTGAAATTGTAAAGTAATATATATTTTAGTCATTACAATATTTCATTAATTACATTTAAAAAGAATCTATATAATATAAAATTGTGATAAATTTGAAAATATGTTATTTTAGAAAAAATAGATTTGAAATAATATATTTAGAAAACCATTAAGTGATTTAATATTTAGATAAAAGTTAAAAATTGCAATGTTTTTCTTTCAATGATTTGTGAATACTTTTAAGCGGTTTAACTATTTAAAAAAAAAAAAATCATTTAATATATGTAATTCAGGTTCATTACATGAAAAATGATAAAAACAAACAACCTTTTAGCTAGGGTTTAATAATAAAAACTTTGGTTTTTTTTTTCATGAATTTATTCAATGTTAGCCATACATGGTGCACATATTCTTGTAATTTTTATTTTTAACTGTGTTCTAATTAAGGATTACATTTTTAATATATATATATATATATAGAGAGAGAGAGAGAGAGAGAGAGAGAGAGAGAGAGAGAGCGAGAGAGTTTGTTTTAAGTCAATTTAACAAATTAAAGCTACAAAGATCAAGGAAACAATTTATTTCATAATAGATAAAGAAAAATAAATTTAAATTTTTTCTAACGATGTATTTAAAATTTTAATATTTTCTACTAGTTTTGATCCTCCAAGGTGGGTCAAAGTACTATATACAATTACTTAGACACAAAAACCGACACATAATACTTTCAACCAATCATTTATTATCTTACGCTATATTTCAATTTTTTATAAAAATTTCATTCTAAAATTATCTCATTTTAAATCATTTGCCATCCCAATTATATTATATTATATTATATATATATATATATATACTGGCCTAAGAATTTACCCATATATTATTGATGATATCTTTTCTCATAATAAAAAGAAAAGTCACCATACATATTATTATACACACATTATAGAACTAAAACATTTATCATGAATGTAAAAAGAATATAGATTAAACATTTGAATTATAACTAAATGTGCACTATATATACAACGATTTTCTCATGAGAAATCAAAGCCATTATTCTTTGCGAATGGAAGTCCTAAATATAACCAAAATTAGGAGTGACACCACTTAAAAAATCCCTTTAAAATTTTTCGAAAAAGAGCAGCATCTGCTTGAACTAATAATTTCTTTTTTAAAAAATTATTTTGACGATTCTTGAATTTGGGTTCCTAAATATGCATCAATCAGGAAGTATTGACATCATCAAATCATGAGACCGAAAAAGGGAAATAAAAATCACATCAAAGGAGACTAGTACTGTGTGTGAGAGAGAAGTAAAGAATATATGGAGTAATTAATAGATGGTTGCATAGTTGAAATTAATCATAAGTTCAAAAAAGAAGAACTAACACTAATTTTAAGTACAAGTAAAAAATGCATGTGTTTCAATGTACCTGAATGTCAGACTTGTAAACTTCATTTTTATGGAGCCTTTCGGTGGAATGAGACAGAAGAAATAGCACATATGGAACCCACAGACAGACAAGATAGCCATGCGATGTGATAACTCTCTTGGACTGTCTCTACTCTAGTGTTTGCATTATATTTGGAAAATGGAATATAAGTACAGATCATCACTTACTTCAAAAAGTGATAATAAGCCACCCCATGGATTAAACATGAACATGATTAATTGGTTTACTGGAGTTTCAACTTCTCGAAGCTTGATAGTGTAGGAATCCCCTATGCAACCTAAAAGATTAGTCTTGTATCGGATTTGGTGAGAAGCAGAACATCTAAGCCTAGTGACACTTGATGGGCTCAAGTCAGTCCATAGCCCAGATACACTTTGTGAAAATTACATTCAGCTCAAAATATTAGTTTATTGCAAGTAAATAGATATGGTTGTTTAACTTCTTATTTTTAATTTAAGAGAGAGGGGATTCGAACTTAAGAATTCGACTTTTTTAAAAGGTATGATTATCAACTAAGCTATACTTGTGATGACAATAAACATATTAGTTACGAATTTTAATGTGATTCCTTGTAAGTAATTCATGAGAGATTACTAGCTTTCCATTCAAGTATTTTTATTGAGGCATTTCTATCTAGCACATGGAACGTTGGAGTTGAAACAGTTATACATGCTAATTTCCTTTTGTCTATAAGCTAAGATTAATAAGACATAAATAGTGACAATTATTAGAGTGTTACAATCGTTTACTGTTATTTTATAATATAAGTAATAATTTAATTTCTTATCCATAAAATTATACTATCAACATGCACAATTAGTAGTCTTTCGTAACACACTAACTTTAATAAATTAGTTATTCTTTTTAGCTATTTACTCTTAAAATTCATCAGTATTAAGCTTAATCAATATTTCACAAATTTCATCCTCATTTTAAATTTTAATGTTGGTGTTTATAAGATAATCTTAATTTCATACGTAACTATACATATCATAGAAATAACTGGTGATTATTGCATTTGACTCTCTTTAAGCTGTAATGTCCATTTTCAAATATAATTTTGGTTGATCCATAATTAAAGAGGCAAGTTTAAGTTGACTATGTCTCTGTATGATTTTAGCAAATTAATTCTAATCCTTATCTTCATCTTCTAGGCTTACAATAATCTAGCTTAGTTACTGTATAAGAACCACATATATCTTTCCGCATTCAGTTGGCTCCATCACACCCTTCGTAGTGTTTATTCTAATCAAGGAAGAAAATTTGACCGGAGGTTAGGAATCATTCAATAACAAACATTCTTAAAAGCCTACTAGATTATATTTAGCTACGTAAATATAATCTAATGACTATCGACTGTCCTGGTAAAAATATCCAATCACTATTGCCGTTTCTAGGTGTACAGGAGAGGCCAGTAATTAAAGACATAAAAACGATATTATAGGAAGCATTAATAATGAAGCATGCATACATCTTTTCCTGATGTCAGCCACCGGCTGCTAGCTATCATCTTTCAAAATCATTCCAGGCAAGCAAGAGTGCCAAAGAAACACATCACTTTTTTGCAAAATTTTCCACACCCAACAATATAATTTTGTTCCACAGAACATCGATCTTATCATGCTTATCATTTCATTGCTTAGGGTTTGATTTAATTACTATAGGTTTCATGAGCTCACTCTCCAAGTTGTCAATTTTGTCACACTAGCCTTTGTTTTTTTTCTTGTACAGAAATCTGCAGGCAAGATCTTATCTTAATCTGCAAGAAAATTTAATACCGTTGAAATTATTAAAACCTTTGCACTAAAGTGGAAATCACATTTACTTATATTGCTGCTCCCCACTTTTGCGGCCAATTTATACTGCTTTTTCGCATCTAATTAACATGTTTCAAGATATTATAGGTTAGTATAATATTTATATATTAACGTTTGTTTTTTTGTTGATGATGGGCAAATTGTTGGTTTTCATGCAACTTTTTATGTTAATAAACAAATCTCTTACTAAAAACAATTGTAAGATCGATAAACGAAGAAAAAGAATTTAGACTTTAATTTCACAATCTATACAGGTATCCTAAATATATTTCGTAAGCCACATTTGGTAAATATCTCATTTTAAATATGTTACATAAAATTTAATTTAAAAATTCAATCATAAAACTTACCTTATTTTAAATATGTTACAAATGATAAATTTATTTGTCACTTATTAGACAGAAGTTTCTTTTTAGTTCAAATCCGAATAATACATTAATTTAGTCATGTTTGATTTAGAGGGTTAAAGCAAACCAGCTGGTCTCGATGGGAGGAAACAAAAAAATATATATAGAAAACTAGTATGTGGTAATTAGGTGATGAATACTATCTTAGTAATTGCTCGTTAAAAAACTAGCATGAGGTAAACAGGCGATGAACACTATCTCAGTTTATATATATATATATATATATATATATATAACGTTTTTATAATCAGGTATACCTAATTTTAAAATATAAAAATCAATAAATCAAATTCATCTATTGTATTTTAATTAAATAAAAGAGAAAATACAATGAATTAATTTAATTAATTAATACTTACTTTTTAAAATTAGATATATCTGATTATAAAAATCATATATAGAGATCCCCTTGGGTACACTTTATATGCATATACTTTAAAAAATATATATATACGTGATTATATTATAAAATGTATGATTATAATTTGTTATATTTGATTATAACTAAATATGTTTAATTACAATAAATAAATATGATCACAATCAGTAAATCAATAAATGTGATCATATTTACTGATTATAATCACATATATTTAATTATAATTGCATATAATAAATTACAATCATACATTTTACAATATAATCACGTGTTTTTTTATCAAATGTATGCATACCCAAATATACGTTAAAATGTGCCCCATCTATATGTATAAACAGTCATATCGAATAAATAGTACATATATGAGATGTACATGCCTGGTAGATTAAAGTTCTTGTCTCAAATAAGAACCAAGACAACCAGTCAAAAGCAATTAATATCCAGTTTGGTTTATTGGTTAATGGTTGGCTAGGGTTTATTAAAATTCAAAAAAAAAAAAAATCTTGTTTATTAATGTTCTGAGGAAATTAACAGATTTTATTACACTAATAAGAAAGTCAAATAAAGTTTGCTAACTAATTAAATTTAATTTATAATCTGTCAGATCCACAGACCAAATTAAATTAGGAAACTACTTAATATCTTACAAAGTCAAATCCATCGATGTCCAGATCAATACCGTGATACAGATTATATCAGATGCATGAATACCATGCCACTGGTTGTGTGATGACAAGAGGAGAAAAGAATTAATTAAATAGATTAATTAGTTTTAGTTACAAGAAAGGTAGATATTTTTTGACCTGAATATTAATAATTTTTTGTTGAGGGATGCCCTATATAAATTAGTGTACGATAAATTTTGATCAATTATCTTTAAATATTGACGAAAACTCTTGATTATATTATAAATGCGACAAAGTCATAAAATATACGATTAAAAGAAATAAAAAGATTTTATTTTTATAATCTCGTGCACATGTACTTATTTTGGGAATGCCACACAGAAAAATTGTGATCAAAACCATATAAAGCACTCCACAAAAATTCCTATATACATACATCACTCCAAAATTTTTCTGTAGACCTCTAAATTAAAGATGTATACTTACATAAATTTCCTCAACAATTGAGAGTGCTCTTTATAAAACACTTCTATTTTGAGACATTTTCTGTAAACAAATATACAATCCGATAATTATACTTCTCAAATTTCAATCTACCTCTAATGTGGGCTTTTATATTCTTTTGTAAACTTCAAATTTGGCTTTTTCTTCGTTGATTAGGTTTTTCCTTTCCTTTGTTGGCAATACTTTAGATCTTAATAAATTTTATTTTATTTTATTTTATTTTATCAAAGTGCATTTACAATTTGACAATAACTCGTATTTTTTGTTTTCTTTAAATTTTGAGATTTTCATTACTTTTATTGTTTTAGGAGTCACAATCCTAGTTAGAGTAGAATTTAAGTTTTTCTATTTAAGTACATATATGAAGCACAATTGTTATTCTTTTATTGTTCATAATAAAATCCTTCTCTAGAAGTAAGCAATTTTGTGGATTAATTTGATTACAAATGGCTCTCACTTCGTGATAAGTATTGTTAATTTTTCATACTTTTATCTTTTACTTGTTTTTTTAAAAGGGGAATATATATTGATAGATAGTTTTATGACTCAAAAAACCAGTCTCTTACATTGTAACATCTATTAGTATATGGATACCTCTCCTGTGTTTTATTTTGTTTAATGTGAGTTTCATTTCATTTTCATTGGTTTTACATATTATACTCTCTAAGTATAACTGCTCCCTTCACCAATATATGCTATATATGAAAGAACGAATTCTTTCAAATTATTTTTTATTTTTCTTTGAAAATTATAAAGAACACGACAAAGATATACATGCTATATATGTCCACCTACACGTGCAGGTTTTGCTAAAGAAGATCTGGAATCTAGACATATGACATCTCGTATATAATTAATAATGCTAATTATAATAGATTAAGTTGGGAAATTACAGCCCTCAAGCTTCATGTGATTAAGACAATTAATTAATAAAGGAAATTTATAATAATTTTGTGTATTTTATACAAAAAAATCCAATCCATATTTCATTACAGAATCTGTACTAGCATTCGATTACGATGCTTCTTTGACAAATAAACTAAATTAATTATACATCTTAATCACTCAATTATTTAATTATAATTAGTGCACAATATTAGTGGAGCTAAATAAATATTTATATAATTAATCAACGTCAAATCACTCACTCTCAAGTGATGTTACTTGCCTCCTAATATCCTATGATCTATGTATCTATGATACCTGTGAACGTGAGCTCCTCACCAAATTGTTACATAAAATTTAATACTTTCGAAAATTTCCTGACCAATGAAAGTGTTGGATCATGGCTTACATTTATAATTTGATTCCTATCTTGTCATGATCTCTCTCTCTCTCTCTCTCTCACATATATACATATATATATATATATATATATATCTCGCTTTAATGGCCATATGCTCGGGTTTTATTATATCAATTAAATTTTCAATTTCCTTACGAAGAGATTCCATGTCTGCAGCCTGTATGTAAAGCTCTTGGCAAGATCTTAACATGGATCACTGAATTGATCACAAAAGTTAATTAAAGGTATTAATGGACTAAATTTATGATCAATACAAAAAAAAAAAAAAAAAAAGGCTTCAATTGGATAGACATGAAGATAATTCTAAAACATGATTATTAAATAAGGGGAAACACAACAGATGTTAAAAACAATCCCAAAATTAAAAATTGCTAAAAATAATCTAATGGAAATTTGTTTTAGCTCAAAGGAAAATTGAAATCATTTTTGATACAAAAATTGATTGCAAGTTATATCCCTCAATTACCAAAATACTCTTCCAATTAAAAAAAAAATTGAAATAACCAAATAGTCCCTTTTTGTAACGGTTGAACCGGATCATAGTGCGATATGCGTGAATAGCTAGCACTTACAATTTGGTCGAACCAGATTGCATCGTGATCTGGTTTGCAAGTGTGCAATTAAGGTTTGTAATTTTAGAAATTTTTTTGTAATTTTAGCCTAAAAACAAATTTCTCCTTTCTAATTCGCTTAGTTTTGAAAAGCAAAATATATAAATCATATGTTTCTAAAATAGTAATATTAAAGAATGTGTAGATTTCAATCTTTAATTTACTTGTGCTCTTATACTTCAATAATTTTGTTTCAGTATGCTATTTGTCAAATTTATTTTATTATTGGGACAACAATTACAACATTACTTCCTTAAGATAATAATATGTATTCGGACATATTGTTATCGTTAATTTGGATTAAATTTCATTCAAATTAACTTTGTCATGATAATGATATGTGCTTGGACATATTGTAATCATGAATTTAAACTTCAATTGCTTGGTATATAATATAAATAACTAAGTGATATTATCAGAGTAAACCTTGAAAATGAAATTAATGTGAAGCCACCTATTTTTTATGTTAAAAAATAAGGTTTAGTGATATTATTTTTCATCTTAGATGATTTTTCAGATGTTTTCCTATAAGGGACATTATCAATAATTTACATATTACAATTTTTTGTCATATAAAGGATTTAAAATGCTTCTATAATTATAAAATAGTGTTCTCCCAATAAATTTTGATAAATAAATGAATGGAAAAACTGCTTTTAATTCTCACGGATGACATTTGTTTCACAATTCTCAACCGACACAAATTGCAGTTTAGTATCAATATTAATAGTTAATACGATTTTTGTAGGAAAATAAGCAAAATCAAAGATAAAATAATGAGAAAAATGTGATGTAGAATTGAGTTCTGATTCCTTTTGAGAGAAAAAGCACTAAATGAAGAAGAAACTGACAAGAATCAGAGGCAGAAGAGAAGGATAGAAATCTTGTTGTTGAGATCCGCTGTCACGTAATGACACACAATAGTAGTATGTTAATCAATATATATATATATTTTGCGGTAGCTTTTAAGGATCAATGTTCATGTAAAGAAAGAATTCATCTGAAGTTTCAGTCCATCTTCATTCAACCATTTTGTTCCGGGTCACCATAACGAAAGTATTTATTGGTTTTACAGGTGATGTTGTGGTGGCTTTCAAGGACCAATATTCATGTGAAGAGTGAATTCGTCGAAGTTTCAGTCCATCTTCATTCAACCATTTTATCTCATATATATGTATATATGTATATGCAAAACACATGAAGTTGGCTATTAAGTTTGTTTTTTGTTTTTTGTTTTTCAAAATTGAGAATTAAGAGAAAGAAAAAAAAAAAAAAAGGTGATGAGTCAAACCTTAAATCCATGATGTTGAGTTTGAATTTATACGTATAATTTACGTGATGGTTGACGTTAGAATAACAACATACGAGAGACATAAAATCACTAGAACACCAGATTTTTAAAATTTAAAATTTTGTTAAAAATTATACATCTTACCATTATGATATATGAGCCGTACATTTATTTAAGAATTAAAATGAGCAAAGGTTCGAACTTTTCACTTGCTTAAATTGAGTAGAAGAAGCAACTAGCTAGTTTTTTTGGAAACCTAACTAGGTAGCTAGCTAGATATCATCTCTCAGCAGACTTGCAACATTTTTCCACTAATTTATTGAAGGTGTTTTGCTTGAGGTAATCTAAAACATTAATCTACACCGCCAAAAAATAAACAATTAAAAGTAGAAAAATTAAAAAAAAAATTTGGAAAAAGGGTGACAAAATATCTAATTGTTGTGGGCCAAAAGATCTGATAAAAAAAGTGATGTTTTTGTCCAGCAAAATCTAAAGAGTCCTTCTTTGGTGGAACCCTCATAAGATTTTCTGTCGCCTCTTTCTTTCTCTATATAACACCCTTCACCTTCTCCTTTCAAGCCCCCCTACCCCTCAATTTTTCTTCTTATTAATTATCACCTCCACTTCTAATTAACAATCTCTTCTATTAAAAATTTTATTTCTCTCATATTTCAGTCAAATATTTTTGTTATTATTTTTCATATATTTATGTAGTTGTTTTTGGTTCTAGTTATTGTAGGTAGAAATTTTGTGTGTGTATATATATATATATATTAGAGATTATGAAGGAGAGTGGTGGCGGTAGAAAGCATGGGGCACTGTCACCCTGCGCGGCGTGCAAGCTTCTGCGGCGGAGATGTGCTCAGGATTGTGTTTTCGCTCCGTATTTTCCGGCTGATGAGCCTCAGAAGTTCGCTAGTGTCCACAAAGTCTTTGGTGCCAGTAATGTTAACAAGATGTTACAGGTTTGTCTTTCTCTCAAACCATATTCACACATATTTGTGCAATCATTTTCTACTGTTCACATAGATATATGTGTCAATATTTCGTTCATTTGTATTTAGGCTATCCGTTATTTATGGTTAACTTTGTTATTTAAATTAAGATTGAACTCTTTACATTAAATAGTTAGATTATCGTAATGACAGTTAAAATTTAGACATCTTTAAACTTTAATATGCAAAACCCTTACAAGATCATGCTTTGTTTCAGGATTAGTGCTATTTTTAATGAAATCTGACGTATGAAAAGATAAAAAGAAGAAAAGAGAAGAAAGTAGTGGAGAGGAGTGTGTATCACACTTTTAC
Organism: Litchi chinensis; assembly: GCA_019925255.1. Classification (NCBI taxonomy): domain Eukaryota; kingdom Viridiplantae; phylum Streptophyta; class Magnoliopsida; order Sapindales; family Sapindaceae; genus Litchi; species Litchi chinensis. Next base: position 29,338,935 of record CM034467.1, read on the forward strand.
TGCTCTTACATGCAATATTAGGTTACACATACTATACATTCTCTTTTAATTCATTATTTTCTCTAATTTTTTCTTTTGTTTTTGTTATAAACATTGTAGAAAAATCTAAGGAGAAATTTATACTCGAAACAGATCACACAAGAATATTGTGGAATAACAAATTATTTAATGAAAAACTTTGAAGCTTAAAAATAATAATATTTTATTTATTTTTTCTTCCCAATTCTTCAATCTTTAAACTGTCGGAGCTTTTTAAATGTGAGCAAAATTGATCTCAAAAAATTTTAAGATTGCATTTTGGTTATAACATACATATTACTTCTCTTTATACTATATCTACGTTTTTTTTTAAAATAAAAAAACAAACTAAAATAAATATATTAAAAATGTAAAAGTAATTACAGTTTCTAATCGTTGTATAATTTTCTTTAAAAATAAAAATATCCCATCTTGATCTGCATCTTTTCTTAATTTTTTTTTTTTTTTAAAAGCTACTAAGCATTATTATGTGGCTCAATTGTATATTTAGCAAAAATTTTCATGCCTTTTCATCTAATTATTAAAAAATAACAAGATATTGAGTTAATTTAATTGTATATTTTACGATCTGTCTATGGTAATGAAAACAAATGTAAAAGCAGCAGAGCTCCATTATTCTTTTTAATTACAACTTTTATATGCGTCTGTAACGGTGGTTAGTTATAGTTAAAGTTAGTCTAGCCTTATATAGTTGACTAGGGTTCTCGTTCTTCTAGTTCTATATTGAAAAGCAAACCCAAGTTATCTTTAGACTTCTATTTCAAAAGCAAACCCAAATAATCCTTAGCATTTGAAAAAGTAAATAATAAATTATGTTGAATTAACTTTTTTTTACCACTTAAAAGTTGAAAAAATATATAATTTATTACAATTTTTTATCAATTGTTTACATGATAAATGGACTACAATATAGCTAGCTATTATTTTTTCCATTTTTAATTTTTCACTTTATGACCACCAAATAGCTTTTTGGAATTCTTATCTTCAAAGTAGAGGTTAAAGAAAGTGTGCTTATGAATCATTTAATGCTTTTGTTGCTTTAAGAACATTTGGTGTAACATCGATAGAGACATATACCACTTAAAATATTGATGTGATTGATGTAAGCAAATAAAGGTTGAGATTAATTTAATTTTCTTAATTAATGTTTACGTGTGTGATATAATTGTTACCTAAGCATGACATCACAAAAACATTTGTATTTGTTGGTCTTCCAGAATTACCTTTTTTTTTAAAAAAAAAAAAAGATCTTAATTATAATATCAAATTCCTACAATACTTTTCTTGATTTAATGATATAATCTTATTTGTACTCAATTAAAGCATACGTTGGTTTTAATTTCTTATTTTAATTGATTTGATCATAAAAAGGTAAAAATAATATAAGAGAATATCATGAATAAAACGAGTAGTCTAACTACATATCAACAATATGCTTATGCTTATATTTATGAGCAATTATAATTAATTGACCCATTCCAGTTTTCTTCTACCAATAATATTAGATGTGAGAGTCTCTTTCTAATGTCGATGTTTCTAAAAGTAAATAATCGTGATCTATTTTTGTATAAACAATAGCACAAATAAGAGTCTTTTTCTGATAACCTTATCGCGATCTCGAATTGTCATAATCTTAGTTATCGTTGTATTAACTTGTTTTTTTTCTATTTAGATGAGGTTGATCATGATTACTCAAGACGTGCTCATAACCACATCCTTGTAGAAAGAAATAAATCAATACTTACGCTTCATAATTTTTATATACGTAACCTTAATAAAAAGGTCGGAAAAAAAATTACAGGAGTTGCCGGACCACCAACGAAGTGATGCAGTGAGTTCCATGGTGTATGAAGCCAACGCTAGGGTTCGTGACCCAGTGTACGGATGTGTTGGAGCCATCTCATCTTTGCAGCAACAAATAGACTCTCTCCAAACCCAACTAGCCTTAGCTCAAGCTGAGGTGGTTCAGATGAGAATGAGACAATTCTCCCCGGAGGCAGGAGCCTCTACCACCACTGCGGTAGGGTTACAGGAGAACCCATCTAATTCTCAGACAACCAAGTCCTTATTTTCGTCCATGGACATGGTTGATCACCACCATCATCATCATCAGACCAACATTGGAGGGTCTTTGTGGTCTTGCTAACAAACCTAGGATGCCCCATAATTTATCTCTTTTTTTATTTAATTACTTATAATCAACTATAATGGGCTTGCTTTATTGTCTGCTGCCTTTTGTTTTTGTTTTGTTTTTTTTTTTGGGTTTAATTTGCTTTTTGTCTTTTTTTTTTTTTAATTTAAAAAAAAAGTAGTGTTCTTCATTATATCTTATATATAGAAGAACATCTCTAGCTACTTGACCGAGAGATGATAATCATTAACCATATCTTGTATATAATTTTTAGTTAATATTATAATTAATTATATGAGTTATTGTATCTTTATATATATTTTTTTCTTCTTATGGAAGAAAGGATTTTGTAAGAACAATATATATGAATGGAATGATATTATTATATAAATTTTATGGTGGATGATTGATGCTTTTATGAAATAGATGTGTCGTATCATCTATAGTGTGTAGCATGTAATCATACTCTATATATCGTATAAAATAATGATCTTGGATTTTGTAAGAACAATATATGTATGGAATGATATTATTATATAAATTTGTGGTTGATGATTAATGCTGTTTGTATCATCTATAATCTATAGAATGAAATCATACCATATATCTTATAAAATAATGATATTTTTATTGGATGTATGTAGAAATATCGTGATTAATATATATATATGTATATATCTTTTGATTGGACTATATATTTTAGTGGGACAAAAGCTACAGTCATGTCCTATAATTCATGTGCCCCACATTCTATAATTTTTGATTAAATTATGAGAATGAATGGATGAAAACAACATTATAACAAATAAATCTTTGTTGTTGAGCTGAAAACCAAAGTTGAACTGCCACTAGCTTTTTCTTTCCAACAATCATCATCTTATAAAAGGAAAAAGGAATAATTAATGGCTGCAATCTAGCTAGAAAGAGATTAGGATACTTCAGCCCTAGAATATTATGTACTGCCTTGAGGTTATTATAAAGTATAATGATGTCTTCTTAACTTTCAGAAACAAGAGATTTTTCATTCTTTAAGGTTTTTTTATGATGATTAAATGTTTCTTTCTTCTATGAATTATCATGCATGCTTGACATAATGAATATGTATTGCTTCTCAAGCAATCCATGTTGAATTTTTCGGGTACATAACAATAATGATTCACCCTAGCCAATTATTTTAACTTTCTTTCATTGCATTTAGCAGATTCAGAAGACATCAAGGTGATGTATCGACAAGGTCATGCTTATAAATATAGGCATGTTTATATTGATTTTACTTAAATGAATTGAATTAACATGATGTATACTTGAAAAATTTTAACATTGCAAATCACTTAAAAACAAAATCTAATTTTTCTCCAAATCTTCGAATTTATGTAGTTTTGTTTTCATTGATTTGGAAGTTTCATTGATAAGATCAAATCTTCATGACAAAAGCACATCATCTCTTGGAATATGTGATTATCCACTTCGCCTTCAAAATGTTTAATTTTCATCAAGCATATTTTACAAGTTTATGTTGGTAATAATTTTTCTTTATTGTGGGAATTATTATTTTCTGATCATTGGAGTAGATATTCAACCGTACTAGTAATGATTCCGTATTAGTAATAATTAATCTTGATAAGTTTTAACAATCTTTGATTTATTTGGTATTAGTAAAAAAAAAAAAGTCATGACAAAAGGTGCACAAATTGGGCTTCACTCAAGGTAATGGGCCAAACGTGATGAGTCCAAACAAATTGGTTCTTATTGCATAGAAAAACTACACATCGAACTTATTTCGAGAACCATAAGACGTGGGTTTAATCCTTAACAGTACTTTTGTGACGTTTTTTCTCCTTTCTAATCCAACCGAAGAAGGGATTCAAGTCCCTGTACTCTTTCCCCATCTTTCCTCCTTTACCTAATCAAATCTTTGACTTCTCACTTTTAGTTGAATGTGCAAACAAGTTTTGTGTGATTGGCATGGATTAAAGCTCTGGCAACCATAGATAATTATGCTGAAATTAATAAGAGTAGTTACAAGTCAAAAAATGTGGTTAGACATTAAATCAGGGAAGCAGAGTTCAGAAGAAAGGTTGAGCCAGCATTTTAACAACCTACTCACAAATTAAAATTAAAGCATTCAACAAATAAGTCGAAGTGATTACAATAATTGCATATAACTTATCAACATAGATCATTGTGCACATTTTTATTTATTTAAGTGATAAGAGTTCAACTCTCATCAAACACATCTTATAAGTTTGTGTGGGTAATTTTTCTTTTTTTTTTTATAGGAGTTGTTCTTACCTATTGTCAGAGTAAATAATATTTGATCTTAACAAATCCGAATAAACTTTTAACTAATTCAACTTTAACTTTAAGAAAGGAAATGTGATTACAATCGTCACTATTATTGTGTTAGCATTTTGATTCAGTGTTGATAATAAGTGCATATAATTTATCAATATAAATGATTGTGCACCTTATTTATCTTAGTGATAAAAATTCAAATCCCACCAAACGGATCTTATAAGTTTGTGTGGATAATTTTCTTTTCTTTTTTTAGGAATTGTTACACCCATGATAAGAGTAAATAGTATTTGATTTCAATAAGTCTCGATAAACCTTTAATCAATTATGCTTCAACTTTAAAAAAGAAGAAGCAATCACAATCATCACTATTATTGTGTTAGCATTTGGATTCAATGCTGATCGAATGTGCTGATGGTTTAAGGATCTATTTACATAAAACAATTATCAAAAGATTTGAGAAAGTAAATGTACAACGGACATGTAAGACAGTTTTCCCTTTTATTTCTTCAAGTTAAGTTGGACAAAAATCATGATCTAACATCTTTGATCTGCCTTGATTAACAAGAGAATATAACTACAGTTTAGAAAGAAAGGTCTCAGTAGTAATCACATATTCACAATCATACACAAAAACTAATTCACAAGTGCAAAACCATCAAGTGCACAGCCAAACGCTTCATCTGGCGCAGCGGCGAAGTCCCGCTTACTCAGATCTGCATAAATGTCAAAATCCATCTTCAGTAAATAAAACCGTTCCCCAAGTGTGTTTCCACGTTATAGAAGAATCAATGCATATTTCTAAGTGTGTTTCCAAACGAAAGAAGAATCGATGCATATAATATATCCCATTATACCTGACTGGCTCCAGAATTATAGGATTCATCGCCCTTGAAAAGTCAACAGTGCTGACAGTCAACACCGCACCAATTACGTTCAATATATTATTGAACGGATGTACAACTGCATCTGGTTAATCAACATCTCATGCACAAGAGCTAAAAGTGCATCTAGAACTTCCCTATTTGGTAGCTGGATAAAAGAGCTGTATATGTCACAGTACTGAATCCAATTCTTTTGTGATTGTTGAGGTCGTTCGTTTTGCAGTTCCTTGCAATGTAATTGTGTAGCAGATGCTAGTTCCTATACTAACTTTTGATGTAGTCATATTTGGTCTTTCAACATAAATCTGGACGGAAAAATGTAATTAACATAGATCTCAGTTGATTTCATGGAGCATAACCCTTACTCTTGCTAATTAAGCATGAAATCACAAATCTTTCCGTTTTAAGATATGCATACAAACAAGTTACTTTGGAACAAAGCCATAATACAATGGAAACAGATGGCACTTCAAGCCATTTTGCGTGGTTCATCGAGGAGAATTCCACACAAGCTAGTGAACTAATATATAAACTTCTCATATTGGATTAATAAACTTCTCGAGTTGCCATACTAACTTCCCCTACTACCAGATCAAAGCATCTATTTATAACACGAAACTACGAATGCTTAACATGTCAGCTACCATTTCTGTAAGAAATTTGCATCACTTACAGAGTAATGTTGTTGAATCCTGTAATGAGATGGCTCGAAGCCTCCAACTAATCAATTGAAGTTCCAAAAATAAAGCAGTACAAATCCCTCTTGGGTGGTAGCATTGTGGATGATGTTCAAGGGTTGAATCGACATCCTAGCAAAGCAATGAGGGTATGTGCAAGTAAATTTTCACTGTTTGATATAAATTGCAAGTATACAAACTTTTAGTTCTCGAAAGATTTACAGAAAATTTGAGAGAACCATATTCCATTTAATTTCAGATTAATCACATCTCTGATTTAACATAGGACAATCACAGTAACATGTTTGACAATATAATTCGATTGTATGGGAAATCAGAAAACTAATTCTAAAGCAATTACTGTATAAATAGTAATTTCATGCTACAAATAAACACTACCAACAACAGATGTTTTACATACCTTGAGCGCTGGCACTGGAGGAGCCCACAATCTTGACATGGAGCTGATCAGCCATTGTTCTCAAGAGCCTGAGATATATCATCATTCATGTCCCTTATACCTCAATCTGTCCATTGAGAGTCAACAGAGTGGTTAATGCTGATTTATTGCCTTCAACATGTGACGATGAAATGATGACAAGGTACATTCATTGGGCTGTATCCCTTTAGCTGACATTTCATCTAAAAGAATTTTAGCACTATCCACATCTCCCATGGTGCAGTAGCAAGAAAAAAGAGCTGAGTATGTCACAATATCAGGTTCGAGTCCTCTGTCAGTCAGTTCATTATAGACATCAACAGCATCCTGAGGGTTTTTCGTATTACAGTACCTCGCCATCAAAGCAGTGTAACAAACAAGGTCAGGTTTTATATTCATTTCCTCCATTTCACTCCAAAACACTGAAGCATCCACTACTTTCTTTTCACTTTGCTCAGAATTTCGAAAGGAAGAATTTTTCAGATCTACCTTTAAATGAGCATTGATCAAAACGGTATAAGTTACAACATCAGGTGTAATCCCTCTCCGCTTCATGTCATTAAAAAGATCATGAGCTTTGCGCAAAAGATGTTTTTTGCAAAGACTGTTGATCATCATTGTATATGTAAACAAATCATGAGTGAAACCTATATCAGTTAAAATATCAAAAACCATTTGAGCCTTTCCCACTTCTCCAGCCTGACAAAAGCCTGCTATGAGTTTATTGACCATAATCTCATGTAATGTCACGGCTTTGTCCTTATCACCTTTCATATACAAATTATTGGACTGTTTACAGCCTTCTACTGCTAACATTCCCTGTTTATAAAGATTCAGTAATAGTTTAAGGGCCCTTGTCAAATACTTTGCTTTGCAGTAACCATTAAACATGGCACTGTAATTTTCCAAATGCTTTTCTTGCAAACTATCAAGAAAAGCTTCAGCTTCCTTCACTTTTCCTCCTGTACAGAAGCCTTCAATAATCATTTTGTGTGTACTTTTATTAGGTTTCATTCCCTGTGTCTTCATATCATCTAAGAGATCATATACTTCTACTTCAAGACCACATTTAGCAAACTCACCGGCTAGTATGTTATAAGAAACCATATCAGGTTCATGCCCTGTGCTTTTCATTTCGAGAAACAAATTGAAAGCTTCGAGAATTTTACCTTGAAGACAGTAACCGTAAATTACGGTTGTATAATTCACAACATCAATATCCATTTGCTTATTCTTCATTTCATTGAACAATTCCATGGCTGCTTCTACTTTTCCGAGTTTGCACAAAGCTTCCAATGCTATATTGTAGCAAACCTTGTCAAGAAAAATCTGAGAGTCTTTCAACTTCATGAACTCATCTACAGCTTCAGAAGCCAACCCCAACTGACATAAAGATTTTAAAATAAAGCTCATGATCACACAGTTCGTTTTTATACCATTTGATTCCATCTCATCCTTAAGATCCAAAGCTTTAATTATGTTACCCAATTTGCAGTTCCCATTAATCAAGGCACTATATACATGTACATCAGGAAGAACCCTGTGTTTTTCCATGTGACGTAACAAACCTTCAGCTTCTTCTAATCTATTCTCATCACAAAGCCCACGAATCACGACAGCATAAGCAAAGGCACTCAAACGTACATCTGCCTCTTGCCATGCTTTGATCATTTGATAACCTATTTCTAACCTCCCATTCATACAAAGCCCTTCAATATAAGTGGAGTATGCAAATGCATTTGGGGTTACACCCACTTTATCCATCTCCCCGAAAACCTTAATCACTTCTTCTAAGCAACCCTTCCTACAAAGTGCCTTAATCACAAGAACGTAAGTGTAGTCATTCGAGCTCAACCCCAACCTCTTCAACTGCTGATAAAATGCCAGAGCCATATCCACTTTCCCACGCTCAATCAACCGGTTAATGAAAAAATTACACGAAAATATAGACAGAGCACATCCCCGACGTTGGGTTTGGAACAAAACATCAATAGCCTCATCAAACATTTCCACACTAACATAAACCTTAACCATCGCATCACAAAGTCGAACCAACACATTCCCTTCATCCGAAAGAGCTTCGAACAAGTCCATAACTTTGAAACCTAACTCCCTCTCTTTCCTCACAACCTCCAACATCATACACTCCAACCTCCTATTCCAACCCCAACAACACAAAATCCTCACAACTGCCGCGTACGTATAAACATCATGCGAAAACCCGGATCTTCTCAACCCTTCGAAAAACCTCAACGCCTCATTGGGTTGTTTCCTCAAATCATTCAATGTTTCGACCACTTCATGGGTACTCAACTCGATCGAAAACCCATTCTTTTGTATCCTAAACTCATTAAAAGCATCCAGGCCATCGACATTAGAGTTGGAAGAGACTGGTTTCAAGTGGGAAACAGCCGAAACTGAACAAAACCAAATGCATTGAAAGTGTTTGATGAAATGCCTCAGAGAAAACGACGACTTGATAGACGAGACCAACATTAACAAACTTATAACAAACGAACTGCAACTAGTATTTCGGGCTCAAATATTACAAATCGGGGAGAAAAAAATCTTACTTGAATGACATCAATAAGTGGAGGAAATCGGGAAGCATTTGATTTCTCCCTGCTTCTCGTTGTTCAGCGACACCTAAAAGTGAGAGACGAGGGAAGCTCAAGTTGGCGCTTCAAAACTGATTTAGTCGGGTCAATTCGGGTTTCCGGCACGTTCGGTTGTTTACGGAAGTAAAGAATAATCGAATTCGGATTCGATTAAATGGATCAAGAGAATGTTTATACGTAATTATATGAAAAAAAATAAATATGGAGAGATCTTTTTCTAGCTTTTGTGGAGTAAATTCTTTGGTATTAAATTAAAAAAATACTATATATTTTAGAATAAATGGTTTATAAAAGTATTTTATTACCGATAAAAAATTGTTAGAATAAATTTATAATAAATTCAGTAAGTAATTATATTTCCTTAATAGTTATACTACTATATAGAAGTTTGTAAGAACAATTTTAGAAATAGTCTTGGAATAACAAATTATAGTTCGTAATAGATGATAATGTTAAAAATATATATTTTAATACTAATTTTCACACTCGAACTAATTTTGATATCATAAAAGTAAAAATCTTATATATTTGATATTTATGTGATGTTTGGAATAATTTTTAAAATGATATTTATTTTCAAAAAATAAAGAAAAATACATTGTAATGTATATTTTGTAAAATAATTCAAAATAAAAAAAAAAAATCTTTTAATCATAATAAAAAAAGTTAAAAATATATTTTTATATTTTTCATCGTTTTCAAAACAAATCACTATTTCTCCATTTAAATAAATATTTTACTCATTTTAGAAAACAATTTCAAACACATTACATCATATTTAATTTTAAAAAATAACTTTTAAGAAATTTAAACAAATATATTACGCTTTTAAGAACATTATTTTAAAATATAATCTTTTATTTTTAAAAATAATTTTAAAAACACCATTTTAAAAGTGTTAATGAAATCCATCAAACTGGGTATTGAAACGGGGTCGGGTCAGTTTGGAAGAAACTGAATAAATAAAAGTTCGATAAAATAACAGTAGGGTTTTAAGAGCAGACGAGTGGTGGTCGCAGCTATCTGTTATATGCTGTCGTCAAAACCACGCCTTGTCTTCTTATCATCCCTTTTCCATTTTCGCAGTGCTCACAACACCCTCGCCGTCTTCTCGCTGTCACCTTCGCGTTCGTTTCACGGATCCTCCATAATGGTACGGACACACATCATCCTTTTATGGCATCATCTTCATCGAATCAAATCATCACCATCGCATCTGCATTTTGTCATTTCGAGTCTGTTTTTGAAAATTTAGCGTTTTCGTTTCGTTTTGTTGTGGAAATTGTAGTCGCAACAACCGGAGAAGAAGATCGAGACCGAAGAAGACCTTGAGCGAAAGAAGAAGAAAGAAGAAAAGGTACTTCATTTCATTTCATATATATGTATATATATTGATTTTTGTGTTTATTTTGTTGTATGTGTATAAAATGATCCATGTATGTATATAAAGAGAGTGATTTGAATTGGTTGAAGATTTTTTTTTTTTAATTAATTATTTAATTTATGTATGTATGTGCGTATGTATATATGGATGTGTATGTATTGATAGATTGATGGATGGAATTGAATTGATTGGAGTTTTTTTTTTTTTAGGAAATAGAATGATTTTTGTTTGATTTATGTATGTATAAGTGTTAATGTATGGATTTGTATGGATGGATTGATTTGAACTAATTGGAGATGTTTTAAGAAATTGTGATTTTTATTTTTTTTATTTTTTTAATTTTGTTTATTTAATTTTGTTGTGGTAGGCAAGAGAGAAGGAATTGAAGAAACAAAAGGCGTTAGAGAAAGCAGAGCAAGCGAAATTAAAGGTGTATTTTTTTGTTGATTTTTTTTTTTTGGTTGTGTACTTGGTATAATTGGTGATTGATTGTTGAGTGACAATGGAGATTGTTGGTGGTTTTGTGTGTGTGTGTGTGAAGGCACAACAGAAGCAAGAGCAGGGAGGGAATGTGTCTAAGAAGAGTACGAAGAAGAATTTGAAGAGGGATGAGAGTGAGGAGAATCCAGAGGATTTTATTGATCCGGAGACACCAGATGGTGAGAAGAAACGGATGTCTAATCAAATGGCAAAACAGTACAACCCGAGTGCTGTTGAGAAGTCGTGAGTGTTGGTTTTTGATGAGATGGATTTTGTGAAGTGAATTATTTTTTTGTTTTTTGTAATGATTGTTTTTGTGTGTTTGAATTTTGTTTAGATGGTACGCATGGTGGGAGAAGTCGGGATTCTTTGTGGCGGATAATAAGAGTTCGAAGCCACCATTTGTGATTGTAAGTGTTTGATTTTGTTGTTTTAATGAAATTCTGCCTGTGGATTTCCCTGTGTTATTTTTGTTTTTGGTGTTTTGCTGAATATTTTAGTACTTGATAAACACCCCCCCCCCCCCCCCCCCCCCCCCAAAAAAAAAAAAAAAAGAAAACAAAGAAGAGAACTAGAATAATTAGAGTTAGGAATAGTTTTTTGTAATTGGGATGTTGCCAAGCGCTACAATTTGTTACTTGAATTTCAATTTTTGGGGTTTGTTAAATTGCACGTGATATCAAAAACTACTTTGTGGAGTTGGTGCTGTTTTTGTGATTCTGCTTTCACCGAAACTTGTTTTCTTCTAGTCAAAGGCTACGTATTCTTCATCTTGTGCTGAAAATATGTTTTGATTTGCTAATTTCTTTTGATTTCAAGTCTAAACTCTAACATTAGCTGGTATATATGCCATTAATTTGTAATAGTTGTATTTGTCATGTGAGTCAAATCAGTCCATTGTTTATACTGGATTTGAGATCAAATTGTTATCATGCTTTTGTCAAGAGAATTAGTTTATGAGCCATCATGATTTTATAACAACATTGTAAGAATATATACAGCATGGGATGATACAATCTGCATTAGAACTGAAATGTTACCAATGTTTGTTGGATGGTACCTTGTTAGTCGTGCATATTCATTGTTACTATGTGAACTTTTATCTGTAGTCTTCATTCTATTGGTTCTTTAATATTTGGACGCCATTCTGCAGGTTCTTCCCCCACCAAATGTGACTGGAGCCCTACATATAGGTCATGCCCTTACTACTGCTATACAGGTCTTGTAGCAACAACATACTGCATCATGCTTTCTTACATTTTATTTCCATAGTCTATGGGCTATTGATCTGAGATTTTGTTCATATGCAGGATACAATTATCCGTTGGAAGAGAATGTCTGGTTTTAACACATTGTGGGTACCTGGCATGGACCATGCTGGGATAGCAACACAGGTTATCTTCCCTCACCCTTATATTTTTCTAGTTTTGAGTAATTTTAGAAAATGAAATAATTTCTTTGTATAAATCTGTCCATCATAATAGCATGAACCCTAGTTTTATATGTACATGCTTACAGCTGAGGATTTGGATAATCAAGTTCAAATATTTGTTCTTGACTGGACCATGTGGCAGGTAGTTGTAGAGAAGAAACTCATGCGGGAACAGAAATTAACCAGGCATGACATTGGCCGTGAGGGTTTTGTGTCTGAGGTGTGATGATATTTTGACTATCATTTTGTAAGTTTATTTACCCATTGAACTGCTTGTGATTTTGCCGATGTTTGGTGGAAAAGGTTTGGAAATGGAAAAACAAGTATGGGGGTACCATCTTAAGACAACTACGTAGTTTAGCTGCGTCTCTTGACTGGTCGCGTGAGGTAAATATATGGATAATGTTGCTCTACCATAAGGCTTATTACTTGTTCATTATTTTAGTTGCTTCTCTAGAAATATCTATAGATTTTCGTAATTATTTATTCTTCTGTCTTGTTCTTTTCTTTTTTTTTCCAGTGCTTTACGATGGATGAAAAAAGATCAAGGGCAGTAACAGAGGCCTTTGTTCGGCTATACAAGGAAGGTCAAATATATAGGTAAGTTTGTGTCAGGACTAACTTTGTTGTTTGTATAAACATGACAGTCATTTCTGAGGTTGGAACGATCATCGAATTGTTCTCAGCATGTTGAACGAGTGTTTAGTTGTTTTCAATCTACACTCCAAGCTAAATTTGGTTGCTTTTATATTTTCAATCTATAAGAAGGTCTACGTGCTTACCAATGTTGATTTTATATATGATTATCTTTTTCCTAAAAAAATGTTTTATGTTGTGAATGATTGACCATTATTCATTTAATTTTATGAATTTGGATCAGTAGTTCTATTGTTTGCTGGATAGGCAGGTGTTTACAGCTTGAATTAATATAAAGTTTTAAATTTAAATGTTAAATGCCAAGCTTTTTTTAAATTAAAAAAAAAAATTATTATGTGATTGTTGTGACTGTGACATACTTAGAAGTAGCAAACAAGTGATTGTAAAAAGGGATTTTTTACATAATATGGACAAGGCACCATTTGCTGTTTTTTTTCCCATGATCAACAGAATCTTCATTTATTTTGTTGTTTATACATTTATCTTCAGTTTGACAAAATTATCGATTTGGAGGTATTTACTATATCTTTTGCAGGGACATTCGGCTTGTGAATTGGGATTGTGTCTTACGAACAGCGATCTCTGAAATTGAGGTGAGCAACTTCCTTGGAGTGGTGTACCTATTGATTGGATAGTCTCTGGCTTAACTTGGAGGTTACTTTGTGTTTATAGGTAGATCACATTGAGATCAAAGAAAAGACGCTGCTAAAGGTTCCTGGTTATGAAAATCCGGTAGAATTTGGCGTTCTAACATCATTTGCCTACCCTCTTGAAGGAGGACTGGGTGAAATTGTTGTCGCCACTACTAGGGTGGAGACGATGCTTGGTGATACTGCCATAGCTGTACATCCTGAAGACAAAAGATACAGTCATCTGCATGGCAAGTTTGCCATTCATCCATTTAATGGAAGAAAACTTCCTATTATTTGTGATGCAATTCTTGTTGATCCAAAATTTGGGACAGGAGCTGTTAAGGTAAGAATTTAATTTTCCAACTTAGAATGCTAAACTTAAATACATTTTTACAAATTTTGCCATGTCCATGTTTTACAGCCTGCCACTATATGTTTTTCAGATTACTCCGGCGCATGATAAAAATGATTTTGAGACCGGCAAGCGACATGATCTTGAATTCATAAATGTCTTTACCGATGATGGGCTAATAAATAGTAATGGTGGTCCAGACTTTGAAGGAATGCCACGTTTTAAGGCCCGTGTAGCTCTAACTGAAGCCCTCCAGAAGAAGGTATTATTGCTGCTTCATGTATTGTACTCTTGTTGTCTATTTTATACAATGCTGACGTTTTCGTAACTAGTTTGATTTCTTCATCAGGGATTGTATAGAGGTGCTAAGAACAATGATATGGCCCTTGGAATATGTTCAAGAAGCAATGATGTCGTGGAGCCAATGATAAAGCCCCAATGGTATGTTAACTGCAAAAGCTTGGGAATGGAAGCCCTTAATGCAGCTATGGATGGTGAAAATAGGAAGCTTGAGTTCATCCCAAAACAGTATACTGCTGATTGGAGAAGGTACTCATGTCATTGGCAATTGCTATATGAGTGACTTTTTACAATTTCCCTGTAATATTTTTCATTCTGTTGAGATCAGTGGTTTGATTGAGAAGCTTTAGTAGCAGCAATCTATCATAATTAAGTAACATGAAGAAAGTTGGGGGGTGGAGGAGAGATGGGTGGGGAAGGCGGAACACAATAAATGATTGATGGTGTCATTATTTCTAAGTTTATCTGTTTATGAAATATTGTTGCAATCCCTTCAGCAATGTGGTTATCCGTTGTGTGCCTGTAATTTTTACTATATGATTTGTCTGGTTATGTTACCTAATAATGTTTGTAGCTGCATTATTATTGTTATTATTGATTTTTGGATTTAACATGACAGATGGCTTGAGAACATACACGAGTGGTGTGTCTCGAGGCAGGTTTGGTGGGGTCATCGCATACCTGCATGGTATGTCACACTGGAAGATGATCAGTTGAAGAAACTTGGATCATATGATGACCACTGGATAGTTGCTAGAGATGAGAACGAGGCCCAAGCTGAGGCTAGTAATAGATTTGCTGGGAAGAAGTTTGAATTAAGTCAAGATCCTGATGTACTTGACACCTGGTTCTCTTCTGGTCTATTTCCATTATCAGTGTTGGGATGGCCAGATGAGACAGATGATTTGAAGACGTTTTATCCAACTTCAGTTCTAGAAACTGGGCATGACATTCTCTTTTTCTGGGTTGCTCGGATGGTGATGTTAGGCATGAAACTACGAGGTGATGTACCTTTTAGGAAGGTAAGTGAATCTCGATCTTGCCATTGTATTATTTAATAAATATATAGCCTTGTTATCCCAGTTGTGGAGAGGTGTGTTGCAAAACATATAGCTTGTGAAATTTAGATGTTTTACTGACCATTGATTTAATAGACACATTGCATTTTTAATAATATTTAGGAGTACTAGGTTTATAACTTTATACTGTCTTGGATCAACCCAGTCACACTTTATGTCGGTCATCTTCAGATTGATGTCAGGTTCAAGTTGTCTGCCTAGTTGTTTTCTTCTGTTTCTCTCTCTCTGAAATCCAAGTCTGTTTTTCTGTATTGACTCTCACAAATGATGGAAAAGGCTTTATATTTGTCTTGATGTTTCTGTTATGACATGTGAAGAAGGTCCATTAATGCATCTTACACCTTGTAGGTTTATCTGCATCCAATGATCCGTGATGCCCATGGGCGTAAGATGTCAAAATCCTTGGGAAATGTTATTGACCCCCTTGAAGTTGTAAATGGGATATCTCTTGAAGGTCTCCACAAGAGGCTGGAGGAGGGTAATTTGGATCCTAATGAACTGGTAGTTGCAAAAGCAGGACAGGTGAAAGATTTCCCTAATGGTATCGCAGAATGTGGTGCAGATGCTCTCCGATTTGCACTTGTTTCTTACACAGCTCAGGTTCATGTCGTCTCTACCTATTGATTTCTTTATCATTTAAATCAGCTTACACGAAACACTTTCTGCCACTATTTCAGTTTAGTGACTGCTTGTGCTTCTCTTTTTTCAGTCTGATAAAATTAATTTGGATATTCAAAGAGTTGTTGGGTATCGTCAATGGTGTAACAAACTGTGGAATGCTGTTCGATTTGCTATGAGCAAACTTGGGGAAAATTATGTCCCTCCAACAAGTGTACATCCAGAAAATATGCTGTTTAGCTGCCAGTGGATTCTCTCAGTGCTGAACAAGGCCATATCCAGAACCGTAGCATCATTTGATTCATATGAGTTCTCAGATGCAGCCAGCACAGTGTATTCATGGTGGCAATATCAGTTTTGTGATGTTTTTATTGAAGCAATTAAACCTTACTTTGCTGGTGATGATCCTGCCTTTGCTTCTGAGAAGAGTTCTGCACAGCATGCTCTTTGGATTTGCTTGGAAACTGGCTTGCGGTTGCTTCATCCATTTATGCCATTTGTCACTGAAGAATTGTGGCAACGCCTTCCAGCAGTGAAAGGTGCTACAAGAAAAGAATCAATAATGTTAAGTGAATACCCATCATCTGTAGAGGTAAATTCTAGTTTCAGTAATTGAAAGAGATTTTTAATGTGAAACCTTTTGGCTTTTGAAGACCCCACTATTATTGTCCTTGTTTATGACTAGAGAACTCATTTAGCCTTTTGGTGTGATACTTTATCATCTTAACAACTAATAATTTTGACTGAGATGGTTTTTGAGGCATTAATTGATTTAAAAGCTTTAAATTTATGGTTTGTGACACTGCTGTTTTACCCATTTTGACTCTTACAGAGCTGGACAAATGAAAGGGCTGAAAATGAAATGGATCTCGTCGAGTCCACTGTAAAATGTCTTAGGTCCCTGAGGGCAGAGGTACTTGGAAAGTCAAAAAATGAAAGGTAAATATTTGAAGTGATATTGTTTATTTAAGGCAAGTTGACTTTTAAAATAAATCATAATCTTTATGCAGATTAGAAGTAGTACATATTCATTCTTGTTTCTTTTATTGTTTTCAGCTCAGTTATCATAAAATATATTTTAAAAATCATACGGTTTAAGGAAAAAGAATATTCACTGGAATGGTTCTGTTCATTGGTTTGCTTTAGTTTGGTAAATGTGGGGTTTTATTTTTGGTACTGTTTTTATTGGCAAAATCATTTATAGCTGTCTAAAATATTCCTGTTTTCAGGCTCCCAGCTTTTGCATTTTGCCAAACTGATGCAGTGGCAGAAATTATCACAAGTCATGAACTGGAAATTCTAACTCTTGCCTCATTATCATCTTTAAAGGTATAGCATGCATACTAAGTGTTACTGGCTCTCTGATGTTTAAATTACTCTCTTGTATTTCTTGTTTTATCATCCTTAATAATTTTGGCATACTGTAGATGCACCCTTCATGCATATAGAAACAGTTTAAACTCTGTAAAGAGTCAGCTCAATCAATGGAGATATTTTTAATGCCATTCTTGCAGAAATAAGATAACAATGGTTTTCAGTGCAGAAGCTTTGCATTACAAATCTCATATTTACATTTGTGAATGTAATATTTTTCAAAAAATTTTGGAGTGACTGTTATTTCCACCAAGCACATGGTCCAATGGTTTGCATCATGAAACTGAGGGGATCATGCATTTTGTGCATAGTTACTATTTGTGATGACTTTACTTATTTTTTTTATGTTGAGACAACTACTTCACGGAGACAAGTGTAGCTGTGTCCTCGTGTGTAGGTATTAAGAAATTGCCTCAAATTTGTGCCGTGAATAGACATACATATTTGTTTTTAATATTGTAATATAACTTATGTCTGGTCCCCTCCAGGTTTTATTGAGTGGAAAAGATGAAGCTCCAGTTGGATGTGCGATTCAGAATGTAGATGAAAATCTTATAGTATATCTTAAGGTTCAAGGGACTCTTGATGCAGATGCAGAGCGAGAAAAGATCAAGAACAAGATGGTTGAGATACAAAAGTAAGTCTTGTGTGTACTTGCGGAACAATTTTTCCATCCTTGTTGAATTGAGAATGCAGAGAATTATATTTTGACTTCAAATCCATGTTATTCCAGCCTCATCATTGATTTGTCTTTTTAACAGGCAACAGGAGAAATTGAAGAAGATAATGAATGCAGCTGGTTATCAAGAAAAGGTTCCATCTCATATTCAGGAAGAGAACGTTTTGAAGTTGGCTAAACTTCTGCAAGAATTTGAATTCTTCCGAAAGGAGAGCGCACGTCTGGATGAAATGAAATAAGAGCACTGACTACAGGCATCATGTTATGTAAGTCTCTAAGGAAGTTCGATCATAGGCTCTTCAACCTTGCAGTAATAGTTTTGAGAGCAACAAAGAAAAAGGCTCTTTACGAGTGTTATTCGAATTATTAGAAACAAAGATGGGGGCAGATTCCCCAATAAAAATATTCATTTGCTGATATATAGTTCAAATTAGGGTTCCATAATTTTACGTCAGGATACAGATTTTTTGGTTCAAATGTTTATATGCGATGGTTGTGTGTTCATTACATGAAAATCCTAGAACGGATTGGATTGTGAAGAACGTTGTAAGTGGATGATCACCATTTGTAGGAAAATACTAGTAAGTCTTTCCACTTAGGATTTTATGCATGACTTTTGGATACATAAAAGAATCGAAGCAGTTCTGAATGAAATATTAACAAACATATTATCTAGTACAAATAGTAATTTATTAGCAAGCAATCTATATGACTTGGTTGAATATTTTGAACTAGTATTGAAAGATTAAAACAAATCTTTTAGTATCATTTGTTATTACGAATTTGTAAATGATGAACTGTGGTTTACAAATGATATATGTGAATTATGGTATCCTTTGTCTTTTGTAAATGAATTAATCAAATAATTCATTTGCACCTTCATCTAATATTATTATGTTTTGAATCATGTTTTGAATGTAAAAATGTGCACCTAGCATTCTTCTCTGGTGCTCAACATTGGATGAATTAGGCCTGCAATCTGTAATTATTGCTTTCTAGCATTAGATTCAGAATGTCTTTTTTTTTTTCTCTTACTCCTTTCCTTTTCCTGACACATTTTTAAAGTTAAAAAACTACAGAAATCAATTCAAATGAGACTTTGATAGCACAGCTTGAAGGTGTCTTGCTAGCCAGCCCACATGAATTCATAATCTAGAAGATGTAAACCCTATACCTTTCAGGATTTCAAACTCCATTAAAACATTCTAGACGCATGATCCTCTGAAAAGGATTGGAAAAAATGGGGGACGATGATGATAATCATAGAAAAATGGATTGGTTGACTAGGGAGGACAATCTTGTATAGTCTTTTTCTAGTAATAAAGAAAATATGAGCATTTTGGCTTGTTTTATCAATGTTAAAAGGTTTATATATATTTATAGAAGATTATGGAGTCTCTGTTTTTTTTTAGCTATGCTAGTGCTAGTCTTTGTTGTTCAAAAGCTATAATAATGGGGACATCGATATGCTACCATATCTCAAAACCCCATTTCACTACAATGTCATTTTTAACAACTATATTGGTGCCACCAAGCTATGTAGCACCTAGCCCCCACCGAAAGAAACCTAGCTAGCTACACATTTCACGTGATAATTGGGTGTTCCATTTGTGGTTTGAATTCCAAAATTAAAATCTAATTTAAAGTATGCAAAACAATTAAAATAAAAATCCTTTTAAAACCCTATTTTTAGACTAGTGTGAGTTACTTTAAATCTCATGATTGAAAACGTCATATGACATTTAGTTAAAATATCCGTAATACTCTTCTTTAGTATAATTGTGTTTTGAGTTGTAAAGCTTCAACATGATGATACAAATGAAGATTAATTTTTTAGAGTAAATAGTGTCTATTTAGTTTGTCTTAAATTGGTTAGATCAAATATATAATATTATATAATTATCTCGAAAATAGGTATAATCCAACGTGGACAAACTTTTATTAAATTGTTATATTTTATTGAAAACTAATAATTGTATGTGGATTAATTGTGATGTAAACTGACCTTAAAATTTTCAATTTTGGGTATGATCAAAACTTGCTGAAATTATGGACGAATGTAGTCCTCAAGTCTCTAACTTGGAAAAAAATTCTTGTCCAAGTAGTAGTGATCAAATAAGTCAACCAATGCATTGTTTCTTATAGCAATTTGTGGAAATTGTTTTCTCCTCTTCCAAATGTTGTGGGACACAAATGCTGGTGGCAAGATAAGTAACCGACAGAGCTTTCCGGTTGATCATCATGATCTGATCAGATTTCGATTCCAATATTGATTAATTGGGAGGTCTCAAACAGTTGAAAATGATTGATAGTTTCAGGAACCGTTACTATATGCCTTGAAATGAACCCACTATGGGACTTTTTTTTTTCCCCAAGTAGTTTTCGTGCATTTAGCCCTCCCTTCTCTTCAAAGGACACTCAAGACTTGTAAAAAAAAAAATCTCTCTTTTGGGATGGGTTCTGTGTAATGATTGTGAGGCTGCATTGACAAGGACTTCACTCTTCTTGCCAAATACTGTAGGAGAAGATTCAGACACTTTCAACAAGGAAAAAGAGTAAAAATAAATATAACACTATTCATCATGCTCTTTACAATTTCCATGACTTTTTTTAAAAAAAAAAAATCATTCACCAAGTTCTATTTGTTGAATTTTGAAATTATACGTGAGATATATTATTAGATAGCTTTACAATCCAAAAGAATAGTCTATAAGGTTATGACATTCATTGGTGTATACATCCTTCGATTGGTTTTTATGCTTTTATTAAGGAATTCATCCCATTTTTATTACTTTACATGTGGGCCGGCACATACATATACATATATATATATATATATTTGTACTTTAGGAAATGTAAACCAGACACCAGAAAATCAGCTTAAATAACTCAACCATAATTTTTATAACCCTAGTGGCGTTTATAGTTAGTTGGGCAGCAGCCAAATCATGTTGGCATGGTTTCAATGAGTACTTTTGGCCGGTTCACTTTCATTATATTATTATTATTATTATTATGAGATAAAAAAATCTGAAAAATCCCTAAAATAGAAAATAATATCACTAAATCCCATTTTGAACATAAAAAATAAATGATTTTATATTAGTTTCATTTTTAAGAGTATTTTAATAATATCTCTTATTATAATTAATTATCTTCAGTAACCAAGGCGAACCAAGCGCGTTCGTGGTACATGGAGATTTGGAATCTAAAACCTTGTACTTAGCCATAAAAGACTTTAATTATATAAATAATAATATATTTTTCAAAAATTTGTTTAAAAATTTTGTTCAAATGATATGGTAAACTAATTTATAGCTATCACATTAATTTTGGAATTATGTATTAATAATATGATGATTACATATAAGCTTATCATATCATTAGGATAATGAATTTGGACAAATTTTTGAATAATATAATATTATTCTAATTATATATAAAGATTTAATTAATTAACTACTTGTATGCACATGTTTTAATGACTATACATATTTTAAATCTCAGGTATCATATAATCTTTTCAATTAATTGTAACTTCTTTAAAATGAACAATAATAAACAAATTTATGATTGTAACAAGACGGTTTATATTTGACTTTTAATGAGTGTATTATATAAACATAGTCTTTAATCTCCACGTAGTCTACATAAAGAATCAATAAATTTCTTCGTATTGTCCAAATCCACTATAAAAGTAATAATTACAAAAAATTAAAACCCTTAAGACAAATCAAAGTAAGAAACTATATATATAGGTGGGTTGGGTCATGACTCATGATCCTCTGATCAACAAGAGGTGATAGATACTAATAATTGTTTGTAGTCATCACAGCTTTGATGAGTTAGTGCTTTCTTACGATAATGAGAATGGTTGCTTGTAGCACCCATTAGTTTGCCTTTTTTTTTAATATAATTTTTTTTTCTCTATCTTAGCCGCTTTGTTAGTAGAAAAAAATTGTGAACAAAAGCAGCAGCCCAAAAGCAGCCCAAAAGACACTGTTTTCCAATTTGCATTGGCATGTTCATGTTGACCTACACCATTTTCGGTGTAAAACCCACCTAAATCTTCACCATTTTATTTTTATTTTTCTTGTTAAAAAAATCATAAGAATATAATTAAGATTAGATGTTTCTTCTTCTCTCCTTGTTTGACTTTCCTCAGATTCCCCAGTTCTAAAGTGGGTCAATACATTGTGTCTTGGGGGTCCTTTGACATGAATATAATAATCATACAATTCCAATGAGTACACAATTGCAACAATTGTAGTTGGGAAAATCTCTACAACTGCATGCATGACAATATTTTTATGTGTATTTATTCTATAGTGTGTACATTAATTATCTGAGTTTTAACAAAAATATCCAAAGTACAGCTATTTCTCTCCACTTTATATTTGATACTAAAGCTTTGTTGGTACACATATAGCTAGTGAGAAGCTTTATTCAAAACAAGATGCCTTAAAATTTAAGGTTAGTCCTGGCAAAGGCATCATATTCCAATATTAGAGAAGAAAACTAAAGAGAACCTTTCTTTTTTTCCTTCTACTCGTGCATCCTTAATTAATTAACTCCTTGTTACTAATTACATGTAGTTACAACAAGTAGCAACAAATAAAGCTACAAAGAGAGCCAGTAAACTTGCTGGTGATATAGACGAATAATCCTCCTATTATATTAGTTCTTTTCACTTCAGAATGCATCAATTTTAATAAAGTTGGTTCTTTAACTATTCGGTGCTAGGCATATTTTTCTATTTGGTCAACATCTTATAATACTTAATTAGTATTTTACAAGCCTTGTTATGACTTAAAAAATTGAGGGCGGTATGGAGGAGAACGTACTCGATCCTATCTATAATTAAAGTCTTTTGTTTACTTAAGATATTGAACAAACTCTCAAATTTTAGATTTTAATGTGAGTGAGATGTGATTTTAAGACCTGATTAGTACATTCTGGATAAACTCCAATAATCTTAGAATTTCCTAGAAGATGTCACAATCGAATGTGACCAAAATTTAAGCATCTATCGCAAAAAAATTTAAGCATCTAACAACCACAATTAAAGATGGATGCTATTGAAGATGATTATACTTAGAGCTATTTTTGTTTGGTCAACATCGTATAATACTTAATTAATATTTTACAAGGCTTGTGGTGGCCTAAAAAATTTAGGATGGTAGTGAGAAGAAACTCCAATCTATAATTAAAATCTTTTGTTTGCCAAAAATTTTGAACAAACTCTCAATCTTAGATCTTGATGTGAGTGAGATTTGATCCTAGGACTTGGATGATAATAAGAGACTTTATTGGTTAAATTGATTAGTATCACTTTGGATAAACTCCGATAATCCTAGAATTTCTTAGACGTCACAATCGAATGTGCCAAAATTTAAGCATCCATCAACCACAATCAAAGATGGATGCTACTGAAGATGATTATACTTAGAGCTAGTTGGAGGATTATGGATTGAGAGCCACAATTTTTACATCGTTATTAGATGTTTGCTACATATTATCATGATCAGTTAATAGAGCTCCACTTGGAGATCATGATGTTAAAGTTAGGGGTTTTAGTTGTCCTATCATCAACTATGTAATTTTTGATAATGGCCAACAAAATATCATGCTTAATAGCACAAATATTACTGAAGAGACATGTTGCGGCTACATGCACAAACAATCCCATGAAGACTAACTAATGGAAGAAGATTTTGAGACCATTAACTGATTTACATATATATATAGAAAAATGAACAAGCACAAGACTTGGCTTATAAAGTAATTAAAGTGATTGGGAGAATCTGTGATAAAGCTTGAAGAAAACTATGAGAGACCAGTCAAATATTCCCTTTTTCAATCAATCTTCAAATTTATGTTGTTCTCCTTCAAAGCAATTGAATTTTCATGGAAACGTTAGTAATTTGAGCAAACATTTAGCAGCCTTTCGTACAAATTCACTTTTTTTTTTTTTTTTGGGATACCAATATGATCATGGACCTAGCTTGACCAATAAATTTAGCTATGAGAATGGTATTAATTTCTTTTGTCTATGTATTGCTTCTTGAAACTAGATAATATAGTACATATTCCTTTAACTTTGGTGTTTTACCTTTTCCTTGGCAAGTTTGGACAAACATGTTTTGATTGATTTCCTTGTTTATAAATTAAAAAAAAAAAAATCCATTCCTAAACAAATATCTCCCTTTTTTTTTTTTTCAAAAATGATTTCAAATTAACGAAACTTAAAATTTTCTACATTTTGTTTTGTTTGCTTAATTTAGAAGAGAGTTAAGCACTTTCAATAAATAAATAAATATTTATGTTATTTTTTTATGATCGACTTAATTTCAGTATATTTTTTTATGGATTTAAGTTTTTTTTTATTAATTTGAATCATGCTGAAATTTTAAAAATTTTGATTGCATATCAACATTATTGATATGTTTAAATTTGTATTATAAATTATAAATTATAAGCTTCACCAATACTTAAATTGTTTAGATCAATAAAGAGTCTAGAATATTAAGGTAGTTCACATTCTCCCTACATTAATGTTTCCATTTGTAGGAAAGAAAGCAGTATCCCACCCACCCACACTTTGCTATTCCTCTGTTATACATGTATAAAATATATACCCATGAAATATCAGTATTTATATGGCAAAAAGAACATTGTTGTCCACAAGTATAGCAATTATAAAAACTTATCAATATGGAATCTTTCATGAATTGATTAGCAAATTAAATTATTTACCTAAAATGTCTTTGATTTTATCATATACAGATTCCATTAACCCAATAATACCAAGGATTATTCTATATATCCACTACAACATTTATCCAAAGTTATAACAATGCATGTCCTTGTCCAAGAAAAAAATAGAGAAAGAGATAGATCAATAATATGTAAAAGAAATCATCTATCATTTTGAACCTCTTTTTTTTTATAGCAACTAGGGTGAATGTAACTGAAAACAACCCCAAATTTGAAAGCAATGGTTATGATAAAGACAAGATACACCGGCTTATAATTGGTTGGAGTTGTAATAATTTCTACAGAGTAAATTATACTAAATTAAAGACATGTCTTCTTCAAATATTTCTACATCAGAGAAGATGTTATTTCCTAGAAATCATGATGATGATAACCAGCTGATCATGATCCTCTCAAGGTCTCTATCCAGTAATATATGGTAGATACATTAGACTTGCCATTGCCTCTTGCAGCCACTCCTCATCTTGTTTCATCTGAAAAATTGTGTACAACAAATGATAATGATCATCATCACAAATATTTAAAGCAAAGAAACAAAATAATCGAACTCATGATACTCGGTTAACGTATAAATAGACTTAATTTATTTTAAAAATACGTAAAAACATATCCTATAAAATTAGGATAACCGACACAACTTCTTAAAGTTTCATAAAATATACGAAAAACCTTCCATACAAAAACTTTCGTTTTTTATTTTTAAAATTATAATCTAATCGGATAAAGATTCAATTTAATTAATTACCTGGAGGACATCACTACTACAGTATAATTCCTTCTCTTCCTGAGGATTGCCATTATTGTTCTTCATCATCATCTCTTCTTCACATAGCTCACTGTTCCTGGCAAATCTTCCTCGGACACGAACCCTCCGATCAGCTAGGGTCTTTCGACATTCATACTATAGAAACAACAAATTAGTTAGAACCAAAGAAAAAGAACTTTGATCTCTATAATGTATCATATATATAGACAGAGAGAGAAACCAACCTTGATAGTCTTGTTGAAGTTTCTTTGGTTTTTCTTCTTCAAATATCTGAGAATTCTGTCTTTCCTTTCTTCCACAGAATATCGACCAACCTTGGTATTGGTGTCTTCCATGGATGGCATTCCATTGTTTTGGATTACCTACACGGAAAAAAAAAAAGGATTCCATGCATATATAAATAATTACTTCATATTGAATATGTGAATATGAGACATCATTATTTAAGATTCTGTAACGTAGTTAGAACGATATATCTAACTTCATTGGATGTCTGGAATCATCTAACGGTAGATATATATGAGAAAAACTTACCCAATTATCTGCAGTGGACGGATAAACAGGCTTCAAATCCTGAACAAATCCACAGCAGTACTCATGATCCCCAAACTCACAACAGGCAGTACCACCGAAATTCTGCATCCCTGAGACCCCGGCGCAAAAGGCCATGCTATAGTCCGGCATTGTAGGCCCGACTGAGTCCAGCATCCCGAGTTGCTGGGGGAACGACGACATCACCGGAGGAGGAGACATGACGTCAGAATCCGGCGGAAGAACATTGCTATCAAAGTTGGATAAATGAAAGCTTTCTTGATCAGTAGTAGTACTAGTACCACCCCATATTGCACCAGAATTGCTAGTAGCTATTGAAATTCCATCACTAGATGATATTGCACCACCACAAGTACTAGTTTCCCCACCCGAATTCGGATACGAAAACTGAGAGAAATCACTGCCAAATGAATTGTAATCACAGTAAAATTGAGGTAAAGAAGCCATTTGAAGGACAAAAATAAAAATAAAGACACACACACACACAAAAGCTGTTGTGGGTCAGTTTTTTTCCTTTATTTTGTATTTTGCCTCTCTGTGTGTACTTTGAAGCCATGAACATGTGTGTGTATATATAAACACACACGCACGCATATGCATGTACAGGAATGTGATAGCTAGTGTTGCAGTGGCTTTGTTGCAACTTGTTGTGTCCTCCGGGCCCATTTGATTAAATATAGAGTGGTTTAATTAAGACATAACTAGCGTGGACATTAATTAGATAACTAATTAATTACTTGACTGTCAGTGTGTGTGCCATATCTAATTAACTATAAACGCGTGAAGTTTAACATCTAATTAACTATATAACTCTAGTTTTACTTGGCTTTCTGTTATTTTTCTTAACTAAAAGTACTGGCTTTGTTAGTTGTGTAATTGTCCTAGATTTTATTAGTTTCCTTTAAGTTTGTCATCTATCCCATGAGGTTGATATTGGTTGGAGTCAGGAATTTATAGAATTTATTGAGATTAAGCCTTATTAACATGGTTTGGACAGATTCAAATGTAATTCTAGTTTGATCGTTTTATCTAAATCGGACTTTTTCTTATCTAATAATATAAAAGTATATATAAAGAGAAGTATAAAATTAAGTCTCCTTTCTTTTTCTTTTTTTCATGTATAAACAAATATTTTATCCAAATTTATTATATATTCTTAAAGACAATTTGAATAATACAATGCAAGGAGAGATCTCCATACGTTTTTCCCTTTATTTGTTAATATAAATAAGATTAAGGGGTTGAGTTTACAAGATCATAACAAGACAAAAAAAAAAAAAAAAAAAACCTAAAGTGGTACTGTTTCCAGAAAAGGGTTATGACCTATGAGTACTTACAAGTTGGCCAAGGTAGGTTCCTACTAACATTGAACCAACGGCATCTCTCTCTCTCTCTCTCTCTCTGTGTAACAGATATTGATGATGATTGTTCTAGTCCAATGGTTGGGTCATCATGATAATATAGTACCAAATAAGATTAGTAGTGTAGCGTGATTCCTTAATGACTTTCAAACAAGACATAAGGCGTTGTGGCAAACATTTACTATTTGAATGAAGAATCTTTTTCATTTTAATATTTTAATCCATTTAAGATATCTCTTGAAATGTTACAAAAAAAAATTTCTAGTACTAGTAATTTTACCCTTCTTAATTGGTTTCAATTAAGCCATGCCTTTGGCAAACATTTATTATTTAAATGGGGAATTTTTGTTCATTTTAATCTTTTAATTAATCCACCGATTGAGATATCTCTTGAAATGCTACCGAGATTTCTAGTACTAGTAGTCTTACCCTTCTTAATTTGTTTCAATTAAGCCATGACTTTGGCAAACATTTACTATTTAAATGAAGAATCCTTTTCGTTTTAATCTTTTAATCTGACGGTTGTCATATTTCTTGAAATGTTATCAGGATTTCTAGTATGAGTAATCTTACCTTTAAGGCATAAATTCATGTTTTCATTAATTTTTTTTTCTTCTAGCGATTTAAACTATACAAATTCCATTTCACAAAAAACGCGTCACACGTTTGTGTCGACTCACGTGGGTATGTATATTTTCTTAATTCCAAAGTATGTAAATGAGAAGATCTTTCGGGCATGCAACTTGAAAAGAAAAGCTGGAGGGGATAAAGGTGATAAAATAAAGGGGCTCATGTGATGTGATTAACTATTCTGATACTGTTAAAAAGCTGTAGACCATACACAAACTACAAAAGATCCAACCTATTTATATAGAGCCAAAGAATCCAAACACATGGCTTGTTAGATTTGAAACCATATTTCAGGTACAACATATATCCCCCATGTTTCATATTTCTTCCAACTATTCCCCACCTTTCAAGCCAACAACACAGTGATGATTTTAGGATAGAAATTATCATATCAAAACTGTTTGTATAATGATCTGCATATTAAAAAATACAAACTGATAATAATCATGCGAAGCATTAATAGTTGCGACATGGAATATAAAGTCACATTTTGTTGATTTGTCATGTCCTATTGATTTGTGCTTTAAACATAAGGATATTATCAAAATAAACTCCTGAAAATGAAACTAATAGGAAACCACTAGTTTTTTATGTTCAAAAATAGAGTTCGGTGATATTATTTTCTATTTTAGAGGGTTTTTTAAAGATTTTTTCATTAAAACCGTTAGTATAATGATCTGTATATTATAAAATACAAACCGATAATAGTTGCGACATGAAATATAAAGTCACCTTTTGTGGACTTGTCATGTCCTATTGATTCGTGTTTTAAATATAAGGATATTATCAAAATAAATCCCTAAAAATAAAACTAACATAGAACCACCGTTTTTTATGTTAAAAAATAAGATCCAATGATATTATTTTCTATTTTAAAAAGTTTTTCAGATTTTTCCGTTAAATAAGGATTGTTCATGCTAGAGGATGCCTGATGTTCCTGAACTTTAATATGACAACTATATCCTCACAGCCCAGTGAATTAGTTCTTGTAAATTGCAATGGCGTGCTGGGAACAAATGCCTTATCTGATTTGATGATAGATTCCTGAAAATGAGTTTAAAAAGAACTTGATTTACACAAGACTTGCGTTTTTATTATAAAAAATTAATAAATAAATAAAAACTAATGAAAGGAACATATTATGACTTTTAAGTTCATTAATTTCCATGTGCTTAAATAAGATCACAAATTCAGTAAATCTAAACACAAAACACACACAGAGTCCCATCTTCAGTACCAATGTTAAAACAATAATAATAATAATAAAAAAAAAAAAAGAAATCTAGATGTCATATCTTTATAGACTTGATAAAATATGTAAAACAAATCATATTGATGTTTAAGGTACAAATTTTATTAAAACCTCGAGATACTAAACAAATCCTGTATGAACATGAAGTTAAAACTTTCCAGATTAATTTATTTATAAACCAAGTTACTTAGTCAAAAAGAACCTCAAGCCTGCAGAATTTAGGAGCACTTTTAATTTTGCTGCTAATAGTGCTGATAAGTGATACCTTTTGTTAAAACTTGTAAATGTTTTTACTTTTTAGCAATTAAAAAAAACAAAAACAAAAACACATGAAAAGTACTTGCATGTTTGGGTGTTGCTAAATTCACTTTATAAAAAAGCTCTGATCTGATGTTTTTGAATGGGGGCATCTAATTCAAGTCTTCAAGAATTTCTTAGGTATACATACATATTATTTGTCATCCTGAAAATATTCTCAGTTTGCTTGATTTACATATATTTTTTTTCCCTTTTAAACCCCACAAAATGAGAACATAAATAAATAAAAAAGAAAATGAAAGGACAGCCTGTGAAATATAAAGCTATGTCTCAAATTTTTGTGGGTATTCTCCCTGAAAAAGTGCGGAAAATGAAAAGGTGAAATTTGAGGATTTTTGTACAAACAGTATCAGGTGCCTCTGCCTCTGATAGTCTGATTGATCTCCTTTTCGATCTCATCAAACAGATTACTACCAGCTATATCTAAGCCCTCACTTGTATTTTACATTTCTTGATAAATGTTATGGCAACTAAATTTTTACTTACTAGGTAAGGTAAATTTTGACATTCTGATCGAGGTTTAACGAAAATACAGACACATTTTATCAGTTAGATTTATGATAAATTAAAAAAACAAAAAAGTTCTTTTAACTTCAAGTAAAGTTTGGATCCTCTTTTGATGAGTTCGTGATTGCACACAATTAATGTTAGTTATTAACGAGAAAGATGTTCTAAAAATGGATTTGAACCCTCTCTAGTGAGTTGAGTTTTTTTAACAAATCATATTTAACCACTCATTACTAATCATATTGACACATTAAAGACATTAATAAAAGCTTAAATCGGTCAAGCATCACTTCAATATTTATGAAAAGATATGATCCTAACCACTTAATACTAATCAAATTAACAATTTAAGATCAGTAGAAGCAATCACCAGTAATATTTGCAACTGATTGTTAATAAAAAACAAGAATAAAAATAGACATAATCCTAACTACTCATTGCTAATCATACTAACACATTCAAACTCTTACGAAAAAATTTAAATTTCAAATAAGTAGAGGATCCTGATCAAAGGAAAAATACTATGTTGCGGGTTTACTACCTCAATGACCTGACACAAATTCCATATGATCTTACTTTTATCTCACTTTTATCATCAATGACAAAATGCCAACTTGTTCAAATGGTCCAAACAAACAAAGCCATGTAGGTTCATGTTGCCTAGAAGTGAATCTGAGGCTGATTTGTTTAGCATATGATAACTAAAGAAGAACTTTTCCTTTTCTATTTTTGCGTTTTTCATTTTTATTTGGGGGGCCTCCTACAAGTATTCTTCTTCTATCTAGTACACTTGTTTTTGTTTCTCTAGGCTCAGATTATTCTTGTTCAAAGATTTATATGTCCTGCTTTTCTCTTACAACATCACTACTATTTCAAGCTATCTGTTTTTCATGCCTCCCTTGTTTTAGTTTAGATGGAATTACTTTTCTTGTATCCAAATCTAATCAAAGATATGTTCAAACACTAAAGCGAAAAATCGATAGACAGTCAATAATGATCTAAAAGGAACGAATCATGTCATTTGAAGTGAACAAAAAATATCAAACGCCTCTTCTTTAAAATTTATCAGAAACCTCTCTTATCCTCTAAGGATCGAAAAAATACCACTTGTAATCAAAGGTAGACAAAATTTAATCTTACAAAAGATTTTGTGATTAAATCCCAGCTGCACAGTTTGAAGAGTTTGATTTATATTTCTTGTATGATCTCCTAACAATAAAGAAATATACTAATAATAATACAAAGAAAACAACTTCTTAAAATAAATACCAACATTTTTTAATCATATGTGTTGCACATGAGTTATTGCATTAATATAAGATTAATCATTAATTTGACATGTAATGATTACTCAATTAGATAATCAGAATCTTCTTTTGTAAGCATCCCAATAATTCCCTTTCATAATGGGAAACATAAAGTGAGAGAGAGTGAAGAACATAAGCTTAATTGAATAAATTCCCTCTTTACAAGCAAATTTTTAATAAAAACAAAACTTTACAAGCTTAATGTCGATGTGAAAAACAAGGCACTTATTTACAGGACTTACCTGCAACAATGGGAGGATCATAAATCCTAAAACCTAAGTAGCCGAAACACAAACCACTGGAGCCTATGTTGATTGCATTTCAACGAATCATCGGACGGAGAAAACAGCTCACAAAAACCATCCATGCAAAGCAGCTGGGGAGCTAGTTTGATCCACAACTCTTTGCAGCTGAACATGTGGTATATTGAAAAAGGAGAAATGAAAATGCACTGAATCAGTCAAAGCATTCGATCACTAAAAAGATTATGTCATTATTTCACATAATTTATAAGAATCATACGTCTGAGATCCATGTGTGCGCACTCAGATGCACATTCAAGCTTAAATAAAAGAATACACCACTGACGGTAATGAGCGAGACATACTGATTTCTGTAGACAATCTTGAGCAGAGAAACTTCTACACTCTAGTGCATGTTACGATTAAGCAATCCTTGGAAGTAAAGATAAAGATCTTTGTTATCTGTCCCAAAAATCTCCTCTGCTTTCTTTAATGTTTCCTGAATAGATAGAAGTCATTGGTTAGTCCAGTCAACAATCGGAGAGCAAACTACAGACTTGGAGCAATGTAGACGAAAAATTCAGCCAAGTGGCCCAAGTCATTACCTCTCGTGTTTGCTTCTGAGCATTTAATTCCTTGATGGTAGCAAGAAATGCACTGAACTGCTCATAAGATAAGCGACTCCTGAATTACAAATATATACCACGGTCAGTCTGCAAAAGTCGTAAAAAATAACGATGTCTGTCATTGACCAAATGATACTAGTATACTACAATTGGAATAATAGAACTCACCTGGCCTGACGGAAGAACTCCTTTCCATCAACTCGGGGAGTGCGCCCTAAGGAAGTTTTAGTGAAAAAGATAAGCTCATCCACATGGAAAAATGAAGACAAAGTCAACAGTGTGGTAGGGGCATGTGCTAAGCAGTGACGAAAATTGCAATAAACTAAAATAAGCAGGACATTTCTCCACATCACCCTAGTTAAATAACTACATTACCTAGTCAATGTGATAATGAAAAAACTACAACTAGTGATGCAACCAAAACAGATACTTGAATTTACTAGGTGCAAGAAAGAGGTGGTCTAACGGACACTGTGACTTAACTTCCTTAAAATACACCCAATTCTCAAACAGTACATAAATGGCAATAAGAGTTACAAACCTGGAAGTGAACGGGCACGAGGAGGAGAGTTTGCAGCTGAGGACTGCTGGCTTGATGGGTACCATGAAGATAGTGATGACCGTCCATCATATTGTGATTTTGTCGGAGATGTTGCACCAGAGGTCTTCTGGGGAGACCCACCAACAGAATAACCTCTAGGAGAACCACTAGTGGAAATAATTTTCGGAGTTCCGGTTGGTGTGAGACGGGGTGTGATATATGGAGTCAGAGAAAACCTTTGACCTGAATTTCTTGAAGCTGCGAGTAAATAATTAGCATAAATCAATATTGTTCTCTCCTTTGATTAATCCAGCTTAAAATGCTACGAACAAATAATAATCCCTAAGAAAAAATATAATCCCAATTTTATCAAATATAAGCCTTCTTCTAAAGTAGACTATTAAAATAATCAATACAAATAACTAAATCAAATCAGATAGTCCAATATCAGAAGGCAGAATCCCAAACTTTACAAAAACATTTTTGTATATTTCAATACTTTGATGAGCTACCCATAACAATAATTTATAAAAAAACAATATTTGAACGCTAAAAAGTTGAATCTTTGATCTGCAGTTTAAATTTTTTATATCAAGATTTCACTCAGTTCTTTTTGAAAAAGTAAAGAAAAGAAATTTTGACCTTCAGTATTAAAGTGACTAAAGTGATTACTTTAATCTCAGCTTCTATGCTATGTCAATTACTTTAAGCCTTAAAAAATTTATCTCTCTTAAATCATCATTTAGATCTTGACAACCTGGGCAGGCTAGAATGTTAGCATAAGTATTGTCCGAGGATTCTCTTCCTTGTATTCAAATATTAATGGTAAGTGTTTTTATTCTTTACATGCGCCTAAAAGTGATTTTGTGAAGAAAAGAGAATAGCACATCTCCAACAATATTTACTAAAATTAATTCAAGTATAGACGAGTACATAGCATTCCACCATACAAGACTGGATATGATTACATCATACAATTTTAAATATCAAAGCGCCAACCATATGCAGGCAAGAGCCACACTCAATGAGCTGAAGAGAATAGTTTCATTACCTTCATCATTCGTATATCCCATATCTGCTGAGCCACTGTAGTAATGTTGTCCCTTGTAGCCATTTGTTCCCTCATCTGGTATAGAGGAGTGAAAATGGACACATGGTGACCAGTCCAATGTAAAAATATAACAAATAAATAAACTAAAGAAGTGGTTACTAAACAAAATTGGATAACAATGATGTTTGTATTGAATAAAGACATCATTAAGTTTAGATTAACAGTACCTTTGTCAGAATATGCTCTAGGAACTGACTGATCACAGGTCCCAATATCGACAGTTTCAGCTTGCTATTAAAGACACAAAGTGGTTAAAAAAGACTTTCTAATTAAGAAAAGGTTGAAGCAGAAGATCATCCCAAAAATACAAAAGTACTTACATGATAGGTATGAAAATTAAATATATGAATTGATATTTGTGCATATGAAAATCTTACCGAGGAATTGTCATCGTTTAGTGATTGCATCAGTTGTCTCTTAAAGGCTTCCAACTTTACATAAAAGAATAAATAAATAAAATAAAATAAACAAGGTCAATCCTAATCCTGTATAGAAATTTAGAATAAACAATATCATAAATATTAATTCAGTCATATAAAACCACCAAAACATAACAAACGGTTAACCCCCATAAAGAAAAAGATGACAAAGAAGAAAAATAAGCAATCAATTGATATATAAACAGTAACGAACGTGGGTTGGGGATGAGAGCAGACAAAAAAGATAAAAGAAAACACAGTAATATAATTTATACCATATAGGAAAAGTGAAGAGTTCCCTTTAGGATTCATCGATAAAATTAGAAAAAAGAAACTGACACATAGGTCAAATACAATTGTGAAATGAGTAAGATTATTTAAGAAGCACGCCAAAATGAGAAAACTTCTCCATAGATTCTTGGGATCCTGTCGCATAAAGACGTGTTTGTATAGCCATCTATAACTATTAAAGTATGTCAAAACCATGACACCAAATTAGGCCTTCTGCCAAAATACAACTAAGTAAACAAGCTGTAACTGCAGATGCAGCTTTGCAGTGCATAAGTGTAGTGTTGTTGCAGTCCTGAAATTCTAACACTTGAAGGAACTTGGACTAAGGGAACTAATTCAAAACCTTTAAAATTGACTTTGCATGTCTAACGATATTTCTAAGGGTCTAATAACCATGTCATAAAAGGCTAAAACAAAACATTATGGAGATTTAAAGAAAATAAGAAAGAAAATTTAAAATAGAAATTAAGTAAGAGAATATTAATATTTATTCAAAGTAAATAATGACTTTATCGCACTCAAATGATGGGGACCGTTCAAATGAAGACTAGCTATGCTGGCCGATATAATAGTTGAATGTCTTTTAATTAGTACAAATGAAGGAAAGAAAAATGAATGACAATATGTCACCTTTGTCAAATCACGGTTGAGATTCCTAGCAGTCATTGCCAATGAATCCCGTTCCTTTGTAAGCTTCATCTGTAGTTGAAAACACAAGAGCAACAAAGACCAATCAACAACTTCGCAATGTAGATCAAGAAAAATCAGAATGTACTTCATCCAGCTGAGCTACATTCCTTCCTCCACTCAGAAACCAATGTAAAACCCGCAACTTCCTCTCCATTTTCACCATTTCCCTCATCAATTAAACATAAAAGCCACTGATTATTTTCATCCCTTCTTCACAGCCCGGAACACCAAAAAACCCAAAATTCCCCAACTTTCTTGCCAACAAACACATTTATGCAATTCATTACAAACCAAAAACCAAAAAAGGAAAATGAAAACTAAAACTTCACATCATAATCATCAACCCAAAACACCAAAATTCCTCAACTTGCTCACCAACGAAACATGAAAGGCATTTCATTGCAAATCAAAAACATAAAAATGAAAACTTCACGCTGTAATCATCAACCCAGAACACCAAAAACTCCAAAATCCCTAACCTTTCTCAGCAACCAAACACATTCATGCATTTCAATACAAACCAAAACAAAAACTTTGCACCATAATCACCAACCCAAAACTCTAAAACCCAGATGTCCTCAACTTCCTCAGCAACTAAACACATTTACGCCTTTCATCATAAATCCAAAACATAAAAACAAAAACTTTACATCATAATCACCCATCCAAAACACTAAAACCCGAGAAGTCCTAAACTTTCTACCCAACCAAACACAAAACACAATTCATCACAAATCAAAAACCAAAACAAAAATAAAAACTTCACATCATAATCACCCACCCACAACACCAAATTCCACAACTTTCTCACCAACCAAACATACATTTCAAAGCCCAATTCATCACAACTCAAAAAAACATAAGTACAAACAAAAAATTTACATCATAATCACCAAAACCCTAAAATTCCTCAACTTAATCACCAACCAAGCATTAATTCAAAACAAAAACGCAATCTTACAAAATTCAAGACATCGAAAATGAAAACTTTACATTGTCGTCAGCGAGAATCTTCAATTTGGAGTCAGACTCGTGGCACGCTTTTTGCACGTGAGCGAGCCTCTCCTCCAGCTCGTATATCAACCGGTCCTTCTCGTACAGCTTCTGCTTCATCCTCGTCACCTCCGCCTCCAGATTCGTTACGCGCGACGCGATCGCCATTGACGTTATCTTACGCGCCAGATCCAGTTGCTCGTACGGGTCCGTCGGTATCACCGCCAGCACCTCGTCCGCCAGGTTGAAGTCCGGCCCTCCTCCGCCGCCGCCGCTGCCTCCACCGTTATACGACATCGCTGAAAATTAGAGTTTTTTTTTTTTAAAATAATAAATATTTAGTTTGGTGTGTGTTTGTTTGTTTGTGTTTACATGTCAATATATTTGATTGGTTTGTTTTGGTATTTTGTGCTTGAATTGTGGGCCTTTGTCTCTATTTGAAATTCAAGGGATTTTCCCGCCATTTTATCCTATAAAGAAGGGCAAATTGGACTTTTTACTTGTTCTTAGATTGTATTATAGATTTTTCTATTAGTTTCATTTTGTTTTTGTATTTAGTAGAAGGATTTCTTAAATTCCTAGCCGTGTTTGTTGGTCAAGATTGAATTGATGATAGCTGCATGAGACTGGACAAAATTCATTTTTCCTGAAAGAGGATTGATATAGCTTATAATACCATTGAAGTAGGACTCATTTGTCCTGCCATTTAATGTGGAACTATCACAAGTCTAGTCACTATAAAGCTCGGTAGACTTTATTATCATATAATGTGACTTTGATAATAGATCATGTATAATCAATCTGCTAATGATTTAAATTTAAATCATTTTATTTTTTTAGTAAAAAAATCTAAATCATTCAATCATGAATAGTTTCTTTTTAAATTAATAAAACTTTGACTTATTTAGAATCAAATTTTTTTTTTAAAGAAAAAGAAACATTCAAAGAAAATTAATAAGGAATAATCCGATTTTTTCCAATAGTTTGACATAACGTCAAAATCATTCAGTATTTTTAGAAATTACTAATATCTTCTTATCAATATATGAAATAGATTAAATACTTTTTTATAGTGTATGGAAATATCTAAAAAAAAAAAAAATCGTTATCGTTAAAGTTGAAGTTAAAAATCAAAGTTTGACCAAATGTAGAATGATAAAACTATAAGAACACTTTGATCATTTCGATCATTTTAGTAATGATATAAAGTAAAATAAGATTATTCGAAATTATAGGAGAGGGATAAGCGATTAAGTCAAACTACAAGGGAAGAGTAGGATTATCCCAAATAGTAATGATAATGATAATAAGATTGGGTTTAGGTTACTGGGCTTAGATCCACTAACCAAGCCCAAGTTCGGTTACAAAATAAACCAAGCCCAATCCGGATCGGTTAGTCCAGTTTGAAGTCGAAATTTTCTGAGGAATTTTCTCGGTTACCAAACAAACACAAACACAGAGGGGAAGCAAGAAACACACGAACACAGCAGAGAGGGAAGATGTCAGTGATGATAGTGACGAGCTTAGGAGAGCTAATAATCGACTTACACGTGGACAAATGTCCACTCACCACCAAAAACTTCTTGAAGCTCTGCAAGTACAAATCCAATCAATCTCACTCTCTTTGCTTCATCAACCAATCATAATCTCAGCTTTTCTCTTAAAAATCTCGTCTTTTTGTTTAATTTTGCAGAATGAAGTACTACAACGGCTGTCTCTTCCACACCGTCCAGAAAGACTTCACTGCTCAGACCGGCGACCC